>JAUTXW010000278.1:1020000-1620000 GCA_030620095.1 Kuschelorhynchus macadamiae | reverse complement strand
TCTCATGTCAAAGAGGAGCTAGACAAACTAAAACTTGAAGATCAGGTGAATCTAATCGCAGTAGCTCAAAAAGCGATAATCCTTCGATATATATTTTTAAGTGTCTAATTTATAAAAACAATAACCATAAATTATTTGTCAAACTGGGAGAGATTAATTCGTACAAGACTAGAAATGAGAATGTCATTAGTGTACCATCTCTAAAACATCATAAACTGCCCAAACACTATAAAGTTCTTAGTGGCAACTACTTTAGGAACAAAGTCAGACAATTTCTGATTGATAAAGACACATGATAATAGTTTGTCTTGTTTTTCTTATTCCATATTCTTGTGCGAATTGTTCAGTTTTATATTTTAATTGCATGTTATGTGTATTTATTTTTCAAAAAAAATATTTTAATTTTTTTTAACATGTTTTACATGTACGTTTTTTATTTGTGTTTGTTTTTTTAATGTGTATTATAAGTTTATATTTATATTTTAATTTTATAGTTTTTCTTTGTTTTTTTTATATATATACTTTTTGACGAACCTTTATACAATAATGTATTTTATAGTAATATAAACTATTCTATTTACTCTATTCTATTCTATTCATGCCGAACTGTCCGGCGGGCCCTTATCCTGAGTAGGCTGTTGGCTTATTGAGCCCCGGCCTATCCAAGAGCAACCGACAAAAAGTCGTGAAAAAAAAAAATAATAACACAGCTACAGCTAACTCGTGATTACGAGACTGCCGATATAAAGGCTTTTATCTTCAAGAATGCAAGCAGAGCTGAGGTTGAAGTTGGTCTCCGATTTTCAGCATGTTGACGATTCACAATCTTTTACAATACTGGAACTTCGAGTTATAAAAGATCACACTAATAGGGTAGGACAACAGCTGTTCTGGAATGGTCATGCTATCAAATAACAGCACGAAGTTTTTTTATAAGAATATGGACTTATCCAGGAGGCTTACCCCTGCCTTCTTTAGATCTGCTGAACTTTAATCTGAGACCGAAGGTTTCTAGCTAGCCTGCCAAGATGGCGTTATTAACACTTTAACAAGTCTATGTCTGTAACATTAGATGCAGAGTATGTTACCCACACCCCGGCATACTATGCAGCTCTTGTCTGCATGCCCAGTGCATGCCAGAACATAATTCATTTATAGGCATAATGTTGCTCTGCTATCACTTAGACATCACTACTATATGAGGAAACAATTGTATTATCATATACCTAGCGATATCGAGACTGTGATGGAAAATAACTATCGCCTTTACCGGAATTTTCCGCTTTCCTCACCATAACCAGGCTGTAACCGGAAAAGCTTATTATCTTTCTGATGAAAAAGCGTCAATGTTTGTTATCATAAAACATGTCACAAAAACCTCCGCTTCCCTGGCTTCTTGAAGCCGACTAGAACTTGTAGGTTTGAACCTGACTTAGAATTGGCTTCAAGCCGCGATAAATACGCATGTGCGCTTCTAGAAAATAATATGATAGAAAAGAAAATAATGCATTCAGGCGACTTCCTGATTTCTCTTCATGTCTTAATTAGGGGACTGAAGTTCTTTTTCAATACCAAAACAAAACAAATACAAAGCGAAAAGTCAAAAAATGTGACACAATGACATGGCAACGTACTTTAAGTTGGAGATCAGCTGATTGAGCCAGCTTTAAATTATTATTTCGCCAAACGAAGCGGCTTGGTTTAAGTCAATCCTAAAATATTTTTGGCTTGACCTGAGTGTTTCAAGCCGACTTTCAAGCTCAGTCTTGCACGTTTAATTCACTCTTCTTAGCTGGTTTTATAAGGACTTGGCTTGAAGAGCTCTTGAAAACGTCGATACAAATGTAGTGTTTGACGATTTATATGCCAAATTATACTAATTAAGATTTATGACACTAAGTAAAAAACAGTTTTTACGTAAAACTTCCTCTATATTAAAGAAAGTAATCTCATGACATGTTTCACCAACACTGTGAATGAACAAAACCTTTAATACCTGATTTAGAGTGGCTTTCTCTTATTAACCTAAATCCATGTTAAGTCCTAACACTGGAACCTGTGGTGGAAGATAGATCAAAATACAAGAGTTCTAACCACACTACACCACAAGTCGTTACGTTCTGGACGCGCGTTTTGCTAACCAAGTTAGCATCATCAGCAGATGATATAAATTTATTATCATCTGCTGATGATGCTAACTTGATTAGCGAAACGCGCGTCCATAACGTAACAAGTTGTGGTGTAGTGTTGTTAGAACTCTTGTATTTTGATAAATCTATTTTAACAAAACATATTTATTAGAAGCGAATTGTTCAGGTCAGTTTGACCATTAGGTCATAGACTTGAGTGTTTGACTTAGTTTGTATATTTCTAAAGGTTCTAGTAAATTTAAATGTATATCTTTGTTTTCTGCACGTAAAAATTTTCAATAAAATGATGTTTGCGATTAATTAAATAACTAGCGTAATTAGATTCGTCATCCCCCTTGACAAAGCATTTATTATAAATGCTTTGTCAATCATTTACCCTTTTGTTGAAACTTCTACCTATCTGACCTATATCAGTTTTTGGACTATCTTTAAAAGTTAATTTATAGACACCTGCTTTTTTATTTACCTTAGGTTTTTGTTTATTATTTTTTATGAGTTTGCCTTAAGAGTTGCCTTTGTTATTGGATTTGCCATAGTACGTAATATATGCATTATTAGTGAAAGGTTTTTTTTAATTGAGAAATTTGCATGATTCTGTAGAAATAAACAAAAAAAAAACACAGGTCCATTACTTAACGATTAAAATGACTTAAACAATTCACCCCTTATTAATATTTTTTGTTAACATATATTTAGGTAAATTTGAACAACTCATTGTAAATCAGGTATTAAAGGTTTTGTTTTTGTTCCTTTATACCAAATGTATTGTACGAAGAAGCCACAGTGTTGGCTAAACATGTGATAAGATTATTGTCATTAATATAGTTGAAGTTTTAAATAAAAATTGTTTTTTACTTATTGCTATAAATCCTAGTTATAGATTTCCCCCAAGTATCGGCCGAATCAATGCAGTTCCTGTAACTCGAGTATTAAATTAGTCGTCTGCACCGGCCGTCGTGAACCTGCGGGCACTATTTAGTTATACCTCTTGATACTTGCAGACAATGTAGCCTACATACGTAAAACGTGGAACAGATTTTGTATGTGTGTCTTTCGTAATAAAAATACCTAAATATGAATTTCAAGTTACATATATCATATACTAAAAAATGAATATCACAGATTGAGAAGAAACGAGTCTTATTTAACAATCATTTTTGTCTTTGAACAATCTTTGACTTTTGTCACTCCTTTTTGTACACCACTCAATATCTATTACTCAGTTTTTACTTCCCTTCCGAGATTTTTTCAGATCTTTACGTTCCATGGGGAAAATGGCGGCTTATTAAAATGTTTAAAAATTCAGTCTGGAAAAACTACTTCATAGACTGATTTCAAATTGTGTACCATAACTAATTGTGGTATAGAGACGAACTAGTGGTGGAACTGTGGTACTAATTTAAGATGTCGGAACACAATGGCGGTCTAATAAAACACTTGTAATATCGTGAAAAACTTTTTCTACAAAAACCATGTTACATAGGAATGATAACATTTTGTATGAATATAAGGTGGCAAAACAAAATGGATGCCAAATGAAATTTTTAAAAAATCAACGTAAAAAAAATTTGTTTAATTAACTTTAAATTTTACTGAAAAATTAAATGTGATATACGAATTCAACATTACAAAATGGTGGTGTGTGTCAATGTAGAAGCTACTTATTCATATTATTTTAAATTATGCTCAAAAATCAAATATGGCATAGGTAGAAAATAGTAAAATATTGGTAGGAATCCAATGTGATATAACAAAATCGCGCCCAATAGAAATCTTTGAAAAGACAATATAAATGTGTTACTAAATGACTGTGTACTGCACTAAATTGGGCCACATTTCACTATTCCTAATAAAAGAGAAAGATTCATAACGAGAGAATTTCCGGGTAAAGGAAATTTACCGATTTTTTGTATTTTGACCGAATTCACTGCGTTAAAACTAAATATTGCGATTAATTAATAGCAAGGGCATGCACATAATTTAATTTTGTAGCGAATATGAGCTTAAAATTGTTGCGGCACAAAATCGCAAGAGCACGATTAGACTTAGTCAACATCTTAATAATTAAACTGCGGATAAATTTGTATTACGAATTATCAGACCTTAGGCCGTTAATTGGAGCATTATGGATTAAAATTATATTAAAAAACTAAATGATGTGTTATACCACACATTTTAAAATCAGATTAAATGTAGGAACGCACTTACGATTTTCGGCACGATTGTTTATTACCAAACATATAGCGAGCACATATATATGTGCAGTGGTCTTTTCTGTCGCATATGCGTCATGCGTGCACTGCGAATGTAAAGTTTTCATTTTATTTTTGTAACTAAATAATCGTGCGACAGAAACTGTAAGTGCACGTGTATCTTGACTATTTGTTGGTTACGTTAGTATTATTCTAAAATGTGTCGTATAAGGTATTTTTTTGTTTACGTCACAGTTTTTAAATTATAGTTTCTATTTAAAATATCTAAATTGATAATCTCATAATGAAATATATATATAAAACTTTGTTATTTAATTGAGTTTTTTTTTCAATAGTACAATTTTTGTTTTAGAACCAAGAACGAGTTCCTTTAATTTGCTTACATTTGGCACATTGTCAAATTTCTACATACCTATTCTATAAATACTAATCTGCTGTAGTAGTGAAATTCAACAGCGTGGTCGTAAATTGAGAAACGTTAATTTCTACAAACAGAACACTAGATCATAATCACGTCCGCCTTAATATCATTGACAAAATAAGATATTTAACCAGAAGAAATTCTTCCTTATAAATGATAGATCAGTCATGTACATTTTTATTAAGAAGCTAATTATTGGTATAGGTCAAATAATAGGTACCTACTCTTTCAACCTATTATATCGTTTAATGCAAAAACTTATAATCTAAGAATTTCTGGAATCTTAGAAAAGTAGAATCTGTTAAATAATTAATAGAATAAAGATATTATTTGATTTAATTAATGTTTAGCTATATCAATAAAGAAAACCAGATTTTTCAATGAAGATATCCTGTTAAATTTCATTTTAATTTTAAGGTATTTTCATATTTCAGTAGTTGAATTGAAGAAAAGTGTTTCTCCACAGGAATATATTAATATGTAAGTCGGGCAATAGTGCAGTATGATGGTTAAGGGACCTGATAATATATTCTGTGTTTACTGTGTACATACAAGCATTGCAATGTATCTGGGTTTGGGTGTTTTGCGTACGGCACAACTGATTATAATAACAATGAACGTTCCTGTCAAATGTCTAACTAAACTAGTGCAAATACGTCAGTTAATGTCTATTCTGAACATACAAAAAATATCATAATCAATACTATGTTGCTTATCTTGTAACATACACGATTCGATTCATGAAAGGTATTGAGTCGTGGAACTTTCATAAATGTATTAAACTCAACGATAATAAGACATCTATATGAATCCCACATATATATATATATATATATATATATATATATATATATATATATATATTTGTTTTCTTGGGTATTTTGGTTCGATAGTAGGAATAAAATTAAAACAAATTTAATTTCAATTTTGTTACACTTTTATAGATGAAGACCAACCATAAATGGTCGAAACGTCTATAAAAATGTAACAAAAATGAAATTAAATTTGTTTTAATTTTATTCCTACTATCGAACCAAAATACCCAAGAAAACAAAATTAGAATATATATGTATAAAAAGTTCAGAACTAAACAAAAAAAAATCTCTAAATATATATATATATATATATATATATTTTTTTTTTTCGCATATTCTTGTTATGAAAGTTGGTGTACGTGAAATAAAAATATACTATCATTTAATGCTCCCAACGAAAGCCAGGGGTCACAGTAATTCAATGCCGGTCGTGGTATTAGCCAGCGGAGTAGTTGTTTTTGTGATTCCATTTTGTGCCTTTGTCCTACACGGGGTTCACTAGTCTATGGCGGCCTGATGAGCTCTAATAAGAGCGAAATCGCGATCGTCGTTTAACACAAATGGATCATTGTGTCTGCTGTGATGCAGATCATGTTCCGAACAAGGATCATTTTCTTGTTAAGACGTTGGTATATATATATATATATATATATATATATATATATATATATATATATATATATATATATATATATATATATATATATATATATATATATATATATATATATATATATATATATATATATATATATATATATATATATATATATATATATATATATATATATATATATATATATATATATATATATATATATATATATATATATATATATATATATATATATATATATATATATATATATATATATATATATATATATATATATATATATATATAGAAATAAAGGAGATTAGAGCAAATAAAACTACACAAACAAAAAATTCTTGATGATGCTTTAACGAATTAGTCATTCTTGAAACAATTTATGAATGTATTCAGATGCAGTAGTTGCTTAATAATTGTGTAGGGGTAGATTGTAAAAAAAAACAATTTAAACAATTTATTAGGCCGTGATTTTGTTTCGCCAATAAGATTCTTACCAAACTGCTGCCACTCCATCGCCATCATCAAATGATCTTTAAATTTTAACCGAAATTTTCAATAGGGTTAGCAGTTCTTTGAAATAGGTATATAGCGAATAGACAGACCGAAAGACAGAGCAGATAAAACTTCCCCTATATAGTCTATATAGTATCACTAATATAATATATGGGCTGTTATACGGCAAGTAAAAATGTCTCGGTATCAACTAATCAGGTAATCTAGTTGTTAAGTCTTTTTATTTGTCATAGATGTAAGAGCATTAAGTAATATTAGCTAACTTTAACATGTCCTCTTCGACATCCTAATAGAAAGCGTGGATACCTACGAGTTTAATAGGCTGCGTCAAAATACGTTATAATGTAGCAGAACTTTAATTTTGTGGCAACATGATCCTTTTGGCTAAAAAAATAGAAAAAGATCTCCACGGATGTCGAAGATGCGGCAGTAAGCAGTTAATTATTCTATATAGCTCTCAAAGCAAAAGAAGAGATGTATTTCCCTGGTGCTACAATCGCTGTCAGATAATGAATGCAAACTTCAGACATCCAAAATCTATAGCTCCTAATAAAATATTTTTTACAGATGAAAATATGTACCCATGTGTAGGAAGACTAACGGCGCCATTATATTGTAATATTCTAATCCGTTTATAATATTATTTTCCAGAAAGATTATGCTCCTATACACATTGCACATGAGTGAAAAAACTTCTTCAGAAACAGAATTTGCCATGGTCATCTAAATGTCCCGACTTCATCCCCATGGAAAATAATTTGATAACATCTGGAAGAACTTCGTTAAAGAATTAATGAAAACTTTTAAATACATAAAGCCTAGTATTGTGTATGACACAAAGCTTACAGGCCGTCACTGACAGAGACGGCGAAATGACCAAATATTTGAAAAAATCGCTGCTTTCTGTTAATTTCTTTTATTATTTAAAATGTTTAGTTAAATGGATTGTAGTTTACAGTTGATCCATTTAATTTATATCCACTGCCATAATGAACGGATATAAATATAAATAAAAATTAAATTACTATTAACTAATGACAGTAATTACCAGCAACAACAAATACAACAAAATAGCTTCCTAAAAGGACTGATTCGAAGATTAAACAAATACAAATACGAACAATATAAAATGACAATAATAATGACATATATATATATATATATATATATATATATATATATATATATATATATATATATACATCTTTAACGTTTAAGGTTTTGATGTGAAACGCCTGCCTATGTTGATGTCTTTGTCTAGAAAATTCGATTTGGTAATTCAATTTTTTTAACATATTTCTTTATTGTATTCATTTACGGAAGGAAATATTTTTCATGTTTAAACTTTTTCTTTTATTATTGATTTATGAAATACTTATCGATAAGAGAAAACCAATGTTTAAAATGCACGTCTTTGATTTTTCTGAAAGCAAAATTTGAGATACCTAACCCATTGTGTTAAAACTATTTAAGTATTTACCATGACAATGAAGTCAAATCTCTAAAAGTTTTCCGAATAGTTTGGGAGCTGGATAATTGCTTTTTCAAGACATGATGACGAACTAAAATTTTCTAAAAGTTTTTTTAATACTCTGGGAGCTAGAAAAGGCTTGCATCAAATCCGTGAGTATTGTATTGGGTTTTTAACGAAGACTTTTATTACAATAATTATTTGCTTCCCATTTAATTTTGTTAAACATATTGCATAGTCAGGAAAACATATATTTTCAGAGAAAACTTTTTGGAATTTTGATATTTTAGGCATGGTCTAATACGAACACAAAAATGCCTACTTTGTTGTACTGCTAGACACTGTATTTCTTTATTGTTATTCGTAGCGTAACCAGACTACTAGACGAGCAACAAATTAAGACAAAATATTCCACTATTTTAAGTTGTTAATTATTTTTAAAATTAATGTTCATGATTTTGATATATCGAATTTTCAGAAAACTCGACTTGAAACCATTTCCCGTGATTGTCTGTGTGAAGTCTGTAATACACCTTCCAGCTAGACCTAAGAATTTATAACCATTTGATCGTAGACAAACAACTCTCTCAAGCAATTTGTAAAGTCTAATACGTACTGGGAATGTGCTCATTTATGGTCACAAGAAAATTTACGAGCTCGAGTTCTAAATTTGGGAGAACTGCTTTTTGCCATATAATGTTAATTTATTGCTTCTGAAAAGTGGAGTTGTAATTTCGGTTTTTTTCTTGTTTCGTTTTTAAGTACATTTCTGCGTCTAATGCTGAAAAATTAAAGGGGCTTAAGCGGTAAAATTTAATTAAGTAATGTAATAAGTGAACACTTGAAAGGTGTGTTCAGAGAAATGTGTATTATAAATTCCTGTATTACAGTTGGCTTTCATTAACAAGGACTTACCGGAATTTCCTATATAAAACCATAAACCAGTACTAATTTTGTATATGTATATGTATGTATATCCTCCATGGAAACACTATTCAATCAAGGACATAAACCAGCTTTCTCCGAAAATCGATCCTATGGAAAAACAGTCACAAAATGTATGACCACTAGTTTTATATCGATAGAAACATTACCGAGCCATAAACCAACGCTCTCCGAAAATCGATCCTCTGAAAAAACAGTCGCAAAATATATGTCCACTAGTTTTAACCTTCGGTCCATTTTGTGTACGAAAACTAGTCACTAGTTTTAAATTGTGACGAGAGGATCACCATTTAGATCCGGTGGTCGCAAAAGCAGGGTTAGGAGTCGAAACTGCTTGTTGTGACATGTTTTGTGGCTCAGATGCTGGGGAACTAGCTGCCGCTCTACCGGTGGAAGTTTGATAATATTTTTAATCGTTCAGGGTGTTTTGTTGTTCACCCATTAAAGCCATGTCTACCGAGTGGATAACCTTTCAGACATATAATATTGCCGATGGTTACTAAATGCTGAGACAATTTTAATTCTAATATTTCTTGTTTTCCAGGGAGCTGTGTCGCGGGTGCTTTAAACACCCCTAGCTATAGTTCCAGGAGAAAACTATAGCATCTATTCCAGCTGCTGCTTGGATACGTGGCTGACAGGTATGTCAGCCGCTGAGTTATTGACTGCATGTAAAATTACCTAATAATTATCTGTATTACCTGAAAAGATATTAAAATTCACTTACAACTGCGATTCTTCACACTCGTAATGAAAATTTTTGAATACAAGAAACCTAGTATTATGTATGATACAAAGCTTACAAGTCTTTATTGACAGAGATGGCAAAATGACCAAATATTTGAAAAAATCGCTATTTTCTAATAATTTCGTTTATTATTTAAAATGTTTAGTTAAATGGATTTCAGTTTACAGTTGATTCGTTTTATTAACATCCACTAACTAATCCAACATAATGAGTAGAATTAAATATAAATAAAAATTATACATTAAATTACTATTAACTAATGGCAAGCAAAATTGCTTCCCAAAAGAACTCATGTGAAGGTTAAATGCCACAAAACTTTGTATAAACACAATTGCTAGACACCGTATATCTTTATTGTTACCCGTAGCCTAACCAGACTAAGAAAAGGGGGCGGGCGCACGAACATATGAATACGTAAAACATTGAAATCTATTAGACGGGCAAAAAATTAAGAACAAATATCCTAATATTTAAAATGGTTAATTAGTTTTAAAATTAATGTTTTTAATTTTAAGATATCAAATTTTCAGAAAAATCTATTTCTCGTGATTGTACGAGATAATTTTTTTTTAAGAATTCTATAATACACCTTCCAGCTAGACCTAAGAATTTATAACCATGTGATCGTAGACAAACAACTCTCTAAAGCAATTTGTAAAGTCTAATATGTACTGGGAATGTGCTCATTTATGGTCAGAAGAAACGTTTTTGCCAATAATGTTGATTTATTGATACTGATAAGTAGAGTTGCAATTTCGGTTTTTTTCTTAGTTTATTGCAGTCGTTTTTATGCACATTTATGCGTGTTATGCTGAAAAATTAAAGAGGTTTAAGTGGAAAATTTAATTAGGTGATTTAATAAGTGAACACTTAAAAGGCGTGTCCAAAGAAATGCATGTCATAAATTCCTGCAATACAATTGGCTTTCTCTAACAAGGACTTTCTTGAATTTCCTATATAAAACCATACACCAGTATTATTTCCAACAACAAATATTTAGCACAGATGATATTGGGTTTTCATGCAGTATTAATTTTGTAACGTTTATTTTGGCACAGTATAAGCAAAAGAACCCGAAAACATAAAACTAAAAGTTTGATAATATTAAAAAAAACATGTATTCTGTAAAAAGAGTGTCGTTCGCTAGAGTTCAGAGCACTTAGTTTCTATGTATATCCTCCATGGAAACAGTATTCAACCGAGGCCATGAACCAAAGCTCTTCGAAAATGGAACCTCTGAAAAAACAGTCACAAAATGTATGTCCACTAGTTTTACCCTTCGGTCTACTTTGTGTACGAAAAGCAGTGTTACTTGTTTTACATTGTGATGTTGGTATCACCATTTAGATCTGGTGGTCGCAAAAGCAGAGTTTGGAGTAGAAAATACTTGCTGGGACAACAAGCTTTGTGGCTCAGCTGCTGGGCTACTGGCTGGCAGCGACGTTGCCGTTCAACCGGTAGTAATTTGATAATATTTTTAATCATTCAGGGTGTTTTTTGGTTCACCCATTAAAGCTATTTCTACCGGATGGATAAACCTTTCAGACATATGGTAAGGCCGGCTTTCCTAAATGCTGAGACACTTTTAATTCTAAAGTCCCTGGTTTTCCAGGGAGCTGGATCGCGAGGGTGCTTTAAACACCTCTATCTTTAGCTTCAGGAGAAAACTGTGGCATCTATCTGCTTGGATACGTATCTGGTAGGTGGGTCAGCTGCTGAACAATACAACATCTGCTTCATTTTCCCTAATACCTTCTTTCCATGTTTGAAATATCCTAGTAGAACCTCTCACCCTGCTCGTCACTTACAGCTCCATAATTTTCCGGAAAGTAATCCAGATGAGATGTTTTGATAACACAAACAAAAGAAGTTGGATAATCACGTCTCTCTAGTTTTTTGCGTTTATAAACAATATTTAAAAAATTGCTTATAGCAACATAATTATGATTGTAGGGAAACAAATCGAGAAAAAGCTGAAAAAACAGCCTTAGCCGACCATCATCGAAAAAAATTATTTTAAAAAAAAACCTCAGTGAAATGACTATTTCATTAAATAATACGGGTAACCATAAAATAGGCACTCAATGCTTAAATATCCAATATACCAATTTAATTAATCCTTTAACAAAAAAATAAGTTAAACAAATCATTTATTTAAGATGTTCGTAGTAGCAATATTTATTTGTTTATTTTTATAGAACCTAAATAGGGAAAAAACGTTATAATAGTGTATGCGAACTGATACGATCTCTTCAATTCTTTACCATCTTAGTATCAGTCAACACTGGATTGTGAATATTGTGGTTTATGAATTTGTTTTACTATGTCTTTGGTTCGTAGATATATGTTAATCGTTTTATGTGTTTTGTCATTATGATGCACTACTGGTGTAAATTTTCAACATTCCCCACAGAATCTTCTTTCTTGTTGGAATAGGAAAGTGTAAATGTATAGAAGAAAAAAGAACAGGAGAGAGATGGGAATGAAAAAAATGCATTCCACTGATTTTTCCTTTTTTCTTTTTTTTTTTTTACTGATGAGTGTTTTGTAATGGTTTTATTTTATTTTAACGTTTAAGTTGCACTGTGATAGAGCTTCACATTTATTTTTATGATTTTGTTTTGTGTTGTAATTTCTTTTCCAGCCGTGATAAGGACTTAATAAAGGTCGAAACGTTTAGGATTGATGTTATATGTATTTAAACCCCTTATAAAGTACACCCGTTATAATAAATACAGGTATTTCTTATTTAATGATCGAACTTTCCCATAAATTAAGGGCAGGTAGGTAAATTATGATAATAAGCATACATCTATCAATCTGAGACTTGTGCAATGTTAATTAGTATAATAAAATAATTAAGATTTTGCTATTTTGGTCTCGGAAACATGTTTGTTGATCCCAGTGTAATTTTTCATTTGAACAAAATAAGAAAAATGATTTGCTACTTTTACTTTTGACCGCTAAAAAACTATAAAATAATTATAATAAATAATAAAATCAAATTAAATAGAGGGTCCAAATGCCAAAATAAATATAAAGTTGCTTGGCTAAATACCATAATCATTGGCCTCCCATCTGCGATAAAGTTTAGTTTTATGTAACATTTAATTTTGTGAAAAAAATTGTTTGTTACGTCATTTTGAATTCGTATCAAATTTTACCAGTTCATTTGAATATCACACTTAATTCTTGGGCAAGACTTTAAATCAATCAAATAAGTACCTTTTTACTGATTTTTCTTTTAACATGTTATTAGGCTATTATTTTGTCTACCACCTTAAATTCGAACCAAAATTTTGCCAGTTCATCTCAATTTTTTTGAGCAGTATAGTGTCCTTATATCCTGTAAAGTGATAAGTTGTTTTGTGGATTCAGGACAACAAATAAACGGTTTGAACTTGAGTTTGAATTAGAGTAAAACGGTTTTTACTTTTCTATCTGTAGTTATTATTATATTATTATATCTATTAAAAATTAAGAGGAAAGGGTCCAAATCGTTTTGCCTTAATTCAAAGCGTTTAAATTTTATAGCATTTTAAAGGACTGTGTCAAACTTCAAATGTCTATATTTGAGAAACAGTTTAATTTAGGTACGGAACATCATACATTAAATGTGTTTATATTTTTCCGTAAGATCTAAAAACGTTATAATATACAGAGCATTACATTTAAAAAATGAAACTTTGTGCAGATAGACTTTATTGTGACATCCTGTGCGTATTAAAGTAAACTGAAACCTTCAACTTTTGTACCTAATATTTTTTTCTACAAAGTAAAGTAAAAAAGTTAAGAGGGTGGTACTTTTTGAATGGTCACCCAATACTTCTTCCGTATTTCAATGACTTTTTAGGAGTTGAGACTTTTAATTACATAAAGTATGTGGTTTTAGTATCTTCAATTACATTCTCTGTAATTGGACTACTTTTCAAATAGGTATTTCAATTTCAAAAAGTAATTGAATTACTAGAAAAATATATTTCAATTATTTTACTTGAAAAAATTCAATTGCTCTGGAGGAGTAATTGATACTTCAATTACTTTTAAAAATGTAAGGTAATTGGTACTTGCCAAATACTTCTTATCGGCAGGTAATTGGTAATTGAATTATTTAGGAGCAGTAATTGTGATATCTCTTACTGTAGGGAAAGAAATCGAAAAAAAAACTGAAAAAAGAGCCTTAGCAGACTATCATTTTTAGACCCTCCATATTTTCGATTTTCAAAAAGTTTCTATATTACATAGGGAGAAAATTATTAAACATACGGTTAACCATAAAACTGACCCTCAAGGCTTAAATATCCAATATACTAATTTTATTAGTTATTTTAAAACAAATAAGTAAAAAGTCATCTATTTAAGACGTAGTAACAATATTTATTTATTTTTTAAGAACCTAATAGCGAAAAAAGATTATAATGCATGCGAACTGATAAGATCCCTGTAATTATTTGCCATCTTAATACCGGTCAATACTGGATTGTGAATGGGTAATATGTCTGTGTAATATCTTTTACTATGTCTCTGTTTAATGGATTATCGTGGATGTAATTCGTAATTCGTAATCGTTTTATGTGTCTTGCCATAATGGTGCACTATTGGTGTAAACTTTCAACATTCTTGGCGGAATCTCTTTTCTCGTTGGAATGGGTATTTATATAAAGGGAAGAAGAAATGAAGAGAGAAGAATATGCATTTTGCTGATTTTTCCTTTTTTCTTTTGCTTTTTTGTTTTTACCGATTTTGTGATGAGTGCTTTGTAACTGTTTTATTAACATCTTAGGAACGTATCTAGTCATTAATGTGTTATTATTGTCATTTCTTATATGCTGCCACCTGAACAGAAATATACGATACGTATATGCTATAATTTATTTTCCGGCTTTGACAGAGATCTAATAAAGGTCGAAATGACGTCATTTTCTTAATAAAATGAAGTTTTTATTTTTTGCCCTCAACTCAAAAAGAACCTACCACTTTGTTTGTCTCTATATCATACTTAATTCTTGCAAAACATTTGAAATTAATCTAATAATTAGTTTTTTCAGGCTGATTTTTTAAATATTTTATTGGATCGCCAGTTTGTTTAGCCGTCTGGGATTCGTTCCAAAATTTTACAAGTAGATTTCTACGTAAATTTAAAGTAAATTGGATAAATAGTTTTCTAGTAATATATTTTTTTAATATTTCTCTAGGCCGCTATTTTGTTCCGCTATATTGGATTTTTACCAAAATGTTACCAGGTCATCCCCATATGACCCTTAATTTTTGACGTCAATCGGGTAAGTAGTTTTTAGCTATCCCGCGAACACACAGACAAAATTGAGAAAATATGTTTTTTGGCATCTAGGGACCCTGAAACGTGAAGATCTGCAAAAATCGGTAGATGATTTTTTCACGATTACAATAGTTCCCTTTTAGGAGAGAAGTAAAAATGCAATATAAAAGAAATACATACATTTAATTCAATAGAAATAAAGGTACCGCAACAATTTGATATCCACCTTTATATTTAATAACATTCATTTATATTAACCTGTTATCAAAATCGGGTAAAAGTTACTAGAACTTTTGGGTAGCTCATACTGACCGATTTGTAAGCTTTGATGTGAAAATATACAGAGAAATGAACAAAACTTGCGTTGTACGTCGTCAAAATCGCTGCGTCTGACATTTTATTTTCTAAATTTCAAGCACTTTTAAAAAAACGATTGTGTTTTTTAACAAAATATAAACATAAAAAGCTGAAAACTAAGTAAATTTACCAATGGTTCTTGCCATAATCATCTAGAAGGTAATCAGAAAGTTTGATTCAAATTCTGAAATACTATAAAGATAAAAAGCGTTATATAAAAAGGGACCCCTCCTTTCATTGAACGGTTTGAAGTGATACAAAACAGGTGATCGCTTTTTTCAATCCTCATCTCGTTAACACCAGCTAATGTGTCAGTCCAAATAACTTCAAATAAATTAGAAGGTTTCAAAGAATAAAATGTATACATTGAAACACATTTCCAGCACATAAACTTAAAGGTTTTCTGTGTTTTTGAGCAAGCCTTAGAAATAAACTGTTCATATAAAAGTGTTACTCAGTGTTTAAAAAATGAAAGACTAAATTCATATAGTCTTCGATCTAGCATAAACGAAGTTCTTTTATCCCAATTCAAACGGATGTGCAACATTGTAGTTAGGAAAGTTATTATTAAACTATCTGCCCGGCAGACCTTGTTCTGCCTTTTCCGTTAGATGGCGTGATGAGTTTCCAGTGGAACTGTAAGAATATGGAGCGCATTGAATACATAGTCCAGAAATGTTATTGAAGAAAAACATATTGGCTTTATAGACAAAATACGCAATAAAACGATACAAACAAATAGTGTTGAAAGGTCTCGATAACCAGACAATTATTAAAAAAAAAATCATGTAAATATTGCAGTACAACTCTCTCACGAACTCGCTGAAAAATCTGGCTTAGTGTTTTAAATTAATTTAAATATATAGATAATACTTACGATTAAATTATTCTACATTCAAGTAAGTCCAATAAATGTTGCCATGATTCGGGCTTGTAGTATGTTTTAGGTTTCGAAAGTTAGGTTGTACATAATGTATATATTTGCATCATTTTATATATAAAACAAACCTGTTCAAATACTCCGCTTGTTCTGATTATTCGGCCTGTCTATGACATCACACAGGATTTGCGAAAAAATAAACAAAAAATTAAACAAATGACACTTTAATATCGTTTCATTCGAATAAGGATCTTCTTGCTTACTGGCTGTAACTATACCAGGTTTAATAAGAGACGATGGATGTATCCCTACTAACTACACATTTGTATGTTGGAAGTTTCTAATGCTTCTTAGTGCAGGGGTTTTGCCAAATCATTTTTTACGTTCTAATTAGCATTTTATTAATTATTTTCAAATCCTGGTGGTTGATAAAGGTTTCAATTTTTTTGTTTAACATTTGGTTACCTCTTAAACTAAATACTGAAAAAAAAGTACTAATTACCAATATTATAAGTTTGAATATAGTTTAAACTAATAACCTGATATACAAAATATATTGTCTTTTCTTCGCTTTAAATTCAGACTGTTTACAATTTGCAATAATTTCAGTCGTTGGCCTATTACCTATTATAAACAACGTGAAATAAGTAACAATAATTCCTTATTTTTACAGAAATACGTTATTAGTAGGCAAACAGCTGAATTTATGACCGTTTTAAAGCATAACTTTGTGCCACTTTTATGTCTACACTATTTATGATTCCTCCACTTAATTTGTAGCGAATGTATTTCGCTATAAATTTGTGTATGTTAACTTAGTTCTTTAAACTAACACCAACCGTTTGGGCAGCGATCGAGTTAAATACGTGCTGATTTCCCACTATTTTTAGTTTTCTTGGACAATAAGTAAAATAATTTTTTAATATTCTACGCGTTTCTCTAAGGTGAATTATAAAAATTTTTCAGTCTCTTTGAATTTAATGGAATTGGGTCTATACTGATTGGCCTAAATAATAAAAACATTTCTATATGTTACATTTTTGAATACACTGTAGAGAAAATAATTTTCTATTTTAATTAGATTTTTATGTAGGGTACATATTTTAGGAATAAAATAAAAACGCATGTTTTAATTTATTTTAATATGTTCGAAAATGTGATAAAACGTATTTCCAAGGACAATATCTTATATTGTGCAAGTTGGGCTGGACAATTACTTTCCTCAACTCGGCTTGAGATGAGCAGCGGGACGTAATAGGTCGTTTTGTTTCTAATTATTAGGTTATTTGAGTAACACAACTAAAGGCTAATTATGTACTGGTTTATTGTAAGGTTTATATCCTATTTATATAATTAATAATTAAACAATATGTAAACGTCGCAATGTTATAAATTAGTAAATTTAATTATTATATTATTTACAATCGTTAATACGTACAAGGTTGTAAATAGTAGATTTACTTACTATAAAACTTACAAATCATCAATACGTGCAAGGATGTATGTTCTGCTTTGTTTGAATGATGCATTCTTGAGATATTTGAATTATTCTTCCCGCGCCCGTTACAGATTGCTGCTATGACTGCTGGAGAGCCTGTAATAAACATCCAAGTATTGGTTTGGCTGCGCAATAATATGCCTTTGTTACTGCGTTTTTGAATGTTGCAATCTTTAGGAGGGGGTCGTTTATATCTTTCGTCTCTGACGCATGAAGGATTGGTTTCTATGTTTCTGACTGAACTTGGTGGGCAGATGAGGTGATGCTTGGTCTGTTATAGGTCACTTCAAAGAGCTGGAAATACAGTTGTGTGTTATAATCAACGGCGATGTAGTCATCGATGATATTAAGGTTTCAATATGATCCATTTTCTACTTTCAGAGGAATTGGGGTCGCTTTTACTACTATGAATTGGGTGGTATCTGTAGTTGAAAAAATCCATATATTGTGAGATGTGTGTTATTGGCTATTTGCTTCATGGACAGGATTGTTGACACAATTCTAAAGTTGTTGGGTAATTTTTTATTTGTTTCTTCAATAATATTGTTGACATATGCTGATGACATGAGATCCTATACTGTTCCTCTGTTGACGCGTATGTTCAATAATTTATGGCAGTATTCATTGGTTTCGCTGATAAAATGTATTGCCACTTGATAGGCACTTAGTAATTGTATATTGATGGCGTTGGTATCTATTTGTTTGCATGTTGTTGATTGTCTTAAATCGTTGGTTAAGTTGTACCTGAAAATATTGTAGTTTGTCGGAGATTCTGGATTCTGTTTCATTGAACTTTGTGAGAGCTGAAATCATAAATTTGGTTTGGTGATGCTCTAATCAGCTCCCCTTGGTTCGCGTTGAGTATAACGATATCTTGGTATACTTCATCGTTGACTCTAAATACGGTTGTTAAACATTTTCTACAATATTCTCTTTTCTTCTTGTATAATGGACATCGTTTAGAGTCATTAGTATCCATTTAGTGTGATTTTTTAGTTCTTCTTAGTGATGAGTTAATGCTGTATGTACATTTAACATAATTTGTAAGTTCTTTTGAGTTATTGCATAGGTTTGTGAATTGTAGATCACGTTGGATACTTCCTTTGCATCTTTTTCGCTTCTGTTGTTGAGTACGCTATTCCTATTCTGAAGATTCCTCTGTCGATTCGTGTTGATCCCAAGTGTATTATGCAGAATCCATCTTAAGGGTGGTGAATTCTGTACGAATTTTCTGCTGCTACTGCTGAAATCAATTTGAAAAGGACTGCCAGAATGTAAGGAAATTGTGATTTTTAATTTTTCTGTTATGTTTTCTTAAGTAGTTTTTTCTTCTCTTGCGATGTGACTGTTGATTTTTGTGGCTGGTTGCGTATCTTCTTCTATAGGCAAAGGAATCAACTTGCGAATCAACCTTTTTTGAGTGACACTTCCTGATTTCTTTATTGTTACGACTCCAACTGCTCCATCTTGATCTGGATGGGTTCCCGTTGTTCTTGCTAAGGGCCAATTATTGGGAGTTATATTTTCTTCTTTAATAAGAATCATGCATCTTTGCTGAAGTCTACTGAGATATTCTCTACACCAGGCATCCCAGAGGTTTTTCTTCATTTTTTGAACAATGACATCTTTGTGACAAATTGTAATTTTCGGTGGAGCTGAATTTTGGGGGGAGGGGGGCTAATCTCTCTCTTCCTATCAGAAAATGTCTAGCAGTTGGTGCGCGGATGTCATCATGTTAGGCTGCATTCTCCAATGACTCACTTAAGATAACGCTTCATGGATTTAACTCCTGCTTCCCATATTCCTCCAAAATGTGGAGCTGTGTATGGAATGAAGGGCCATTAAATTTCTGAGTTGATCATTGAATTTTGCAGTATTAGCTTTTGGATAATTCTTCTAACTTCATCTTCAAATTGTCTCGATATTCCAACAAATGTGGTTTTGTTTTCACTGTATATATTTTAACTATTCTAGCACTGAATCTTTGGAAGGCAGCTAAAAATGCTTCTGTCGACATATCACTGACGACTTCTAAGTGTCAGTAGCGAAGCAGACAAAAACTGATTTGTATCCCTTATGGGAATTTTGTTCTCTTCCTTTGGTTGTTCTTACTTGAATAGGCCCGACATAATCTATCCCTGAGTTTATAAAAGATGAGGCAGGAGTTACTATAGGTTTTGGAAGTTGTCCCATAAATTGCTCTGCGGTTTTGTCGGACCAAGTGATGCAGTTTTTTAATTTGGTTTTGAATGCGCTTTTTTTTTTGATAATACAAAATTTGCTTTTAGTGTATAAGAGAATTGCTTAGTTACCACCATGGAGAGTTTTTTTGTGAGCCTCTGTTATAACTAGCATAGACAGGTGGCTGTTGTAAGGAAGAATGATTGGGTCTTTTTTAATGTAGGTCATCGATGCATTCTCCAGTGTTCCTCCAACTCGAATCAGACATTTACTGTCAAGGAAACTATTAAGTTGTGAAGCTTGCTTGTTCTGTCCATGGTCTTGTTATTCTGCAATGGTATATATTCTTCGGGAAATTCTTGTTTTTGAATTAGTTTGGTGACTCTTCCGAGGGTTGCTTGTATTTCTTCAATGGAAAGAATGGGGCTGTCTCTTCTTTTAACGAATAGGAATCAGTAGTATAATATTGGTAGCATTTTTGTAAGTTCGGAGAATTTTTAGCATATATCACTTCTTATTACAATCTCAGCTTTAGTTATAAAATTATTTGATGAGTTGAGCCAATGAATGTCTCTCCACCAAAGGTCAGCTGTTTCTCGTTTATCAGGGTCTAATCCTCTAGGAATTACATCTGCTGGGTTTTCCTGGGATTTGATGTAATTTCAGGAAGCTTGTGATGCATTTCTGGGTACTTGCATACTTTGTTGTCTACAAAGGTCTTTTGGGTGTCTAGCCTAGGGTAATCATAGAATCGGTAAAGGTGAATGTTTGGATATCTTCTAGCTGTAAGGATGCTTTAGAATTCGGTATTAATTTGGAAGTTGTTCGGTTCTTTGTCGGGATAACTTTTGACTTGCCTTGTAGAAGTGTGACGATATTACGTTATTATTATTTTTTTCTTATTTAAATTACTACACCATAGGCTTTTTTTGATGCATAGCAGAATCCATGTAATTCTATTTTGGAATTTCGATAATGCTTTCATCTAGGGATTTTAATCTTCTCTTTCTTTTAGTTTGCTTTGAAACTGCATCCACTTTGTGAATATTTCTTGATCAAGGGGCTGGTTCCAGCCCCGGATTTATAGCCACAGGTTTTGGATAATGAGTTTTGCGTGAATAATGACTGATAGAATATTTCAATTATCGATAGCTTGCTGATTTCGGAGACTTGTACTTTGAATTTAAATGTATCATCTCCTGGGAACTGCAATACGTCTAAGGATTTTTTTACGTTGTCTTGCAGCAATTCTTGAGTCTTCTATTCTCTAAGTTGCTCTGGAATGGACTTCAGTATGCAGGCGAGTTGCAATTTTCTTAAATTGAATCTGGTTGAAACGATCATTCGTAGTAGTTGTTTTTGAAGGGCTATGGCTGTTATGACGTTTTGTGCTCTCGTTAGAATGGGGGGATCCGTTCTATCTCTATCTATACTTTTAAATTTATAGGTATGTTTTCCACCTACATAATATCTGGGACAGTCAAGTGTCCTGTATTCAATATGCTGATGATATTGCGATTTATAGTACTGAAAGCAATAAAAATAAATTTAAACCTAGACTAAACTATATAGTATATTGTTTTAAAAATTGGACTTTACAAAATGGCTTTAATATATCAACTAACAAAACCACGGTAGTATTTTTTACCCGGCGGCGAATTCCTTTTCAAAGCCAAAATACCCGTAATGGGCTTTGTTTCCTAGTTGCAAAATCATTCAAGTACCTGGATATTATACTGGGTACTAACTTCTTTGGGCTGATCATCATCACTCACATTATCAGCAGTACCGAAAAGGGCAATAACCTTCTTTGCCAGGTTTGTGGCTTTCCTGGGGTGTTTCTGTCAGCAGACAACACTCATCTTTTATAAGGCATATATAAGATCGATAATTGACTATCGATGCCTTTTTTATGGTTCCGCCAGTAATACGCATCTGAAAAAAATCGGCAGGTTGCAATTTAAGGCATTGCGTATATCTTTGGGAGTTATGAGATCTTCTCCAAATAGTGCCGTGTTGGTAGAATCAATTGAGACTCCTCTTTCTTATAGAAGAGAATACCTAGCCTGTAAACTTATTCTTAAACTTAACTTGAAGGATACCTTTTTATTAAACAAAATCTACAACATCTTTATTTTACACCTAACTAGTTCATATTGGTTAAAGAAAAACTCTCCTCCCACAATGGTTGGCTGCGAAGAATGCAAAAATCTCGATCTTCTAAATTACGTAACCAATTACAAATGTCTACATTATATACACTTTAAAACTATGTTTACGATCCTAGAAATACATATACCAGCATATCCACTGGATGTGATTGGTACACAATAAGCATTTAAAAGCATATGATGCGATTACGATATCAATTTTAATAAACACGCAATCATCTACACCGACGGCTCAAAAACCAGCAATTTGCTATGTGCAGCTTTTCACTGCAGATTAGTAAATTATCAATTTACACTTTCGTCGAATCCTAACTTAAATATATTTACAGCTGAAGCCGCAGCTGTTTATCATGCTATCAAATGGGCTACAACAAAAATATACCTATTTACACAGACTCGCAGTCAGTTTTGAAAAAACTTGTACTTCCTCCTTGTATCCGAATGCATTTATTGTAGACATTCAAAACCTTGTTCAAAAGCAAAGATGAAAAAAATCGAAATTAGGTTTTTATGGACTAAAGCGTATTATGGAATAAGTGGTAACGAAAAAGCAGATTATTTAGCAAAAACTGCCCGTTTAAAAAGTATATATTTTGATAATCATATTATCATTACCAATTTATTCGACCTAAGTTCAAAGAACATGTTCAAAAAATGAGATCGACAATGGCAAAATTAAGGCCACGAAACCAATATTTTTTACTACAAAGTATATTAGAGTATCGCAACAAAACACTTATATTATAATAAATCAATCCCTAGAAAAATTGTATCTTCAATAAGTCGCATAAAATTTCATCACGGAAGATTTCCTAGTCATTTATATAAAATTGGTATAAAGGCGGACCTCTTTTGCATACGAAGAGAATATGGTGATTTATATTCTTTAATTGTGTAAATATACTCTTAAATAATACATTAGAATTCCAAGTGTACTAATACAATTATACATTTTTTTAAGAACTATAAATAATATTATTTAATTTTTTCTCACTTATTTTTGACGAATAGTTCAGTTATAAAATAATCCTAAATCTTTTTCATATATGTTATCCTTTTTTAGTGGTCCTCTTTGTTTGTCTAATATACGGTTTACATGTTCAGGTTTCTTATTTATTTAATTTAAAATTTAATTTGTCTTAAATTTATTTAAGACAATACTTTTTTGAAATTCCGGTATTTTTAATAAAATCTTTCGATACAATTTCGTGGCTAAAATCCTTTGCTTGTAAGGCCAAAATAAAAAAGGACACATGTTTACATGAACATTAAGTCCTAAAATAAGGCAAAAAATGATGTCTTTCATTTTTAGCCATTAATTAAAAAACACCCCGTATAACACTAGCAGATTTCCAAGAGTTTGGCTATTTTATTTAAATTCTTGATATGTGCTTGATAGCATATGAAGAATACCACGTATAATCCATTAGAAAGGTTATAAAGAGTATTTTAAATTGCCATGCTTTCCGTCCATTACAACTGATCACAATCAACAAAAATGTGGTAAGTTAGGTGCTTTATAATAAGGACAATCAGATATACACATGAAAAGATTTCATGGTAGCGAGTCGATAACATGTTAATTAATTTATGCGAAAGATTGATAGTATTACCAAGTTTTAAACAAGAAACATTATCAATACATCAGTTTCGATGAATTTGACTCCGTTATCGGATTGATGTAGAAATGAATTTAATAAGAGTAAAACTAATTTCAACACATTTACACATTTATAGATAGTTTTGGTATTTTTCTTACATTTAATATCCACGGTTTTTCGTTGCCTAGCTCAGAATCAGTAGCGTAATTATAAATTTGCTCCCCCCACCAGGTTTCGACAAAGGGACTCGTATATGCACGTACAGAAAATAATTAAATATATAGATCATTCATAGTTTCGCATAATTCTTCTATAAACAAATGCAACCCCAAAAATAGAATCAAAAAGTAACGTAATAACTCTGGCATCAGTGGGTCCTCCCGCACTGCATGGTAGTGCAGCCACTGCCCAATAATAGTTATGCCACTTGGCAGAATATTCGCTATTTAAAATTTTGTATTTTTCTGTAAACAGTCCGAGGATATTTAGGTTTTCTTTACTAGCTAATTTCACTGAGATGTTTAACTGTAAACTTTCTTAAATAAGTTCCTTTTGCTTAGATGTTTTGACGTTGTATACTCTAATAATAATAATATAACTAAATCTATATAATCTAATATAATTAATGAGCATAGGATGTGCCAGTATTTAGATGTAGATTTTTTAAAATTTTTAGATCAATATTTATTTTATTAAGTTGACCATTAAAAGGTATGTAATGTTGGATTATTAAATATAAAGCGAAAACAAGTGTTTTTAAGATTTTTTAATACAAATAAGTGCGGACTATAAAAATAATAAAAGTATTTTGAGTCTTTTATGCGTGATAATACACGTTCTTGATGTCGATTAAACTATGCACTTCTAAACGGGTTTTAGTCGATAAATATTTTCTTACTTTCGCTTCAAAAAGGTTTGTTGAATTTAGGTTTTTTATTTCTAAAGGTAAATAGTTGTAGAGTATAAGGCCCAAAAATCGCAGCCTCTTTGTGTTATTGTTTTCGATTTATTGGGCACCTGTAGGGTACCTACTCCCTGTCGGATATTGTGATTATGAGTCACAGAAGGTATATGATTTTTAGAAATGTGAACTCTTGTCACAGCCGACAAAAAAACATCTGCGTCACATCAAATATACCTGTATCATTGTATAACGCCTCAGTGGGGTAAGTAAATGGTTTCTTGTAAATAATTTTTAGCACAGCTTTTTGAAGTTTTCTAAACCATGTAAATGATTTTTTGTAGTTTCGCCCCACGCACATGAGGTTTAACTAAACCAAAATGCGGCATTCGGAGGCTTCTTGTATTAATAATTTATCTAAGGTATCTAAATCCAGGTAATATTGATCTAATTTTTTTAACTATGAATTGTTAAAGATGTTTAAAATACTTTTTATTTTCTTGTTTTGTTTCTTTCTAAATTACTTTAATAATAAGTGCTAATATAAATAAAATTTTTAATAGCATTGATATTGATTCTTAGGCACTATTTAAAAAAACTTAAAATTGACGGCGATTAATAACCGTAGCAGAACCTAAATATGTAAAGTGTAAAAATAACGTGATGTTTAATTGAAATGTTTTTATACGCATGTAGATACTGTACTTTTTTGCAGGGTGGTCTAATTTTAAACGCATTTAAAATTTTCTTTCTATAAAATACCCTGTAACTAATAAACAATTATTCTTAGCCCACACTCTTTTAAGAATATTTCAATTAATGATCACGTGAGATATAAAATACTTCGAGTTTTGGATTTTTTTAGGAATTTTTATTAATTATCTATACGGTTTTTCACAAAATGGTGCCAAATGCATTAAAATAACAGTTGTTTACCCCTGTAGAAAAAATAGGCTTTAAGAGAATACCAACAACCATTGTTTGTTTTATTCCATGTTTAAATTGCTCTAAGCATAAAATTAATATAACAACCCAATATCTAGCCGTATAGATTTAATGGTCATAAATATTAAATACACCAATACAAAAAATTTGGTCGGGGGACTGAAGACGAAACGTCTTACCTAAAATCTGAAGATATCATTTTCTAAAGGATAAGCGCCAACAAGAAATTTAGTGTTATTTTATTTGATGTATATATTTTTTTCAGTACGAACATTTTAAGGTTCAAAAATATATTGCTAATCGATTATAATAAATTAGTACTCTAAGATTTAAATATTAACATTTAGTGTGTTAAACTTTATATGAGGCAGTCAAGATTTTTTGTATGATACGTAAAAAATATGAAAAAAATTAATTAAATTACAATATAATTATCTGTATCACTAGACATATCATTGTTAATCCCAATGAACATACATATATGAAAAGTTACGCATAATAGAGAAGATAACGGAAAAACGACATTTTCCTCCGAAATACTACAGAAATATTTTATTAGGCCGTCATTTTCTTTTGCGATCTTAGATTCATGTCAAAATGTTACTAGTAATGCTTGATTTTTGTGCAATATCTGAGGTAAATTGGATAATTAAAAGTTTTTAGTAATATTTTTTTAACATTTTACTAGAGCTTCGTTTTTTTTTGTCAAATTGGATTTTTATCATAAGTCATCCCCATATGACCAATAAATTTTGACTAAAATTTGAAGTCAATCCGGTAAGAAGTTCGACAGAT
This sequence comes from Kuschelorhynchus macadamiae, assembly GCA_030620095.1. NCBI lineage: Eukaryota > Metazoa > Arthropoda > Insecta > Coleoptera > Curculionidae > Kuschelorhynchus > Kuschelorhynchus macadamiae. The sequence goes on along the minus strand of JAUTXW010000278.1, from coordinate 1,593,504 downwards.
AGATAGACAGACCGACGGAACTGAGAAGACATGTTTTTTAGCATCTAGGAACAGTGAAACGTTAAGGTTAAAATCGATTTCGATCGTCCATCTCTATATAATACTTAATTCTTGCACAATATTTTAAATCAATTTAGTAAGTAGTTTTTTTACATTCATTTGTTAAATATTTTATGATACGTGATTTTTGTGCAAACGTTCACGAAAATAATAATAACCTTTTTACATTTCGCTAGGCCTCCATTTTGATCCATCATATTAGATTTTTACCAAAGTATTAGCATTTTATCCCCATATGACTCTTAATTTCACTAAAATTTGAAGTCAATAGGATAAGTAGTTTTTTAGCTCTTCGGCGAATAGACAGGGGATTTTTTCACGTTTACAATACTTCTCTTTTAATAGGAAAGTAAAAACAGTAATTTTAGGTTTTAGAGTTAAGGAAAAAAATACTCTCGACTTGTAAAACATCATTTGAGAGCTCATAACGAGCTCTTTCACAAAATGCAAAAATTCAATATGGCATCCATAACAAATTTGAAAATTCGTAAATGTATCTCGGGAACAAGGAAACCTAGAATTTTCATTTTACCTCCATCAAATTTTTCTAAAAAAGCGTCTTAATAATGTATTGTTCCTAAGATCTCAACAATTGAAAATGCACATTTTTAGTTTTTTTTTCAATTTTTTCAAGTCGAAAATTTTAAATGACGCATTTATTTCCTTATTCACCGTTAATTTTCTCAAAAACTAAGTCTATTATCAAAAAACTTCTAAAAACGCTTTGACTTGTTTTTGTAGGCTCTTTATTTTCCTGTCTCAAAAGTTTTTTTTTCATATATATATATATATATATATATATATATATATATATATATATATATATCATTTATTTTAGATTTTAATATTAATACAAAAACGTTGAATTTCTTTTCTTTTGGATAATTAAAAACAAAACTTATTAACTTTAGCACTTTTAAAGTATGTTCAGCATGTTGACAAAAATAATGTGAGTTTCTTTGAGTTATAAAATATTCCGAAATCAAATAAAATGTCATTAACTATGATTTGTAAAAAATGTCTCACATAAGGAACAACGATAATTCTAACATAAAAGAGTACAATTGACACTAGTAATACCATTGTCCATGTAAACTTAAATCAAAGAAACATTTTTCGTATTATGTATATATTTTTATTATATTTTACCTTATTCTAAAATTAAAAATATTTCTCGCACCACCACTCTCAAGGGTGAATATTAAATACCAAAATTACAAATGATTACGATTTTCATTGTCTTCTGTCCCATCATCTCATTTATCTGTCAATACCCAGACGTTTCGTGTTATTTTGTAATAATAATAATCATTTAATTTATATATGTATTTGAAAAAATTTATGCTAATTGCTAGGGTTCAGAAAGTTTTAAAAAATGTACCAATTTTAACTGCACTCACTTTACAAGTAAGTTTAGCTCATAAATTTTATATTTTTTTTGATTTTCCATCAACTCTATTTTGAAGCTTTGAAGAAGGAAATACCCAATATTTGTATTCGGCTGTCTAGCTAGTTTGTCAAGATTGCATTATCACGTCTGCAAAATTTGCAAACACCAGAAACCTGCGGATGTACCCCCAGACCTGTCAAAAAAATAAATAAGAGGCGGAGAGGTAATAAACTAATTAAAAGTCTTGACAAGGGCATGCATAAGTGTTTTGTTGTCATATATAAAAATGATCTTAAATAGAAATAAAACATTAAAATATAGCATTTAAATGTATTTTATTTTCCATATTTTTACAAAAAATCCACAATATATTTTTTATATTAAATTTAAATGCACTCCAACAATAAATTGCAACATTGCTTGGTTTACTCTTTCTGAAAGTTTTCTCTTTTTAGTATATGTTGCACTGTGTATATTGTAATTGAGTTGCTTTAGTTTAAAATACTTTCTAGATCCAAATAATAGTTATTCAAGATACCTTCAGAAGGGAAACAGCTCTCCTCCAAACACTAGCAGAGTTACAGAGCCATTCAGTGTGCAATAGCCATTTCTAGTTTTATCTCAGGGGCAACAACTCTCAAGACAGTCAATGCAATAACAATCACGAGAATGCTATGGCTGATTTGGCAAATTTTTACTGGGTTACGATTTTAACCAAATCGGCCTTACGAACTTGATATGTCACTTTAAATGCGGGCTTTGACAAGTCGTTAGTTTTAGTCGATTATGTATGCGTTTTTGAGGTTTTGATGTTTTGGTATAACGTGTACGGAATGTCCAGTAGAGGAAGAAAATGCTACAGTTAGCAATTGAAAACAGCTCTGAAAAGGCCGAGAAAAGTATAGCAAGAGTTTTACAAAATGTGAAGGTAAGTGCACCGGATTTTTAAAATAATATTGTTATTTTTATGACCGTAAAATATAAACATTATTTTGGGCACGCACTATTACCGATTTTTGTAAATATATACACAATAGCGTAATCTGGCCGATTTTAATGATTTTTGGTACACATCTTGGAGCGCTAATCACGAATCTGAAATAATACTTTTTTCGGCCACGTGTCGTTCTCGAGTTATTCATTATCAAAATCTGTAATATATGTAACACCGACATGTGTAAGGTATATTTTTTAATTAATCGCGTTATTTTGCATTTAAAATTTACAAATCTTTATCTTCCATTTACAGAAGTTTCCATGCATTTATTAGGTATAACATGATTTCGTAATTTTCAATCCAACCTCTTTTCCTAATGTCATATATTCATTTGTAAGAAAGTTTTTACAAGCTTTTATTTAACTTGCTTTCTTCGTATGTCTGAGTCTGTGTTCCTAGTTCAAATTTTGTAATACATTTTTGAAGCACTTGTTGGCTCCTGATTGAGCTAAAATTTGGCATATAGTTAAAAGGAATTTAGATGTAGAAAAAAACAAAAAATATAATTGGTTACATATTAGATGGCTGCGATGTGAAAGAGAATTGAGAGTCATTAAATTTAAATATTCTCTTTTAGATGCAGAACCATTTAGCATTTTAGATTTACACCGCACACGACAATCAAGATCAAGGCCTTCGTTGGATAACTTGACCCTTCCTAATTTTTGCTTTAAAGACCCACTTTCAATAACTTTTTAAAAAAAAAGATTGCTGCGATTTTTACTAGAATCTGCATAATCTCAATCAGCACCTGAGCTATTATTTTTGGAAGACGGATGCGACTCATGAAGAAAACCAAGAAGAAATATCTCAGTAAACTATTGGATTTTCTAATATCATAATGTTTTATCTTGTTTAATCTGTTTTAATAAAAATCAGCCATGGTTCAGTTTTATTGTTATGGCCCAGTTATACCTGTACCAACATAGTGGCAAAACTTGATATGTCAGTTTTTTTAGAAAAATAGAAATATTTGCCAATTATTAGTTAAGGCTTAGCTTCCTCTTTTTTATGTATATATATATATATATATATATATATATATATATATATATATAATTCGTTACCAGTAATCAATTTACTATCACACTAACAAATTATCCCAATCATTTTTTTTTTTAATTCTTTAAACTTTAAGTGATCTTTAAAGAAATGTAGCAGTTGCAACTAAGTATAGACAAACGATGACAAGTACAGTGAGCCAAATTAAAAAGCAATTGTCTAACATACGGACAACAAGTTTTACTATTATACAGTTATCTGAAATATAAGATTGATAAAAAAAAGAGTGCCATTTTATATACAGGGTACGAAATAAATACAAAAATAAAACTTTGCAAAACAAAAAAAAAATCGAAATTCAAACTGTTGAGGCAGATAAATTAAAGAGCCTGCAAAAGCTAGTTTGGTAATGGTGAAAACTAAACTAAAAATAGGCTTTTTCAATTTTTCTCTGTAGCTCACCAAGTATTGTAATCGTAAAAAAATCACTCTCCCAGATATTTTCAAATCTTCATTTTTTAGGGTCCTAGACGTTTATAAACATATTTTCTCAATTTCGTCGGTAGGTCTGTCTGTGTGTTCGCGGCAAAGCTAAAAAACTACTTATCCGAATGACTTCAAATTTTGGTCAAAATTAAAGGTCGTATGGGGATGAAATGCTAATATTTTGGTAAAAATCCAATATGGCGGAATAAAATGGCGCCCTAGTGAAATGTTAAAAAGGTTATTATTAATTTTTATATATATATATATAAATATATATATAATATAAATATTTCGTTGAGGCTGCTGTTGTGCAGGCTACTTTTCCTAATATCTTTAAGAATCCGTTATTGAATTTCTATTGCAACTGTAGTACATTTTTAACATATCGTTTTCTTCTACACCAGAAAATTTCATTTTGTTATGTACAAAAAAAAAACAACAGACAACCCATCCCATGGCATGCTATGTTCCTCTTAAGTTTGGTTTTTGTATACATGGCAACAATTAAGAATTATACATTTGTAGTAATAGATGGGACTTTTAAGAGCGAATAATAAAATTTACTTGTCTCTAATTTTTACATTGATCAAAAATGTACTTTTAAAAAGTAGTTATTATTAAGATACTGATGAAATTTCATTAAAAATAGTATTGATAATTTTATTACATTCGAAATACGATTAGATTATTGTCGTATTAAGATGTTATCAGTCATGGAGTTTACAAAACCGTAATAAAAAAATACAAGGCAGAAATTGATGATGGGGACAAATCATTGAAATTTTATTGAAGCAAAATGTGTTTTAAACATAATAGATCTCAAACCCATGAGTAAACATTTATAATTTTGTAAAGAGAGTACCTACTTGTTTGTATTGATGATGAGTTTTCAAGTCCAAGACATTCAATAAATATTAACTGTGTTATGTCGTTGAATTCGGAATAAAACGTAGAATTTATTAAGCATAAAACAGAATTTCTTGACTATTAAATAACAAAGTTGAAGTTGATTGAGTCGAATTAAGGATCTAATAATACCACCTTGTAGAAAATGAAAAATGCTAATGAGAATGGGAGATTTATTTTGACATATCTCATCAAATAGAAGCAGAAAAAAACAAACTCAAAGTCGTAAAAATTCGGTTTTTTTTAAATATCTTCGGAAGTACTCCGAATATCTTAAATTTTAAAACGGTATTTTGTTAAACACTGGATTGTGCAACTTTGCCCTAAGTTGTATCTCGCTGTTTCTCGAGATGCGAATGCGAGTATATATATATATATATATATATATATATATATATATATATATATATATATATATATATATATATATATATATATATATATATATATATATATATATATATATATATATATATATATATATATATATATATATATATATATATATATATATATATATATATATATATATATATATATATATATATATATATATATATATATATATATATATATATATATATATATATATATATATATATATATATATATATATATATATATATATATATATATATTTCTAATTACACCAACGTCACAATAAAATATTATTTGTGAGCTCAAAAAAGAGCGAAATCGTGATCGTCGTTTTATCAAAATGGGTCATTGCGCCTGCGGCATTGCAAGACATGTTCCAGATTAGGGATCATAGTATCCTTTTTACGACTTGGGTGTGAAATGAAATAAAAATATATTAAACATTATTGCTTCCAACGAAAGTCGAAAGACAACTAAAAGTAAAACAAGTAAACAGACATTATACTCGTGGTATTAGATATCAGAATTAGACACTCAATAAACAAATATTTTTTGTGATTAAGTAATTAAGAATTAGTCGAATTTATAAAATCAGATTTTGAAGATAAAATAAAATATTACTTTTTACTTTTTAGTACTTTTAAGTAGGTTTTATTTTTTTAATAAAAATTTTTATATTATCAGGCAAATATTGGTGGATTGTATGTACGTGGAAACGGTCAGTATTAAAAATTAAATAGGAAGCTCATGCTATTACTAAGTTTTAATGTTAAAAACATAGGTAATTTTAAAGCCGAATATCTAAATATAAAATTGTGCAAAGTGTTTTATTGCGTATTAGATTAAATGACACCTACTTTTCAATCGCAATCAGACATGACCGCCCGGTACAGTTTGTTGTAAGCGGTTATAACAATTTTCCACCAAGAAAATGATAAATTAATGCATAAAAAATCTTTAATTAGCATATAACTGATGCAGAATGGTGTTTAAAGCTCCGATAAGTGGCATGGATAATGTAATAAAGGTAGACTTGAAAGCACAGCCGTATGGGAGCAACTTTTAGTCTTGAACTTAACTTCGCGAGATTTATACGCATGGTCCAGAGATGTTGGGCGAATTCGGGATGTTCGGGACATAATCGCCTAAGTTCGTGAACTAATCAAGTGATCTATATGCTTCCTTATCAGCATATATTAAACGACTGAGATAAATTATAGATATTATTACAGATTGCGTTACAGGAATTTGATATAAAATGTGTAAATAGCAATGTAGGGAAATTGTCTATTCTAAATTGATTTTTCTAGAACATTATGCAGTACAAATAACATTAAATGTTTGCATGGGAATTTATTAATTTGAATAATGAATATTTTGTATGATTTCTATTAATAGTAGCTTAAAATTTGCGTTTTGTTCGCCAATATTTGGTCTATTAAATTTACTGTACCTACAGAAATTAATATATTAATTTTATGCGAAAGAGATATTTGATGTTTTTCGCTTGACTGTTGTTGGTGAATTCTGCGTTGAATTTAAAAAATAAAAAATGAGTCGTCACAAAATTCCAAAATTTTAGCTTAAAATTTTAGTAACAGCATTACATGACATTGAAATATATTACTAATATCTAGGTACATTTTTATTTATTCATGTTAATGTATATTTTTATATTATGTGTTCACAAATAATTTTATGAAATCATTTATTTCTAAGAAAAAAAAACAAAGAATATATACGTACATAGTTGAGTCTGATTTTTGTTTATTCACAAATAATTGCCTTTAAACATTCTCAGAAAATGTTCGGTTTTTAGCATTAATTCTTTAAAGCTAAAATTAGTAGGTACTCTTAAAAATTAGTAAAACGGTGGAAACTAAGCAAGTTAAAAAATTTCGATTCGAGTTGCTTTCACCTTCAAACCATCCTGCAAGTAAGCTTAAAATGGATCGGTTTGAATGTGATCGGTTAGAAACAACTATATTAGTGCACATGTTTATATATATTTTAAGAGGACCTTCCACGTATTCAATACATTACATTAAAATATATTTTTTATTAGGATGCATAAAAAATAAAATCAGTATACGTCATTTGAGGAAATGTTATCCGGTTTCCTAGTTTTAAAGAAACAAAAGTATATCAGTGTTTCCAACTTAGTAGATAATTCTACCAGATCTAGTAGAATTATCTATTGCCACTAGGCGCATTTTTTCTAAGGGCGACCAAAATTCTACCAGATCTGGTAGAATGTTAGTCGCCCTTAGAAAAAAATGCGCTTAGTGGCTAATGCATTTTTTAGTTAAAAAATTCATAACTAGTCATAAAGCAGCAATACTAATAAAAATTTTATCAGTTGTGTTTTATATTGACAAATAAGCTTAATCGGCTATAACCTAAAACTAAATTTAAATAAAAACGCCTTAAACTTCACAATCACAAACAAAATGTATTACATTTATGCGGCTTTTTAAAACTGTGTGTGTTTGTTCCGCTAGGCCAGTTTTGCATTTTGAGTCCATTGTGATTTTCTAGCATAGAGGTAAGTAAATTTTGCGATTATCAAAATAAACTCTGATATTGTATGAACAAAAGTTTAGAGAGGCCTGGTTAAAGGATCATTCATTAAAAAAAGGGCTAACAACTGAGGAAAGCACATCCGGCACTATGGCAAAATGTAAGTTTTATGGGGTACGTTTGACAAGCCGTTATGTCGATTTAAAGAATCACGCCAGCTGAAAAAACAAAAAAAAAAAAAGAAAATATTTTTGGGACCTTCTAGTCAGCCAACGATTTCTTTTCAAAAACGGTACAAGTGAAAACACTTTTAAAGAACTAGCAGATGTTGCTTTATAACTTTTAATAACACCTCGTTATGGATCTGGTTAAAAATAAATTAAGAAATAGAATGGAACTTCCAATGCTCTCTGCTATATTATCAATTAGAGCACGTTTAAGTTGTTTTATTTTTTTTTATTTTTATTTATTTATTCAGATAGGAAATCCTAATACAAAGTATTAAAAATAAAAATTGTTCAATAAAATCTCTCACTAATACTATTTGGTATGGTTAACAATAAAGTAAATATCATAATTACAACAAAAAAAAAAAAAAAACAAAATCACATTTAAAATTTTAGACATAGTCAACCATTAAAATTATTAATATTCTGTGCGGTAAGTTTTATTGGAGGTACAGACTTAATATATGTTTTTTAAGCAATTTCTTAAAACTAGCATTCGTTTTGGCATTTTTAATATTTACAGGTATCTTATTATATTCATTCAGACCCTTATGAAATAAAGACATCATGGTACTGCTATATCGTGTTCTAGGTATGTGATAATGATTATTGTTCCTGGTTGGGTAGTTATGAATCTCATTTCTTAATGTTAGAAACTCTTTAAAATAATCTGGCATTAGACCTTTGGTTAATTTAAAAATAAATGACATAGTTAGAAAATAAAGCCGTTGTTTTACTGATAGCCAACCTAGTAGTTTACGCATTATTTTTCTTGGTGTATACCTACTACATCTAAGGATAATCCTCATTCCTCTATTGAACAGTACTTCTAGAGAGTTAACATATTTTTTTGACATCAAATACAAAACAGTAGCACAGTAGTCAAAATGTGGTTGCAATATACTTTTAAACAATGTGACACGTGCATAAAAAGTTAAGCTTTTTGCAGCCCTCGCAAAAAAAAAAAGTTTTTTCCTAATTTTTTCCTTTATAAAATTGAAATGGTCTTTAAAACATAAAGTACTATCAATACGAAAGCCAAGGTATTTAATGCTATTAACCCACTGAAGCTCTTTACCCTCTATATCTAGTTTATAATTATTTAAGTTTACATTTCTTAATTTGTTTCTGGTTGTTATTAACATTATTTTAGATTTGTCAACATTAAGTTTTAGTTTGTTTACCTTAAGAAAATCGTCAAATTTCATAAGTAGTGCTTTAATTTTCTTAATAACCTCATCTAACGACTTACCACTACATGAGAATAATGTGTCGTCCGCAAAAAGATTGATATACTCAAGGCCCTCAATAAAATTGATGTCATTTAGGTATATAATAAACAACAGGGCTGCCAAAACGCTTCCCTGTGGCAGACCATATATATTTTCTCTTTCACCTGATTCACACTTTCCCACTTTAGTTTTTTGAAATCTGCCATCTAAATATTCTATAAACCAATTCATAACATTACCTCCAATACCATAGTACTGAAGTTTTTTAAGTAAAATATTTCTATCAATTGTTTCGAAAGCTCTTTGAAAGTCTAAGAAAACTGCAACCACAAATTTTCCTTCATCCACATGAATTTTCCACTTTGACACGGTCAACTGTACAGCGGTTTCTGTGGAGTGACCTTCCCTAAACCCCGACTGGTTGCCTAGGAATAATTTATTAGAATTAAAGAAATATGAAATTTGTTTATATACTGCTTTCTCTATAATTTTCTCTATACATGGTAGAGTGTTAACAGGCCTAAACTTTGAGACTTGATTTGCGTTTGATATTTTAGGAATTGGTGTCATAGGGCTAGTTTTTAGGTTTTTGGGTAATTTGCCATATTTCAAAGAGACATTAACAAAATGTAGTATTACGTGGCCAATGCTACTCAATGTGTTTTTGATAAAGTAGGAATTTAAATATTCAGAACAATTATTTTTGCGTTTAAGATTTTTTATAATGCTTTTTAGTTCTTCAAATGTAATGGTATGAAATTCTTGCAGGTATTGTGGTATTATAAACATATTTTGGCAGTTCCATTCTTTATGTGATTGTATACTTTCAGCAATGTCCCCTATGCTTGTAACAAAATAATCATTAAACATACATGCAGCTTCATATTCATTCTTTGCACTCACTGGTTCTTCATTCATACTAAAATTAATGTTTTTATAGTTCAACTCATTATTCTGCATTTTATACAAATTTTTAAGGCATTTCCACATTTTCCTACTGTTATATTTATTTATATCGATTTGATTTTCATAATATTGATACTTTTTTAATTTTAATGTGTTAACAAAAATATTTCGTTTATGTTTATATTCCTCCCATAAGACGGTTTTATTTTCTGTACTACTTTTATATTTTTGGTATGCAATATCCCTATCTTTAGCTTTGCTTTTGATATCTTTATCATACCATGGTACTGAACAATTATGAATTTCAATTTCTATCACAGGATAATTACTATCTACAATTAACTTACAATTTTTATAAATATTTTCCCAAATAATATTGATATCACAGCTTGCAGTTTCCCATTGGCAGGTCAACAACAGCATGTTTATGTCCAGGAAAGCATCTTCATTTAATTTTCTTGTGAACACTTTCTTTTTATTCACTTTTTTATTAATATTTTGTTTTGTATGTTTTCTAATTTTAACTCCTATGATAGAATGAACTGCTATCCTGGGCACATCATACACTTCAACCACCAATGATGTGATCTTACTTAAAACATAATCTATTAAAGTTTTACTATTTTGTGTAATTCTTGTATAATCTACAACATTCTGTGTTATACCAAAAATGTCTAAAAGATTTTTTATTTTTCTACTATAAAAGTCATTACTATTAAAGTCCAAATTAAAATCGCCTAAAATAAGAATGTTATTACTGTGACAATAATCCTCGAATATTTCTTCTAATTTATTTAAAAATACTGAGTGGCTTCCATTAGGTGAGTGGTATACACCTCCGATCATCCAGTCTGTCCCATATATTTGCACAGAAAGAAATTGAAACCAGTAGTTTCCTTCCATGATGTATTGGTTGCCCACATGATGAGTTAGTTCTTTTTGGACCAACATCATAATACCCCCTGTATGTCGTGAGTGAGAGTCACAGCGTATAGTTTCATACTTATCTACTTGTGTTTCTATTTTTTCTACATCTTGCGTGCAGCAGGTTTCACTTAAAATAATTAACTTTGGCTTACATTGCACAATTTTAACCACTATTTCATCCCTATTTGATACAAAGCTCTGGACGTTAACATACAGGATACAGTCACATTCTAACCTCATTATCGGTTCCCTTGTCTTCCATAATGTTTCGTAAAATTCCCTTGAGAAAAAAATTGACGTTGACCATATCTATTTCCATTTCTATACTTCCAATTAGCAATAAAGGGTTTGACATTTACATTAATAGGCCATAGTTCGCTTTTCAGTATATTATTTTCAAATTGGGGTTCAATAGCAACCTTGAAGGATGCTTTGTGAGGGTCTTTTTTCGATTCTAGTTTTTCACATGAAAGTATTTGGGTACCGTTCTGCTCCAAATGTGCTTTTATCTGCTCTGTTGTAGTAGTTGCTACTAGGTTATCAATGAAGAACCATTTTCTTTCACATGCCGCACTCAAAACTGCCATTGTTGTCCCTGTTCCTATAATGCCATGGTTGTTATTTTTTGTTTTCACTTTGTTCACCACCTCATTATTTTTGCCGTTTTCTATACCATCAAACTGGTCATTGCATAAATTTATAATTTCATTCATTTTTTTCTCTGTGGCTTCTCTAAGCTCTATAGCTCCTTTTAAATTTTGTAGGTTGTTTTCTGGTTTGTTGGCATTCCATTTGGCATTTGTTGCTATGCCCATTACCTCATGCACTACGGAGCTAGTTGATTCTTGTATATCCTTAATAGCTTTCCCTATTTGTTTTTCAAGTTGCTCCCCTATCATATTGGCTTGGCTTTGAATGGTTTTTTGTAAGCAGTTGATAATTTCATTGTTGATACTACTTTCACTTTTACCTGTTATATTTTCCTTTTGCTCAACTTTTCGTAGTTGTTTTTTTACTCCATTTAGTTCAGTTTCCATATTCATTATTTTCTTCATCATATTTTCCATTGTGCTTTTTAGTTCTCGAAAGTTGATGCTTAGTATTGAATCGGTGCATTCATGGCAAAAATAGAATAATGTTCGGCTTGAAGATTGCAGTATCACTCGGACTTCGTTGGATAATAATCCAGCCTTCCTTCCAGCACAATTTTTACATGCTATTCTATTACAGAAGTCACAATTGGAACCAAATAATACGGCTTTATCTTCTTTTTGGCATTCTAAGTCGCAAAAATTGCATTTCATTTTGTATGTCTTTAGGTTATGTTTACACTTTAAAGTAGTTTTTTGAATTTTAAAATAACTTTCTCACATAAACTCAATTTTACATATATAAATTTACTGTATCTACACAATTTCCAATCAGATGAATACCAAGTCTACAGAATGTTCGAATTTCAATCACGTTTTTCACTTGTCAGTTTTCGACGAAAAAGTCCACAATTTCATGATTTTCATGCGATTCCTTTAACACTTGGAAGAATTTAGTCCTTTATCAACCCAATTTCGTGCAGTACACTAAATAATTCTACTTAATTTTATTAAAATTGACGAAAATTTCACGACGCAAAACAAAAAAAAAACAAACTAACTTAACCTCACTAGTGTAGTAGATACAACTTGTGTTGCAATAGCTAGAAAATTCCAGATATTGTAATAGAAAAAATAAAAACAAGCGAAACCTATAGTGGTGAACCTAACGATGAATATATTATTTCTGTTATTTCATATTTCAATTTTTTTTTTTTTTATTTATTTATTATTATATTACTTTAAAACATAGGGTATCCATTTTGTTGCGTTACCCACATTTTTGTTAATATATATGTATTAATAAACAAGTTAAAGTAAAACATTCGATTTATTTGTTAACTGAATATAATGAGCCGCGCCCGTGAATTTTATAGATAAAGCAAAACTAAGTAAAACCCAATCAAAAATATATTTTTAAAGCCTACAATTTTAGCCTAACCAGAAGTCGGATTAAGTTATTTAGCCATCCACTTATTATATTTTTATAACACACCGTTGTCCGGTGGTTATTAAGTAATTAAATAATGAAAGTAATGCTTAAATATTTGTACCGATATTAAACCTAGTAGAATTTTTTAGTGGAAATAAAAAAATCTAAGTGCATTTTTTGTAGAAAAATGTCTCAGAACTAGTAGATTTTTGAAAGTCGTGTTTATTACTTCCTTTTGTTCATTCTTTTGGAGTTTGGAGTAAACGGGCAACTTGGATCGACGATGTGCTTTTTAGATTACTATGATAAATAATATGTCTATTAATGTGTTTACTTTTACTTGAGCCTTTGCTCGTATAAAGTGAAACTTACTCCTCGACGGAAGTGCTGTTAATCGGTGGACAAAAGTTCAATTTTCGAACTTCTTTTACATTTCGGACATTTTTCGGATCCTGACTTATAAACGGGTAAAAAAATCCCAAAATTTAGGCTCATCATCTAACGTCTCTACGGAGGTTGCCTTTACCACCTACCGTGACATCGAACCCCAGAAGAATCAATCAAAAAGATAAATCTGTTTATTGGAAATTTTAGTTTATTTATAAATATAGAAGCCACCGTGTTTGCATTATTATCGGCCAGAATGTCTGCCCAATTTTCATTATGTAGTTTATGTAAGAGTTAACCTTTTTTACCATATCAATATTTTACGTACGAGTATTCAAATTTGGATGGTTTGTTATCGCCCTTGTTAGTGAAGATAGAGAGATGCGGTTTTCGCGACATATGCTTTTTTTTGTGAAACCAAAGAAGCCGCAAACAGATTTTTCATAGCCGTCTTTTTTTTTTTGAGATACAGGGTGAAAGATCTGGTATTTTGAGACACCCCTCGTGTCTCGATGATCTGGCATTTTTTCGAAAAGGTGAAAACCAATATCGATAGAGATAGAAAATTATCTATTTTTCTAGTAGGCAGTGCAAATTGTGTGTTAATTTTTTAAATCTGAATCATCTATTCCAAAATCGGTTAAAATGTCATTATTTTTTACACGAAACAATGAATCAGTTCACAAATATTCATTTGTGAAAAATTTAATTTTTCCCATAGAAAAACATTCAAATACCTAGGAAATCTAATAAAATACATTGTTACGGGTTCACCTTATAACAAATATTTTTCTTTAGCAAATAACACTCACTTTATTTAGATACTTTTTATAACACAACTGTTAGATTTTACGCACACATCTATTAAAGTTATATGTGCATTAAGAATTAACTAAAATCTTCTAGAAGCAAGCCATCGAGAAATTCACTGAAATTTTCTAGAAGACTCCTGATATAGGCTGACGTGTTTGTTTATTCCTAGCCGACGGACATAAACGATTTCTGACTTATTTGGGTAGTTCTCGCACCAACGTCACACTTCTCCCATCTTAATTCTGATTGTCCCGACCAGCTTATTTGTCATATATCGTTGGTCTGTATTGGTCATATAAATGTACTAGTTGCAGATTGGTCTTTTCAGTTTCCCGATTTTGGTTGCGGCACCTTGAATGATCCGTGATCAGATTTACTTTTAATGTTGAAAATGTTTTATCGGGTTGTTCTCTTTCTAGGTATCTAAGGAACAACTGAAATCTAATAATATTAATATAATATTGATGGCAAAAATTAGATATTATATAACTGAGTTTCATAAAACGCACTTCAAATAATCTCTAATCCAACTATATCTACACTTGGTTTTTCAAAAATACTGAAGTCCTTCGATATTAAAACTCAAAAGCAACAATAACTTATTTAGTACACATCCAATCGTTGCGAATAAAGAATAATCACACCTAAATTATTTGATATTAGGTTAACATAGAACGAAAGCTTTCACGTTTGTGGTCAATTAAGAAATCATGGTTTTATATTTATACATATATATACAACTACTTTTGGACGACAAAACCTACAGAGTAATTTAAGTAGACTCGACCGACAAAACTGAGAGACGGATAACCAACCTTATAAACGCATCTATCCTACCAGCGGAAGAGAAGAAGATGTTAAGGCCCAGCAGCTCCAGGATCCCGCGGTTCTACGAACTATTTAAAATACACAAGGTTAATGTATCACTTCGATCTATCGTCAGTGCAATAGGATCTCCTACTTACAAAATTGTTAAATAACTTTCAAATATTCTTAAACACATTCAGATAATTAGAAACTCTACGCATTTTATAGAAAAACTAAAATCAATCTAATTAGATCCCAAAAATATCTTAGTAGGTTTCGACGTAGAATCGCTATATACGAATGTGCTTATAAATGATTCAATTTCCATAATATCAGACTTATTTCACCATAACAATATTGAAAACTCACTTTTAGATTCTATTGAAGCATGCCTCACATCAACATATTTTGTTTTTCATGGAACTTTTTATGAACATTATCAGCAGCAGCCATGGGATCTCCAGCTGGCTGTCACCAGTGCTAGCCAATATCTTCATGGAAGCTTTTGAGGAGGAAGACTCAGAGTAGCCTCCATTAAAGCCAAAAAGATGATTCAGATATGTAGACGACACTTTTGTAATATGGCCGCATGGTTCAGAAAACCTACCTGGATTTCTTGACCATCTGAATCAACAACACGCTAATATAAAATTTACCATGGAAATAAAATCAGAAAGCACGATTCCCTTTCTAGATGTTCTTGAACAAAGGAAAGGGGGTGGTTCTTTAGGACACTCTGTATATAGAAAATCAACGAATACGAACAGGTACCTAAATGCAAATTTCCATTATCATCCAGCACAAAAGCAATTAGTTATTAATTTATTGGTTTACAGAGGCCTCGCGATTTGTGACCAAAATTCTTTACAATCGGAAACAGAGAAACTGATTCAAGCTTTAAGAGGGAATGGATATTGCACTGAGGATATTAGACGGTCCTTTAGAAAATAAAATAATCCTGCTCCACTAATTCAAACTAATAAGGAATTACCGGTAGGAAGTGTAGTTCTTCCATTTATACATGGAACCACATGCAAGATTGCAAGGTTACTTCTCCGGTCGAACATACGTACAATCTTCAACACACACAAGAAAATTGGACAATGTTTACGATCGTCAAATGACATTATTCCTTTCCAAACGGAAAGTTATAGGGAGTATATCTACAGTTCTTGTGGTGATGTCTATATTGGAGAAACTGGACAATCCATATCGACTAGGAAGGAACATGAACGATGTATCAGAAAGAAACAAATTGTACAATGTGCTGTATCTGAACACCAACATTCCACTGGACGTGTCATAAACGTAAAAGAAAGCAAAGATTTTGCATAGGTTTCGGGATTCTATAAACGGAAAATTAGAGAATCTATTGAAATTTATAAGCATCCTAACAATGTTAATAGAGATACAGGCTTCAGTCTACACCATATGTGGAAACCGATCGTTACACCGAGTCACGGTTCGGTAAACACAGGTCGACTATAAATAGCCAGCTTGGGTCTCTCCAAGTTCATTCAGTGTTCCGACGTCGTGAAGTGAAGATCCCTGATGATGCTTTATGCAATCGACAGCGAAACGTGAAGGAAACTGATTCCATTTTGACACGGTTTAATACCAAGAACAACGATTTCTTAATTGATATTAGGAGGTTAGTTATCAGCTAGAATGCTTAAAAAAATACAAAACGAAATAAATGAAAACATATAAAAAAAAGAAAAAATTAAAACATGCAAATACATATTTTTAAAATGTTGAATAATATAATCAAGTCAATATTTAAAATATAAAAAAACTATTTACACAATTATAAAAATTGATTACATGAAACTGTCGGTCATGAATTCAGTTACAGTATAATATGCCTTCCCAACAATACCTTTTTTACTTCATTTTTAAATCTCTTGAAGCAAGTTAATTGACGAATCGTTAAAGTTAATTTGTTGATCATATATATGATTCTCTATTTATTTAATTTCTGAATTAAAACATTAAACACACTGCATGTCTGTAAAACAAACAGTGAACTAAATAGCGATTGACAACAAGACCCCCAAAAAACAAATCCCATATCTGAAGTGACTTTCAATAAGATCAAAATATACTTTCCTTGCAATACTCTAATTTAGTTTGTTGGAAATGATTCCTACAGCATAGCACCCAGATGAGACCCTTTTAGATATATGCCGTACAAGATCCTCAGACTTCAGCTCCCTGTTGATATAAAGCCTCAAAAACTTGCCACAAGTACTTTATCAATCAGCTGGTCTTGAAATGCGAAGTTTCCGAGTTCATAATGAAAATTTATTATATTTGTCTTCGAGATGTTAACACCATTTTTTTATTTCATTAATATTTTTACGGATGATTTCACGTAAGATTTCGACGTCTTTATGATGCCAGTAAATAGTGGTGTCATCAGCAAATATAGCTAAAAATTCTTTGATACTGATTATTGGAAAATCATTAATGTAAAGAAAAAACAAAATGGGGCCGAGAGGCGAGCCCTGAACTATACCAGCAGTAACCACAGCCTAAACACTACCATCCATTTTTACATTCTGGCATCGACCGGACAAGGAGATCTCAAACCATTTCAGCCCACCACCTCGGAAGCCATATATCTCCATTTTTTGTAACAGCACTCTATGATCAACGCAGTCAAAGGACTTAGAAAAATCACAGAACACTGATGCAGCAGCCTCGCCCTGATTAAGCTGCAAATACACATCCTGTAAAAAGTTAAACAAAGCATCATTGTTGCTTCTCGAGTTCTGAAATACAAATTGTTTATTTCTTAAAATACTGTGTCCCTGTAGGAATGATACTATTCTTCTCTTTACCAGTTTCTGTACTACAAATTTTTGAAAGTACAGTTAGAAGAGATATTGGTCTGTAATTTGATGGATCATTCTAGTCACCTCCCTTGAAAAGTGAAAAAACGTGGGAGATTTTTAAACAAGATGGAAACGAACCAGAACAGAATAAGCAGTTAATAGCCTCAGCAAGGGCAGTTAGTTCCATGTTAGGAAGGCCGGTAAAGATTTTCAGAGAAATTTATCCCAACCAGATGTGTGTTTATTTTTTATATCCCCAAAGGCCTCCTTTATCTCACTAGTATTGTTGGAGGTAAAGTAAAAGAATTTAGACACCCTTATTCTCTCAAGGTAACTTGCATAGCCTTCTTGACCCATTATGGATCCTGTAAGTGTAGCCGCTATAGAGCGGTAAAAAGTGTTCAGTTTCTCACGATCATTGCCTATGCCATCGCAAGCCAATGAAGACTTATTCATCAGATTTAGTTCATTAACAACTTTCCGAGCTTCCTCATTCACGTTGTTAGTCTGTGCAAACCTCCTACTATAATAAGGATCTTTGGCACCCCTTATAGTTCTTCTGTATACATTACGATATTTCTTTTAGTATGCCATTAAAAAGTTATTGTTTAGAGCAAACTTCGAAATAGCATAAAAGGAACGCATATTTCTTGACGATATCCTCATACCGGCTGGCATCCGTTTCTTTTTGTGTTTGGTCTTACGGATCCTAGTCAGGAATACTTGTCTAAAAAGAATCACAACAACTTGTTGACACTGATCTAGATGATCCAATCAATCAATAAGAGCATCTCAGTCTATTTAATTGCATAACTTATCATAGCCGGACGTATCAAGAATTCTCCTCCTTCTTTTGCAACTAATTTCCTTAAACATATATAACCTAAAATTGTCCAATACATATCACGGTCTGAAATACCAGCCGGTATTACACGACAATCAATATAATCACAGTTAACATTTGTACACACATAATAATGATGTTGCAGTAGTGCGTGTACTTTCCTTCACATGCATCTATAAATTATATGAAATCAATAAGTTTCAAGTTTAAAAGTTCTCTTTTATGAAGATTAACAAAGTGTATATTGAGATATCCTTCGAGAATTACAGAGACATACTTTGGAAACTGAAGGAACAACAAATGAAGCCTCTCCAAAAATGTGTTTGTCGGTACTAGGTAAACGATATAAGTATACAATATAGGTTTTGGACATACTCTCGAAAACAACAGAAAATTCAAATTTCTTTTCAAATATATCATTAAATAAAGTAATTTCTTCAAACTTGCATACAGTGAGTAATTCCTTATATATTAGAATTGCTATTTCATCACGCACACCTTCACTCCAGCAAAATTTAGATATACAATGGCAACCTGCTAAAGGTATTTTTAGTTTCTGAAAAGTTCTGGTCTGAGAAGCAAAGCTACTTACTTTCCTTACCGATTTAAATAAATTTCCGACGCTTTATCGGGAATCTCCTCGCCCTGGATAAAACAAACAAGTGATTTTTTCATTTTCAGAAAGTTATTCTATTAACCTAGGACTAATCTGTGCAGTCAAAAAATAATTTTGTGTATACAAAAAAATTAAAGAAATTTTTGCTGTTTTCTAAGTAAGCTAAATGTTTCTGAAATTGGAATTTTATTCACTTTCAGGTAGCTGTTTCATTATCATAGTGTTATCCTGTATAGTTCGGAAAATATTTTTATATACAAGAAAGTTTAAAAAAGTTTGATGTATTTCTCTGTTTTTTATTTTTTCGATTTCTAGGGAGCCTTCTCATCCTTTTTGGGTTACCCTGTATTCTAGACAAGCAATATTTTGTATGCTACACAAATATAGCAAATTTAATGTTTCGCGTTTTTTCGAAATATTAGTTTTTTTTAATACATAATACAAAAAAAAATAAATTTCTACCTCAATGACTTCTACATTTTTTTCAGTATCAATACATTTACCCTAACTCTTTCTGTTCTCAATTTGACTGTTATCGGTTTGTGCGTTCTCAAAATATTATTTTTCTTACGCTTTTATACCCCTAAACATATATATGATCTACGCCCATGACCCCCAAAATCTAATCCCTGCGAGACACTGACCTAAAGTAATTTTCTTACACACACACGCCTACACAGACATCTGTACAGATGTGACAATTGTTTTCTAAAAATATATTTTTAGTATTTTAGGGACATACACCGATTAAATTCAACTTATTATATTTTTCGAAAATTTTTGCCTATATAATAATATACTGTGTTATAAATAATGTATTTATAATACAGTATATTGTTACTAAACCAATTTCTGGCAATATTATATCACTTGCTGGGTACATATATATATTTTTGTACTTTCTGGACTAAAGTATATCTTTTAGTCCCGTCTAATAGAGACTAAAGAGGTTCATTTAGAAGAAAAAAATCCTTTTTTGATATGACTACACAATTTTAAAGTTAGAAAAAATTTTCTGTATTTTCTGTATGTATGCACATCATTAGCTCAGGTTTGACCGATTTGAACTTTCAGGACGTCTTTAGGATATTGCCGGGGTGATTCCATAATAAAAATATAAAAAAAAAAATGGCGAAACCTTTTTCTGTGATAACTTTTTGTCAGGCTCTTTGGGCGGGTAATTAATAATCTTAATGAATGCTAATAATCTTCAATTACATTATCCTGATTAATAACAATTCTTGTAATTCTTGTATCAGCAATTGAGATGTGGTGTGAAAGGGTAAAATTGAATAGAGGTTATGATCCAAAATATCGTGTTTTATATTATTAAAGACGTCCAACCATTTAACCTAGGTTTAGGCTTTGTCCTTTACAATAAAATTTCTTATAAATAGATCTAATAAGTGTGAAATAAAATGATACCTTCTTAAAATATATACTCTTTGTGTCCTAAAGGGCGTAAATGCAGAGTTTTGCAACAAATTTGTTACAAGTGTTAAGTGTAATAACTTGTCATTTTCTCAAAATTTCTTTAAACAATAACTGTTACGAAATCAGTTGTATTGTTGTGTTCTTGCCAAGATAATCTAAACCTAAATAACAAGATTTTTTAAATTCCTTTCGGTTCTAGGTATAAAAGGCGTTTTACTCAATGACGTCAAAAAGAAATAGACCCGGCATTTCATTCATAAAAATGAAATAAATAGAATCAAACATCAATTTGTTGCTGTGTATGAGTGGAAAAAAGACGTACTGATCGCATAAAGAATAGTTTGCGGTGAAAATTGCAACGCTGTCAGATATCTTCGCGAGGCTTACCAGTGGCGTAGCTATTTTTGAGATAATGTATTATTTGCTATATTTTTTGAGCCCAAATATTATTATGGTGAATACGACAGTTTTTTTGTTCTAAGATGAACAGGAACGACTTCACTTTGCAAAAGTGAGAGTTTTAATAATAACTTGAAAACAACTAATTTAGATATTATGTCCTGGAAAAGTCTGCACTAAATGGGAAACTTTTTTATTATCAATTTCTCGAAAAACTTTCTTCTTGATAAAACTTGTGTGTTTGTCGAAAAAATAGTTTTCACAATATTCAACTTTAAATCAGATATACAAGGCATTCAAAAAATACGAAAAAGTGTATTTCAAAAATTAAAATTTTTGTGACTGTCGCGGCCGTAAAAAATCCTAAATAAAGCTTTACTATTAGTTATGTCATATTAGTAATAGCTAAGGAAAGATTTAAATAGAAAAGTGTTTTTTTGCTGTTTGACCTTAAATATCTCCATATCTACAATATAAACAATTTTACTCAGTTTATATTTACGATTTTTTATGGCCCTTAAAACTACCGTACAGAAAAATTTTATTTTTTTGAAATTGTTAGTGAAATCCACTTTTTTGAACCACCAACTTTTATCAAGAAATTAATAATAAAAAAAGTAAATAAATGCATTAAAATGCAAGAGGTTTAAAAATAAAATCACCGAAACTTTTTGGTGATTCTGAAGCACCCTGTATAATATTTTACACTATATTTGAAAGTGCACTTTATAAATTTTCACCCGGACACGTGGTTTATAAAAGTAAAACAAAGTTTAAAAGTTTAGTATAATTTATTTATAAACGGTTTGATATAATATCAAACAACTATTATTATCGACAAAACAAAAGTAACAGCAGATTAATTTAATATTTCATTATTTATATAATAATTAAACTCGTCTATTACATATTTAATGATTCAGTGACAATTTTCAAAATCGGATATTTTATATAGCTTTATATATATATATATATATATATATATATATATATATATAAAACTTTAGGTTAGCAAGAAGCTAATTTACTATAATTGTATCAATAATTATCTGTGACAAAAGACCAGGCACGTAGTTTAATGGGGGTTCCCCCTCCCACGCTCCGCGCGACACCCTAAAAATATTTAGGAGTTTTTACATAATTTAACCTACGAAAGTAGAATTCCAATAACTGCTGATTAGCAGTTCAGTATTGGCTCTGCTACAGCTATTTTTTAACAACCTCAGGAAAATTAGGGAGCAGGCTATTTTTTGAAATTCTAACTTTTTGACGGGTTTTTTTTAACAAGCCCAAGTATGTAAACAACTAAACAAAGACGCACCTAATGATTTTTTCGTAAGTACGACAGTTTCTAACATAAATCACAATATCACAAATAAATTTGTGATAATTCCAACGAAAATTATTATTATTAAACTTAGAATATATGGTAGCTGCTGAAAATTTCTCTTCGTGATCCCATTTCACACAATTTTGAAGTTCTTATCTTTACATATACAAAACACGATTTAAGGAATAAGAAAATTATTGAATTTACCTTTGGGGATTGAAAAAAATTACCTCAAAAAAATATTCGATTTTGACAATGAGGAATATTCAGAATTCTCAAAAAAAGAAAAACTTTTAAGCAAACGCTCATTAAAAGTAGTTTTAGAATTTCGAGAAAGTACTAAAAAGAAAGATGAATACATTTATGATTAAAGAAATCCAGATTTTTAATGTAGCAATATGGTTCCAGACCCTCTATGGAAGATAGCACCACATTAACCTCGATATTAATAAAGTGACTACGCACTTATTTATTAAAATACTATTAAATATATAAAACCTAAAAATATTAAGCAAAAGTCGCCAACGTCCTATTTGCTCAAGATATACCTATAATTTTTTACATTTTCATAATTGCTGTACCTGCAATGTTTTAATAGATATTGGCAAATAACTAGTTTTTTGCACTTTTTTTCATATTTTGTTGCACTTGCAGGGGGGACTAGCAACCAGTGAAAAAAAAAGCATTCTTCTTAATAATTTTTTCGTCATTGAATTGGTTTTGACAGGGTTGGATCCCCCTAGAACTGAAATCCTGGCTACGTGCCTGCAAAAGACATATTTATGTAATGCTTCATGTGGCAATATTTACTATTAGCAATAAGCTTAGTCATTAAAGAACAAGCATTTCCATAACAAAATACAACCAATAAAAGGGTGAGTTCTCATTACTATTGTTACTAAAGATGAAAATAAAACTAAATTTTGTTACATGGACCCACTTTGTGTTTTGATGTCTATACCAAGAATATAATGCTTATTTAATACCTTTCTTTATCAGCTTATCACCGACTTCATAGGAAATATGCAATAAAATATAATTTATTACTTTTTAATGCAACCTATTTTTTGAAATCGGGTTTGTTTTTCAAAACATTTTGATTTCACCCTTTTTCCAACACATTTTAGTTCTATTTACGCGAAGTTAGGTAAAAATTTGGGTCCACTACTTTTAAAAGTTTGCCAGGCTCGCGGCAAGTAATATTATATAAAAATGCACCACCTTTACATGTATTGGATCTATTCATATTTACAGAAATTCAGCAATAAACATGGCTCAATATTAATATGAATGCAAAATTGAACTTCGGGTCCCTAAAAACCACAAAAACAATATTATGAAAAACAATATCTTTACAGTATTTATCCCCCAATTTACCCCCTTTTTTCCCCACCATGCATCTTCCCCGCTATACATTTCACTTATTGACAATATAAATATTTTATGCCAAGATGTTTAATATTTTTAACATTCATTATAATACATTATATTATTATTTATATTAGCGAAATCACCTGATAAAAACAGATTCTCCCTAGTTGGGATAATGTACCTCAGGATGGTATTTATTTACTTTTTTGATTACTTATTTTTAAAAACCAAATTTTTAGGCAATAAATTAAAGCATTTCAAATTCATTAAAGAAAATCTATGGTAAATGAAAAATTGTAAAGTAACACTATTGCGCTATTTTCATTTTTTGTATATGCTTGCTATATGAGAACTCCGACACTACCCTAAATATTCCTTGAAAATTTCATAAAAAATGCAAACCATCCTGGAGTAATTAATGACAACATAAAATAGTGGGTCTTACAGCTTACTCAATTAAAATTTAGTACCTATGCTTTACCAAATAGTATATTTATGTTGTTTATTAACCCCTCAAAAAAGGTGATTTGATAAATTTTAGACAAATATTTGAGACTTTTCACAAATATATAAATTAACAAAACGCTGTACTTCATTTATCATCAGTGTCTTCGACTTTATAGATAAGTTGAAGTTATAAAAAATTAATTTAAGCCCAACGGAAATGTGCAATACAAAAACAATACTTCATCTGCACGCTGCTATTAGACGGTGATTTGACCCTTCAACTACAGCACTGGTATGACATATCTTACTTACCTTCGAAAACAAACTTCTGGGCTTAAATCGTTTCTTTTTCTGCAAATAAAGCAAGTTCGCACCATTTTCTTAAAGTTTTTTAAACAGTTTCTTGAAAATAGCCACACAAAACCCTTGGATTTCTGAAAAACACTTATTTCACCAACTAGAACAGTTACAACGTCGCGCATCAAATAGGTCGTAATTATGAATGACTACGACCGTCTTCGGCGTTTTCCGAAGGATCCCGAGAGAAATCTGTAGTATACTCGAAAAAGGTAGAATTCCGACGTTGCCGATTATTCTGGGCTTTATTTCTTGAAATAAGGAATAATAATTACAGAATATTTAAATTACATTGAAAAAAGATTCGGTTTGAGTTATTTATAATAAGCTATTTAATTATCCGTTTTAAAATATTCTATATGGAAATTTATACTGGGAATTCCTGGAATTCCTTGTTTATTTAGGTAATAATATAAAGGATGATATCCGTTATAATCTGGCCACAGTAACGGTTTGGCAAACCAGGCTTAATGTTGGATTCCTCCAAAATGTAAACACCTGGGTCTATGTTATTTCCATGTCGTTGGTTTTACTCAAGTTGTGACTTTCTGAACACGTTGGTTTTCTTAGCTTCTGTGCAACAGTTATTTTGTAAATGTTTTAACATGACTATCTTTACTTAAAAAACTCTGTTTTGGGTATTTTTTAATTGATGCGAACTTCCATGTTACGTTAAACGTCAAAACATTAGGATTCGTTAATCGTAAATATTAGACGCTATTCTTGAAACGGTTATGAGCATTTGAAATTTTCTCCATTTTTAAACATTCAAATTTTGATTTCACCTTGTTCAGGGTTTTTCTCTTAATTCGCTACCCTCAATCTCAGTTTAATTTAAAAACAAAAAATCTTGAATATAAGAGTTAAAGAGTATACTGCGTAATTTAATGTATAGAAAATTTCTATTATTATATAGGTTGTCTCAATAATGTGTAGCAGAACCAATATTCATTTTTAAATAGTATGTACTGTATATTTTATATGTTTTGCTTTATACTGAGGAAGAATTCTAGAGACCTCGCGTAAAAACTTGTTTCAAGATGGCCCAAATAAAAAACAGCGGTTAATATGGTAGCTCTTGGTAGCTCTATATATTTTTTTTGTAGCTGTGTTATTAAGGTGTTTAAATTAAATGTAGCTTTGTAAGAACTTTTAGCGTAGTTAAAAAATTGTATTCGGTCAAAACAAGAAACTGTAGGAGCGTAAAATTGTCTGATTCTAACTCTGTACATTTAATGTCACCAATTTTCTTTTTTTTTTGTACAAGATAAATAGATCTTGCCAAACTTATATTTTTTCACGATTTTCTCAACGCCTGTTATCTCGTCAATATCAGCAACTTTTTGTGGGAAAATACAATCCTTCCTTTTCGTTTTGTTTGTAGGTACACGACTGCAATATAAAAAGTAGAATAATTTTCACCCATAGCAGTGTCTGCCATAACAATAAACTGCGATTTAAACAGATACAATTCACATTAATAAACCTTTAACATACTAAACAGTCACTGTGACCGCACAAAGTTTACTGAAATATTTTTATTCAGTAAACTTTGGCTATGTGAAATAGTGGCTTAACACTAGATTATTAACTGACCGACTATTATCGATTTAAGTGCGCTGTTGGTGTGTTTTATACGTAGGTTAAAAAATAACATGAAAAGAGCTTTTACTCTTCTTCAAATAGTATTTTTCAACAAAAAAATGCATTTTATTTAATTTTAAACTAGCTTATTAAATTACCACATCCCTTAATAAACAGAGTATTTTTCTGTGTAAGTGTATAAAATCGATTAAAAAACGAAAATGTTAAAAACCATTTTAGTTTTACAATGTCCGTAGCCAAATTAGCTTATATTCGAATCGCGCTAAATTAAAAATTGCCATTCCGTTACATAATACTAAATTAAGAGGTATCGTTTATAGATTAGTTTATTTGAATTACCAAATTTTAATCGATTGATATATGAGCATATTATTTATATTGGTTTAAAAATGTATCTTTTGCTTATTACACTATGTTAAATGTGGCTAAATCAGGTGAGGCCCAAAAAACGAGTAAATCGCCACGTCACTTAGGTGCTTAGATGCCTTAGGTTTTATCAAATTCTAAATCCCGAAATAATATTGAGCTTTTTCAAATGAATTTAGGTCAATAACTCATTAATAACACCCATTATGTTTTTACGAATATATAATAAGGCAACTTAAAACAAATGAATTTTAAGACATCTGTTACATAAAAAATTTCTAGAATTAACTGGAAAATCCAAAATTGTAAAAATATAGAGGTTATTCTATTAAGAAAAAATAAGGCAACTTTGTAGATACAGGCCTGCATTTTTATTTTTTTTATTTTTATATATTTGATTGATTTCTTTACAGGATTTAACAATAGTGCGTGGCAATCTAAAATTACTTTTTTTTTAATAGAACAACCCATATATCTTTAAGATTTGGATTTCCAATTATATCTAGACAAGTGTTTAGGTATAACATACTTATCTTTAAATTGATTTGTTTTTGAGTAATTGAAATCAAACAATCTTTTGGTAAACCATGGTGTTATCCAAGGTAAATAAGTTTTTTAAAGTGCTATTTGTGGATAATATATCAAGATTATTCGTAAAAATGTAAATATTATGGCTACATACGACTGAAAAGGTGTTAACGGGTTATTGACCTAAATTTATTTGAAAAAGCTTAAAATTATTTCAAGATTTAGAATTTTATATATATTCTGTATTTATTTTTCTCACAGCTTCGGTGTAAACTAGATTTATGTATATATAATGTAGGTATTTTTGCAGGGGAACAAGAGGCTCTGTCCATCGAATGATACTGAGGGATGGTTGTATAAGTATTAAAAACGGTAAAAATTGTTTTTTTTTTACTGAATTAAACAGCATCAGTAATAATTTGACTAATAAAGGTTAAATCCGTTACTTTGTGACAGTACATTGTAACAAATAAATGAAAATATACTAGTAGTAGGAAACTGCAATCACTCGCACACCTAGTGCAAAAATAAAATAAAGTAAAACTTGTGCTTTCATTTATTTGTTAATATATTATATATTTAGTGTCATTTATTCCACATAAAGTTTTTAATTTTAAAGACAAGATAGGTAAAGAGAGTGTTGTGTATATTTTTAATATAAATTACATTAAATACTTTAATTTAATGTTATAGACAATAGGGAATAGGGAACGAGGTAAATCAGTGTTTGGCCAGGATTAGATTTTGGGTGTCATGGGCGTAGACATTCGATATGTTTAAGGGATGTGAAAATGAAAAAAAAATCATATTTTGGGAATGCACAAACCAGATTCATTTAGATTGAAGATAGATATAGTTTGGGGAAAAAGTTTAGACTTTGAAAATATGTCGAAGTCATTGGCGTCGATATTTATTTCTTTTTTCAATTATATACAATTTATAATAAATATACAGTATTCATTTTATATATATGTATACAAAATAATTTTTGTCTAGTATACAGGGTAGCCCAAAAAAGATGCTCCTTGAAAACGAAAGAAAAAGTTATTCAAAAAACCGTGTAACATGTCAAATCTTCTTTTATTTTTTGTAGACAAAAACATTTTTTTCAACCAGAAAGGGTAGCTCTAGGAGGATGGAAGTAATTAGTAAACAGTGAAACCCGTCAAATTTCTATTATTTTTTAAACTTTTATTTAACTTGTCTGTTAGTTAGTAAAGCCTCATGCTTTTAAGAAAATATTGAAATTTTTAGAAGTTCTATATTTATGTAAGTTTAATTATTTTTTACTTTTCAGATCAATAGTTTATAAATAAAAGCTTTTTTTAATATTATATAAAAGGTAAATATATATGAAGGCTTAGAAGAATGAAATAGGGCATTAAAAGGAAAACAAATACAAGCTTTTCTCACAAGCGGTAAAAGGTGTCAAATTTCTTATGTTTTTTTGCATATAAATACTTTTTTCCATTATGCAGGGTAGCCCTAAAAATATGAAGCAGTCGCTTAAAAACGAAAATATATGTTGCTTTAAAGCGCCAGTTAAAAAAATAAACAGTTAATAAATATATCAAGTTTCTTTTATCTCTTTGTATGTAAAAACATCACTGAAGTTAACAACTTGAAACACGAGAAATTATTTTTAAAAAATCAATTTTATTTCATAAGCGTACAAAGAGAACTGACTACAAAATACATTTTAGTTATATTTAAAAGTTCAGTAATGCTTATGTTGTATGAGAACGAAAAGATAAAAGTCTAAGAATTGCAAGTGCAGAATTGCATTCCTCACGGGAACGTAACTCCTCCCCTATTAGTTGAAAGCACGTTCTTAAAGACGTGTTTTCATAAATTACCAAAATTTTTAAAGATTATTAATAGTTTAGCAAATTCTATTATTTTCTTCAATATCTAAAGTATCAGAGTTTGCATTTAATTGTTTTTTCTTAGACTTTTTACAAGTTTTTTGTATATGAAAAATATATATATGAATATTAATATGAATATGTAAAGTAAAATTGTCCAAAAACTGGTCTTCTTTACATAAATCGTTGTGGTCATTTCTTCTAGGGCTTTCTTCTGGTTTTCCAATTTGGCTTCGATTTCTTTAGTAGTTTTTAGGTGTTCGTAGTTTAAGTCCATACTAGGAGGACTGTACAATAACTTTCGGTTTTCCTTAATTAGGCTTAAATTAAGGGTAGGTACATTAATTCCATTAAATGTTAACTGGCTTGATTTATATGTTTCAAGCGTAATTGACTTTATCCGTACTTTATATCCTGGTGATGACTCAAGAAGATAGGAACCATATAGATGTTATCTTCGGATTTTTGACAATTTATGATGGCAATTACTTGTATTGGTACTGTTATCAGCCATTTGTCGTCGATTATTTTTGTTGTCTGGATCTCGTGCAGTTGAGTTTCGAATGGGTGGCAAAACGTAATATTTGGGTGATGTTTGATAAGTTGAACAGCGCAGGAGGGGCTGTCTTCGACAAACGTGGTGTATATATGGGCATATTTTGTATTGCCTAACGCTAGGTAGGTTTTATAAGGAATATTTACAAGAAATGATCGATTATTGGGAATTGGTAAAGGAAATAACTTATTAAAATTATTGATATATCTCCGATTCCACAAGAGGAAGTTCAAATATAAATACAATATTAAAGCTTTTTAAGAAACTTTTAATTTCTTTAATTTTTTCGAAATTAAGTATATTTTTATTAAGTTAAGTTACTTCTAAAAGGAGTTTATCTGAACCTAAATGATTGTGTAAGTTCTTTATTTCTATAAATAGTTCATTTGGGTTTATTATTGAGTTAAAAGTACATTAATTTTTGCAAAAGTGATACCTATTTCAATCTTATTCAGAATATCGTAGATTGACTGATACATTGTTGTTATTTGATTGATTATTGTATATATTAAATAAAATTCGTGATTGCTTATTTGTTTAATTTGAACTTTATTAATTATATTTTCTATTTGTAGAATGCGTGATTTTAGTATCATTTGGTTATGTGTGATATTAGATATAATTGTTTTAAATTTATTAATAGTAGGTTCTAAAAGTGTAATTTGATTTTATGAATGAACCTAAGGAGTTAAAAAGACCTCTTTTACTACGATAATTTTCTTGATTTGGGACAATTTGTTCTAATAAAGTTTTTATTCTTTTTTCAAGTGTACATAATGTATTAAAAGAATTAAAATATTCCTTATGGTATTCTCTGTTATTTTGAATATTTATATATAAAAATTTTGCTTGCTTTTGAATATTTTGAAATTGTTTAATTAAAGGGGTTAGGTTAATATTTTGAACGAATGTCCAGTGATTGGATTTAAGTTTAGCGGTTCCCATTTTGAATGGTAGTATTCCTGGATGTTTATTTAAATCACGGAATTTTACATAGCCGCCGACGATGGTCCAGCATCTGGAACAAGGGGTATTATTTTAGTTTCGTTAACATGTATAATTTCTTTGTATTTATTTTTGGGATTTTCTATTTGTATTTTATTATTTTCTAATATAGCCGTTAATATGAATGGGCCTAAATATCTCTTTTTTATTTTTCCAGATCGATTATCTGATTTTTTGTAAATTTGTGAGCCTATTATTAAATTAGTCGGGGTTTTATCCTTGTTTGCCCTATCTATAATTTTTTGTTTTAGTTCTCGTGATTCCTTTGTAATTTTGTCGTACAAAATGTGTGTGTTATTTTTATGATTATTGACATACTCGGTATATACATGAGCGGGTATTAAATCCATAGGATCTTTAGAGTCTGTGTGTCCGAAGACAAGTTCGTATGGGATAAAATTTGTACTAGAATGGATCATGTTATTATAGGCAATAATTGCGTACGGCATAAGTTTGGTAACTTCTGCATTGGGGTCCGGTCCGATTCTCGAAGTAATCGAATGTGTTCGATTAATGTGGAATGTAGCCTTTCAACAGGGGAATTTGATTCATGGTGGTAGGGGGTAGTGAAGTGTATTTTAATATTATGTGTATTTAGTAAGCCTTTAACGACTTCGTTCTGAAATTCAGATTCGTTGTCTGAAACTATTTGCTTTGGGATACGTAAAAAAGGGAAGAAATTAATTAACTGTTCACAGCACGACACTGCATTTCCAGTATAAGGCAAGGCATTATGTATAATAGTTAGGAATTTTTGTATACCTATGGTGAAAGTGAACAATTTCGAAAGGTTTGCTTGGCGTTTCGGTTAATATCAAAGGTTGATCTGGTGGTTTTCGATTATATTTTGATCTTTGGCAGATTTCACAATTATTGATGTATTTTGTTACATCTGCCTTAAGTGATTTCCAATAATAATTTGCTTTTAAAAATTTGCAAGTTTGTTCGATTCCCCTGTGATTTGTTTTGCCTTCATGACGATATTTAATTAGTAATTCTCGTTCGTCAGGTTGAGCATTATTTATTAATTTTGAACATTCTATAAGTTTTAAATTTTTAAAATGGTTATTCATTGTTTGTTGAAAATAGGTTCTTAATTCTTTGGAAAAAAAATAAATATATGTTGTTTTATTTGTTAAATATTTTTTCAAAAAGTTAGTACTTACTGTAATATTAGTGGGTAATGTTGCGTGAATAATTTGATGTCCTTCGAAATTTTCACGTTTGGTTTTAACATATTTGTCAACAAGTTGATGAGCTTTATTATTAATAATTTCATCTAATATAGTCATATTGGAATGATTTTCGTTAGCATTTGTACGATATATTGTTTCCTTTGTGGGTGGTTTTACTGGAATATTAGAATGGGTTACTTGTGTTATAGGTGGAGTTATTAGAATGTCAGAAATAATATTAATTTTGGGTGTTGTTTCAGGTTCGTGTTCTAGTCTTTCTATTGTTTGTGATACTACTTCAGAGTCAAGGATATCTGGGTTAAATTGGTCGTTTAGGAATTGCGTTACGTCGGTGTCTATATCGCCTGGGTAATTTATTAATTATTCTGATTCGATTGCGTTTAATTGAATTTGGCTAAGGGCGTCAGCGTTAGTGTTTTGTTTCCCTTTTTTGTAGACTATTTCATAATCATACTCTTCGAGTTTTAGCCTCCAACGTACTAATTTCGAATTTGGTTCTTTGAGGTTAAATAACCACACTAATGGGCGATGATCAGTATATATTTTAATTTTTTTGCCATAAAGGTAAGGTCTAAAATATTTACATGCTCAAACGATTCCTAAAAGTTCTTTTTCAATCGTTGAGTATTTTTGTTCTGTTTCATTTAGAGTGCGCGACGCGAATGCTACAGGGTTGTCATTTGGTGGGTTGCCTTGAGAGAGAACAGCACCTAGGGCTATATTTGAGGCGTCTATCGTAAGCACAAAGGGTTTTTCAAAATCAGGATATTTTAGTATTGGAGCATTAATAAGCAATTCTGTTAAATGGTTAAAGGATTGAATAAAGGCTGGTGAGTGTTCAACTTTCGCTCCTTTTTTGAGACATAGTGTAAGGAGTTTTGTGATTTTTGCGAAGTCTTAGATGAATCTACGATAATATCCGGCTAGTCCTAAAAATGACTTAATGTCTTTTTGGATTTTTGGTATGGGGAAATTTTTAACTGCGGTGACTTTATCAGGATTAGGTTTTACGAGAATGCTACAGGGTTGTCATTTGGCGGGTTGCCTTGAGAGAGAACAGCACCTAGGGCTACATTTGAGGCGTCTATCGTAAGCACAAAGGGTTTTTCAAAATCAGGATCTTTTAGTATTGGAGCATTAATAAGCAATTCTGTTAAATGGTTAAAGGATTGAATAAAGGCTGGTGAGTGTTCAACTTTCGCTCCTTTTTTGAGACATAGTGTAAGAAGTTTTGTGATTTTTGCGAAGTCTTTGATGAATCTACGATAATATCCGGCTAGTCCTAAAAATGACTTAATGTCTTTTTGGGTTTTTGGTATGGGGAAATTTTTAACTCCGGTGACTTTATCAGGATTAGGTTTTACACCTTCGCTTGTATATGACCTAAATAAGCAACTTCTTTGTGTAAAAATTCTGATTTGTCTAGCTGCACTTTTAAATTGGATTCCCTAAGTCTATCAAAAACGGATTTTAAGCTATCGATGTGATCTTGAAGTGACGTAGAGAAGATTATTATGTCATCAAGGTATACAGAACAGATTTCATTTTGAAGTCCCCGAAGGACGTTGTTCATGACTCGCTGAAATGTAGAGGGCGCATTTTTTAAGCCAAAAGGTATGCGTCTAAATTCATAATGACCTGTATCGGTTGAGAAGGCTGTTTTAGGTATATCATTCGGTTCTATTTGTATTTGATGAAATCCGGTTGCGAGATCCAATGTGCTGAAATATTGGGATTTTCCGAGTTTATCGAGAATATCTGATATATTTGGTAAAGGTAATTTATTATCAATACTGCGCTCATTGATTTTACGGAAATCGCAAACGATACGCCATTTACGTTTACCGAACGCGGCCATCTTTTTGGGACAATCCAAATTGGACTGCTCCATGGTGATGTTGAGTTTTGAATGATACCGTTCTATAACATTTTGTTAATTTGGGTTTTAACCTCTTTTTTATGAATTTCGGGATATCGATAAGTTTTTGTACATATAGATGTGTCATCGGTTAGGTTTATTTTATGTTTAATTTGATTAGTAAATGTAAGCGGATGCCCTCCCAATAAAATATGTCACGATATTCGTAACACAAGTTTCGAATAGCTCTGTATTCCTCCTGATTACAATGTGACAGTCTTAAATTTTTTAAGTTTTGTTTTTGTGTATTATCCATATATTCATATATTTCTGTATCGGTTTCCATTTTTTCTATGAAGTTGTTTTCTACTTCATTTATGGTTTCGATATCTATGGGATTAAATATTTTTATTTTAACTGCGGCTATTCGTAATTATAGTTGTTGCGTAAGAGTCAATGACTTGTATTAAAGCTTCTGGCATCTCTGCGCAACCAAAATCTGTATATTTTAAAATACCTAAACCATTTGATTGATTTACAGGCAGTTTAATTCTTTGACATGTGCGTGGGGGAATTATTATTTCGATAATTTCAAAATTATGTAACTTTGATATATTATTTTGATAATATAAAGGCAAGATTACAACTTAAGTATCTAAAGAACAATGTTTTAAATTTATATTCGCTCCAATATGTGTTAAAAAATCAATTCCTAAAAGTCCGTCAAATTTCGGTGAAAAATCAAAAAGATAGAAACTTATGATTACCTGCATGATTGAAACAAGGAAATACTGGTATATTAATTACTTTATTGTAAATGGACGTCGCGTGGGCTGTCCTTACTGAGAAAGATT
Source organism: Kuschelorhynchus macadamiae (assembly GCA_030620095.1). Classification (NCBI taxonomy): domain Eukaryota; kingdom Metazoa; phylum Arthropoda; class Insecta; order Coleoptera; family Curculionidae; genus Kuschelorhynchus; species Kuschelorhynchus macadamiae. The sequence continues at coordinate 1,558,976 of JAUTXW010000278.1, read as the reverse complement.
CCGAAAAAATGAAATTTGAATACATTTTGTATGCTAAATTAGGCTTTATGAAACTTTTGCCACTACCGGTATCAATTAAAAATTTTGCTTTGATTTCGGGTATGAAAATTATTGGTAAATCTGAATTAGTGTAATTATTTAAAAGTATTATGTTTGGTTGTTGGAGATTTGGTTCGCCTGAAAATTTTCTTCATTAAAATCAATTTGATTTTCATAAGGGTTATTTTCTAGACAAGAAAATTATACGAATATTGCGAATTATCGTGTATTCTGGGTAATAATATTGAAATTCAGCATTGTTAGATTGAAATTTTTCATTTTGATCATTATCGGTATTTATCGATTCGACTGATTAATTATATAGTTCTTCTACAATAATATTACGTTGTGAAGAATGTGGTTGTTGGTTTCTTCTAAGGATTGTGTTCCCTGACAAAGTATCCATCGGCGTGATATTACAGAAGAAGTTGGGCGTTGATTTTGGGGATTAAAAGATGGTCTGGGAGTAAAAGTGTTTCTTTGCATAAAATTTTTATTTGAGAAATTCGATTGTCTAAAATTATTTGTGGGTTGTGTAAATTGTCCAAAGCCCATAAATTGATTATTTCCATTATTGAAATTTGGGATTGGTTGTTTATAAGAATAAAATAAAATTTGAAAATTGCGGAACGGGGTAATTCGAAAATATTGGTCTCACATTAGCAGGATGATGTGCTTGTGTAGGCAAATTTATTTTTGGTTTTTGTGAATTAAAATTTGGGTTTTTTGGTAATGTGTTACTACGGTTCTTATAATATATAAAATTTTCTTCTTCCAAGGCACAGCTCATTGCCTCTTCTAAAGTAACTGGATTTTTCAATCTAACCACAAGTTGCATATGGTAGTTTAGACCGTTTATGAAGGTTTTTAATACTAAATTTCCGTATTCATTAATTTTTAAAAGTTTTAAAGCTTGTTTTTCATTACTTAAATTTACTTTGGAAAATAACAAACTGCGAGCGTCTTGCAAACGCAGGCCAAATTGTTGCGGTGTTTCATTTTTTTCCGGTTTGGACGTTATTATATCTTGAATAATACAATCAATCGATCTATGGTCTGAAAAAGACGAAATTATTGCAGCTTTTACTGTGGGCCATGTATTTAATTCTATTCTAGAACAAATAATATCGGCTGCCTTACCTACAAGTTTACTTAAAATAGTTTCGTGTAAACATACATTTATAGGTGCATTATTGTCAGTTTTATTTCTATGATTATTATAAAAATTATCACAAGCATTAATAAATCTGTTTATTTGTTTTGGATTCCCATCGAATAAGGGAATATTGTCAGCTTGATATCTGATATCGTAATATTTTGATAAAAATTCTAATAAAATGTTAAAAAAAGTATTACTAAAAATCTGTTTATCAATAATATAAATCCAAGATGGTGGAATAAAATGACGTCCTAATTAAATGTTTAAAAAGTCGGTAAAATTCGATTTCCTAGAACTACAACCTTTTTTTATGGAGGAAAATAAAAAAAGTCATAATTAGCTTTTCTTATAGATCATGGAATAAACTAAAAAAAAATGTATATATATATATATATATATATATATATTTTTTTTTTTCCGAAAAACAATCGGGCCCGTCGATTTTTTTATCCCTGTAGCAACCCTTTACATTTCAGCGAGTCATGAACAAGGTCCTTCGGGGACTTCAAAATGAAATCTGTTCTGTATACCTTGATGACATAATAATCTTCTCTACGTCACTTCAAGATCACATCGATAGATTAAAATCCGTTTTTGATAGACTTAGGGAATCCAATTTAAAAGTGCAGCTAGACAAATCAGAATTTTTACACAAAGAAGTTGCTTATTTAGGTCATATACAAGCGAAGGTGTAAAACCTAATCCTGATAAAGTCACCGGAGTTAAAAATTTCCCCATACCAAAAAATTTGAATAGGAAAGAGGGGTCGTGCCTTACATCTTTTTAAAGGTCTCATCGAGTTCTTTATGACCCCATAATTTCGCCTTATTACTTTCAACCACAACGAAATGACGCTTGTTAAAATTTATTAGAGATTTGAAAGTTTGGATATTTACAATTCGTTTTTTATTCGGAACTCACGGACCCGTCCATTTCTGATTCGAGAGGGAAAAACTTTTGGTTTTTTCATCCCCGTAATTTCATCCCCCTAAAGGGGGGAAGCACAACCCTCTGATTTTGAATAGGGGCGAGGGGTGTTGCGATACCTCATTTTGAAGATCTCATCTAATAGTAGCTGACCCCAAAAATTTCACTTGAAAATTTTTATCGATAACGAAATGGAAGCTAAAATAGTGAAAGAGGCAATGTGGAATTTACCTCGACCGATAATTTTTATCAGACTGGCATTTGAGAAGTATTTATTTATTTGTTAATTTTTTGTCAAAAAAAAGTTTGTGGACACAACATGTGTTCGATTTACCTCAGTTCATCGTGAATTTTTAAGAACGTTACAACCATGTCAAGTGGATTGTTAATTTTTAGTAGAATTATAATAGAAGAAATTGTAAAATTGTTTTTTTTAAAATAACGACTCTGCGCGAGTAACAGCGGCTTTATTTAACGAACACCATCTTGAAAAAAATGTATCCGCTGTTTACGTTTTGCAGCTGGTTGCCAAATTTAACGCTACTGGTTCAGTCGGAAATAAAAAGGATTTAAATATATGGATTCCAACGTTAGTACTAGGAAAATGTCCGGCGTATCACGCACAACAATCAGGAGAATCCTTAAATAGCATTAAGATACGATTGGTTCAGGAACTGAACGAGATTGATTTCGATCGCCGACTTCAGTTTTATGAAGTGTTCAGTGAAATTATTACAATAATAAAAACTACATGTTCGATATCTGTTTTTCGGATGAGTGTTGATTTTACCTTAACGGCATTGTAAATAGGTATAACTGTCCGTATTGGAGAGATACAAATTCAAGACTATTTCGTGTTCTCAAAAATTAAATGTCTGTGCAGATATTTGTTGGAAATCACAACAATTTTTTATACCCAGTAATCTCAATGGCGAAATTTATCTGGAAAAGCCCTGATGCAAGAATTTTGTTCAATAAGTTAGCGCATCCCATCATCTCGTACACCCTGTGCGACAAGTTTTAGATGAAAATTTTCCTCAAAGCTGGATTGGACGAAGGGGACATATTGAGTGGCTACCCAGATCACCTGATCTGAATCCAATTTTTTCTATGGGTTTATCTAAAATTTAAGATTTCTGCTACCAAACACGACTCACTGGATAATTAGCAAACCCCTATATAATTATTGAATTCTGTCAAATGACATCCGAAATGTTGCGTAATGTACCGGAACATTTTAAACGCAACTTATTTTATTGCAATGGTCATTTCCAGCAATTTATTAAACCCCAAAATTAGTTTTTGAAGAGGTTTATAATGCCGAAACTCAAAATTTATGTCAACCAGAACAATTCACATATGACGATAACCAATACTGCCTATATGACCAAAATGATCAATATCGGTATCAATATTACGACCAAAATAATTACTATCCTTACGTAAATAATGAATGTGAGAAAACAAACGGGCAAACTGACATATATACGTCTCTTACTGACCATACCCTACCTCACCAATATTCTTATGAAGAAACAAACGAGAGTAATGAAAATTTTCGGGACCCGTCTCAACAGGACAAAAAGACTTAAAGACTGAAGTAATTTCTTTTAATATGTCTGATTCTAGCGAACTGTCCTGTATCGTATTCCCGGAAACAAAGCTAAAAATATTAATAGATTCGGGTTCGACTAGATTATTTATCGACCCAAATATTGCCAAAAAATGATATCCCAATTGTATAACTAATGACCCCTTTTTAGTTTCGACGGTTTTTCAAAAATACGCCCGTCAGTACAGTGCTCTTATACCTTGATCAAAAATATTTAATTTACCCGAAAACAAAAATATGAAATTTTATCTTTTTAAATCTCACAATGTATTTGACGGTCTCCTGGGAATCGATAATCTTAAACTTTTGCAAGCCAATTTTGACTTTCATAAGGGATTCCTACTTGCGACATTCCTGTAAATTATGGTTCTAATCAAATTATTATTTCTTCAGTGTTACATTCTCCGGCAAAACCAAAAATTACCATTTTGTTTGAGAGAAAGCGTCGTATCAATATTCAAATATCCGAAAATAACTTTAAATACTGTTATTTTTCTCTCACCACAGTATACCCAATCAAATTATAGTGGATAATAGTACCGGGTTTAAAAATACTGTAGTAACAGAACTTTTAAATTTACACAAAATAAAAATACATTTTTGTTCGCTAACCACCCTCGTTCTAATGGACTTGTCGAGCGACTTCACTCCACTCTGGCAGAACACATACGCTTGCTAAATAACCAAAATTTTGATAAAACACCAATAACACAAAAATGGTTTACGCAATACTAGCATACAACTACACAATTCATTCGGCCATAAATTTAAAAACCATCGATGTAATTAACGGGCATATTTCTCCAAATGATCCGTTCAACATAAAATTAGACCAAATACTTTTAAGTGGTTACGTCAACACCCACAAAGAAAAATCACAACTAATGTTTTCAAATATAAATCAAAAACTAATCAATGATAAAGAAAAAATGATTTCAAAAATTAATGAAAATCGCGATAATCCCCCATTGTATCACCCTGGTCAACAAGTTTATGTTAAGAAACACATAAGACAAAAACTCTCTGACAAATCTGCAGACCCTACAAAACTCGAAACAGTGAATCAAAATCGTAAAACAGTATCAACTCAGTCTCTTTCTAAAATTCGAATGGATGATTTAAAACGCCCACTTAGACAAACGTACAACTTTGACTAAAATATAAATATTATATTTCAGCCTTGTCGGGGCCGTTGTCGCCGACCGAGATAAAGTCACGATCAGGCAGCTAGGCAACAACCCAGGAATTTTGCCATTAAAGCTAGGACAAGCAAAACTTAAAGAATACACCTACACACTTATTCATTATTATGACTTAAATCCTATTATACTAGAAATTAACAAATTGCATTGTAGATCCAAGAATATAACGACTTCTCTAATTACTTATAAAGAATATTATGCCGATTCGACTACTTACTTAAAAATATTAAAACTTACACAAGATAGGTTAGAAAATAAATTAAAAGAAATAATACCTCATCCCCAGAGGTTTAAGAGAGGTATTATCAACATAGTAGGCTCTGTTTTGAAAGCTGTAACGAGAAATCTAGATGCAGCAGATGGTGAACACTATGAAAAATTAATAAAAGATTTAGAGGAAAATCAAAGTAAATTGACTGAAAACATTCGAAACCAAAACTCGATTTCCACAAGCGTCATCAATAAATTTAATTCTACTATTCAACAAATAGGCCAAAATGAACTTCATTAAAGATATTTTAAATCAAATAATCAATTTGTACGAAATCATAGACCTAATATTACAAGATATCGAAAACTCGATCGCGTTTTCAAAATTAAAAATCATTCACCCAAGTATAATAAAATTAACCGATCTCGCAAGAGAAATTACAAAGCTTGGAAAAATTGTAGGTTTTAATCGATTATATTATTATATTATTATTAATGATTACTTACCGTTCCTAGAAGTTTAACAATCGACATCTAATGCTACCAGCAAGTAGAACGTCGGAAGTTACACGGAAGTTACCTAATCACCTTACCGACCGAATTAACAACGAGGACTTAGTCGAAACCGAGAAACAGCCAATTAGCCAATCTAGCTTCCCAGATTTTGAGAAAACGGAGCCATACCGCCCGCTATTGAATTTAAGTGTTCACCTGCGAGACATTAAGCTAGATGAACTACATGAGCTAAGGAACAAAATCGAAGAAAATCAGCCACGAATTATATTTGATAAAATTTCAAAAATACCCAGCTTGTGGACAATTCTTATTTACATTATTTTAATTTTGTTATGCGGGTATTCACTATACAAGATGATGTTCCGAAGAAGATGCTTTATGAAGAAAACTACTCAGTCAGAAGCTAGCCGCCCATCAATAGAACTACCCCTTACCAGGTGTAGTTAACTCTGAGGAGGGAGGAGTTATGTCACGATCCATTCCCAAGAACTGCTGATCCAGCCTATATACTATTACGCCGAAGCAGAGCCGAGCAGTCAGTTAGAAGCATCCATTTTTATAACTTATAATTTTGTATTTTTAATATAGACATTTTTTTTGTAAAATAAAGTTTTTCAAAAAAAAGTAAAACCGTCGGTCGTGGTAGTTGTTATGTGAAACATACCAAATTCCTTTTATCTCTTTGTATGTAAAACCTAGCTAATTTTGTTACTAGTATACTGTATGAACCATATGGTATGACAGCTGTCAAACAAAAAATGTTTTTTTCCAGTAACTTCTAAACTACCTATGTAACTTTTAGTGGTGTAATTTATTTGAAAAAAATGTTTTGATACCTGCCAAATAATATTCTTCCCCGGAACTGCTGAAAATTTTTAAATACGGTTTTTACAGTTCGATGTACCTTTTCGTGGTGTAATTTACTTTAAAAAAATACTTCGGCAGCTTTAAAAAAATGTTTTCCGTATTATAATCATAAAAAATGCAGGAAGATGTTTTCAGATTGTCACGTTTTAGGGTCCCTAGATGCCCAACAACACGTTTTACCACTTCCATCAGTGTTCTGTCTGTTTGCGGTATAGCTAAAAAAATTAAATTGCAGCCTAATAAAGTGTTTAAAAAAATTATTACTAAAAAACTGCTTATCAAATTTACTCCAAATTTTGCAGAAAAAATATCTGTTATATATGGATGAATTGGTAAAATTTCAGTACAAATCCAACATGGCGGAATAAAATGACAGCATAGTAAAATGTAAAAAAAATATTACTAAAAACTACTAATTCAATTTTCCTGAAATTTTGCAGAAATTTAAATAGGATAATCTGGTAAAATTTTGGTGAGGAGCCTTTATAGTGAAACAAAATAGCGTCCTAATTAAATGTTTTGTGTTTAAAAATTCTGTTTCCTAGAATTACAACCTTCTTTTTATGCAGGAAAATAAAAAATGTCACAATTGACATTTTTTATAGATCTTACAAAAATAAAAAAATATATAAAATATTAACAATAAATAAAAACAAAATTTAAAAGATGGTATGTATGAATGTCCTCTCAATAATTTAGTCTGTCAACAAAATCTCATCTTATTCACGCTTGACGAATATATATATATATATATATATATATATATATATATATATATATATATATATATATATATATATATATATATATATATATATATGCCAGAGCATATGCCGCATGATCCAAGGTATAAAACGCCTTGGAATAATCAAGTAAAACCAAGATAGTACATAAGCCATTATCAGCTGCCGTAAAAATGTGGTCAGTTATCTCAAGTAATGCCGTCACGCATCCGTGCCCTTCCCTGAATCCTGACTGTGACTCAGGAAGGAGGTTAAACTTTTCAATGTGTCCGACTAGTTGCCGTTTGACCGCATATTCCAATATCTTAGACAGATCTGGCAGGATACTTATCGGTCTAAAATCATTGAATCCTGAATTGTTAACCTTAACTAGAGGCACAATATGTTTTCCAATCATATGGAAAACTGAGTGTTCAATGCAAAAATTAACTAAAAGCGTTAAATATTTAATGGATGCCATCTGATGCGACAGCACAGATTTTTATAGAAAACAAGAAAATGGAAATATCTTTCTCCGAGATAAACTTAAAAGATAAAAAAGAGTCGATATTTTGCTTAGTTCCATTATATAGAGCGTCAAAGTTAATTAAATCAATATTTGTATTTGGAATAGAGGAAACACAGTGTTAATTAAGTTGACCACAAAAATGTTGTCGGGAATATTAGAAGTATTTTTCCTTTTGTTATAAATATGAAGATTGTGTAAAGTATTCCACACATTTTTGGACTCTAATTGACTTTGCTGCCTGATGTAAGCTCTTTTCTTCCTTTTTATTGCTTTATTTTTAAAATTCTTTAGCTGTGTTTTTATCAAGCAAACGTAGTAAAAAGTTAAAGGATTGTATACATGTGCAAAGCAACAAAAAACTCTGTCTGTATAACGTGTATATTATCCAAATCCAAAATTATAGCAGAGCACTTTCGTCTAACTAGACATCATCAATGCTACCTGCAAATAAGTACATCGAGAAATAAAACCCATATGCCAACGTAAGCCAAAGAGCACTTCTTGGTAAAATATAAAGACTGTTGCAATACGTAGGCACAACTAGTATGTAAAACTTAATTTCATTTTTATTACCGAGGGTTTTAAAAATAATTATATTACACATTGATATCTAAATAAATTTTACTTTTAAGATTTGTTAATTTGAGACGTAACGTTCGAAGAAGCTACTGTTTAGCGATACATAAAAACTATTTTTTTATGATGGACTATTATTATAATAGTGTAGAAATTATACTTTACGCTTTTATCCAAATGGAAACATTAATTCCTGTATTTTGATTTGAATTTATATTAATAAAGAATGAAACCTAATAAAAATGTTACGGGGATTGTGAAAGATTATGCATTAAGTTTCTTTTGCATACTATTTGTAGTAAATTTTGGAATAAAATGTGCAAGACATGGAGTTTGTATAAATACCGACCTCTAGTTATTATTTAAAGTAAAAAAGAAATAATATTTTTTGTGATAGCTATATTCAGTTCAGTTAGAATCAACTATATTCTCATAACTTTTCTGATATCCTATTTTATTTTTCTATAACTCAGTTGAACGCAACAGACGTAAGTAAATTAAATCCCGGCGAAGGACATTTTTATACACAGCCTTCAAAAAAATAATTAAGAAATTACTGCAAATAAAAGTCTAACGTCATCCCCACTAAGATATTTTCTTTTGCTCTAATCAGTGCTAGTGTTACAATAAGTTTGCTAATTAAAGCAGCCCGTTATATCAACTAGAGAAAATCCTCTTTATTGTCATGCGAAGACCGAATGAAAACAGGATGTGCAGGTCAACCGAAGTAGGACACAGGGATATTTTAATATAAACTTTAATCTTAATTGGCATGTAGGTTTCAACTGCGCCTAGTTAGTACTAATTGTAAATTTAAATTTATAAAATTCTTTAAAACAATTAATTTGCCCAGATGCTTCTCTACCAGAATCCCGTGATGAACAGATGTAACGGATGGAAATCTTGTCTTTCTTATCCAGTTTCTCTAGTTGATATAACGGGCTGCTTTATTTAGTAAACCTAATTAGAGCAACAGAAAGTATCTCAGTCGGGATGTTGTTGGTTTTTATCTTTTTTATTTACAGTAATTTTCTATTGGTTTTTTGAAGGCCATGGGTAAATATGTTTTTCGCTAGGATTTAATTTATCTGAAATATATATTTTTTCTCGGCGGGTTTAATTTACTTTCATCTGCTTGCTGCTTCGCTATATAAAAATAAAATAGCATATATTCAAAATTTAGAAAGTTATAAAAATATAGTTGATTCTAGCTCAAACCATTACACGCTAAAACCGTTTAAAATTCAAAAAAATGTTTGTATTTGTCTAAGCGTAAATATCTCATTAAAATAAATTAATTTGGATATATCTTTAACATAATATGATCTATGTTTTAAACATAATAAAAATATACTTACTGTAACTTTTAAAAAATACTTTATGAAAAAGCATTGGCTGCTGACGTTCATTGTTTCTTATTATTGAATTTCTATGAGTGCAATAAAATCCCAAAATTATTGAACTTTTGTAAGAAGAAAAATATCAAAAATATTTCTAATCCCTTGCTGGTACTTCTAGCAAACATTGGCAATCTAATTTAATTCTATCAACAAAGCTATCACAAAAAAATATTTTTTCAATAATATATATCTATGTCACACAGTCGTATGTACAATCATGTAACATTTCTTTTTACTTTAAATAATAACTAGAGATCGGTTTTTATGCAAACCGCATAGCTTTCACATTTTGTGCCAAATGTTACTACAAATAGTATGAAAAAAAATCGAATGTATGATCTTTCACAATCCACAACAAATCTTTTTTGGCTTTTTCGCACAATCAAATTCAGTTACGAAAAACCTAAAAAAGATTTATCCCCATAACATCATTATCATTATTATTCTTGTTAAGTTATTTTAGAATTTTTACATCATTATGGCAGTCGATACTCGGTGCATAACCATAATATAGTATCTAGGTAAATCGTAAAAAATTATTTTTTATGTTTCGTTATACAGAAGCTTCTTCAGGCATTACGTCTTAAATGAACAAAGCGTAAGAGTAAAATCTATATATATATATATATATATATATATATATATATATATATATATATATATATATATATATATATATATATATATATATATATATATATTCTCTTTGGCATACGTTTGCTTACGAATTTTATTACTCGATGTACTTATTTGTACGAACGAACGAATGGTACCAAGCCTGGGCTGGCCAATTTGGTACTATGACAATTCCTTCTCTCTTATCCTGAATTATCTGAATTATTGAAGGACTCTAAGGACTAAACAAAACGGAGAGAACGCATATAATTTAAACTTACTCCAACTCAAAGTAAAAGCATCGACAACAAAAGGTCCTGGACCTTTTAGGCGTGATACGTATTTTGCTGATATTTGATGCTCTTTGAGTCTATTTCTGCAACGCCTAAATTCAACTGGATATAACAGAAAATTTCAGACAAAAGCATTCATTCCGTTTCTTTAGATGTAGAATGTGATTCTTTATCTGCTTTTATTTCCTGGTGAGATCCCTTAATTCCAATATTGATATCGGATGTCCATGCGGTTTACACAGGAAACCCCTGTAGTATTGTCATATTTGATGAAAATGCTATGTTTTGTTAAATGATTTTCAAAGTTTTTTAGGCCACAAAAAATCGACAATAGCTCTAAAAAGTTTATATGATGTTTTCGATCACTTGCGGATCAGTATTCATGTGTTTTTTCTGTGCCCGAACAGGCTCCCGATCCTGTTAAGAAAGCATCAGTAAATATTTTAGGAACATAATTATCTTGCCTAATATCACTATAAGAATCTAAAATATTTTGGTCCGACCAGTGTAGATCATCGGTCAAAGTTTGTTGAGATAGGAGAACGGTCGTTGGTGCCGTTTCTGAAAGATTATTGCCATATTTTTAATATTAATTTTTTCTCTGGAGTTAGTAATAATCTAAGATTTTTACTGTCGTAAACAAATCTCAAAAAGGTTTTTGGGTAAAGCCGAGTGTTTCTAATATTATTCATACAGCACATTGTCAAAGAGGAAAACGCAAATATTTTAAGGTAGTAAGCGTCTTTCAGGTCGATTGCATCTATAAAATTCTCTAAGTTTATTAGTTTAATGCCGGCAGGCCTTCCCTTTTAAAATGTGGACTTTCGATAAATCGTTGTTTTTAGTTCATTACTGGGTACTTCTATAAGCTTTAAGTCACTCTTTTGAGTTTGGTTGACGCGCCGAGCATTGTCTAAATTATAAGACTGGTAGCTTGACGAGTCTATTTGATGTATCTTGTCCAAACCCCCTTTTCTCCCGTATGACGTATGTCTTTTCGAGCATTTTTGACAGACTTTTCGTTCTTTATTTTTTTCGCCTAGCTTCTTTGAACCCTCTTCTAATGGTAATATCATAAAAGAAAATAGAAAAATTGCATCCAGCGTTAACTAGAGAAGATATTACTAGATCTGTAAGGATACTATCGGGACTTTTTTTAATTTGCTTTAATATGGTATTAATACCTTTACCCAAACCTGATAACCCTTAACCAGTTTATTCTGGAAACCGCTATGACAATTGGGGGCGATAGCAGAAGGCAACTGTCGGGTAGATTAAATATGGTCATCTGTCGGCTACCGCCTAGTGAAGTATATACGAGTGTTGTTTATTTTTATGAGTCCAACATAAGTCCAAGCACTTCGAAAACGTTTCAAGGTGATTAGATGATTCCATGTGATTCGAATCGTTATTAATAATTCATGTATCAGGCTGTGTTTTTTGGTCAACTATTTGGGCTTGCATCGTAGAAAATGAGGCGGCTAGAATAAATAATGTTTTAATTTCTTAGTGTACTGCAATAAAAGCTGTCTGCTTAAAAATATTTAACATTATTTTGCTTTAAACATTTTAGTCTAAGAAACCTTAAAATAACCAAAACGTAGAACTTAAATATAGGTAACCTAAAATTACTGTCTTGAACCTGTTAAACTAACTTGTAGGTAGCTAAAATTTAAAACGAGAACAAAGATAGAGATAAATCCAACTCTATTTAATTTTGCCGTAATAACGGTATATTTTACGAAACATAACAACCTGCAAACTGAAATGGCGGCAACAATGAAATCGTTCAATAAATTACCGTCTTCTAATTTCAACATATTCTAAATTCTGTGACGACAGAATTAATGCTAAAAGTATTCGCTACATTGTACGTAATTCCGGCGTGTCTGTAATGTAAGAGTCTACACAAGTCTAGATTACTCTTGTCTAACCAAAGAACATAACCGCAATGTATCACATGCGAACTCAAGAAAGAAAAGCCGTCAAACAATATTGAGTTCTGTTTCGCCTCTAGATACTCTATATTAGTCTTTAATTGTGTCTGTAACACTTGCTTTTTATCCATGGCAAAAATAGAGGGATCCATTTTCGACACGGACGGAGTCGTTTCATAAGGCGCCGAACCACTTGGCGACGCTACTGGTTTCGGCGTTTCGTGGTGCGACACCTTGGATTTAATATTATGTTTTCATTACTATTTTATTTATATTTTGGGCGAGCAGTCTTCAGCCTGCTGTAACAACCGAGAAGTGGCCCTTCCAACGCACTCCTTTCCGACGTAACTGATTTTTTGTTTAATTATTTTTATTTATTTTAATTTAATAAAATGTTAAAACTTAAAACACATACATTTTATTCTATTTTTTGTCTCAGTACTCAATATTGTCCACTAAACCAACCAATTTCAGGGTCCCTAGATGACGAAAAACATGTTTTCTCGATTCTTTCGGTCTGTCTGTCTGTCGGTTCGCAGCATAGCTAAAAACTACTTACCGGATTGACTTCCAACTTTGGTAAAAATCCAATATGGAAAAACAAAATGGCGGCCTAGTGAAATGTTAAAAAAATTATTACTAAGAAAGTGCTTATCCAATTTATCTCAAATATTGTAGTATTGGTTTGGAATCAACTGGTGAAATTTTTGGTACGACTCCAAGATGGCGGAACAAAATAGCGGCTTAATAAAATATTTAAAAATTTAGCCTGAAAAACTACCTAATGAACTGATTTGAAATTGTGTGTAATCTGAAAAAATTACTCTCTCAGGTTATAGTTATCTTCTCGTTTTAGCGTCCCTAGATGCCAAAAAATATGTTTATCAAGTCTTTCGGTCCGTCTGTTGGTTTGTCTGTCTGTCGGTTCGCGCTATCAGATTGACTTCAAATTTTAGTCAAAAATTAAGACTCATATGGGGATGACCTAGTAGTATTTTGGTAAAAATCCAATATGCCAGAACAAGATGGCGGCCTAGTGAAACGTTAAAAAAAATTATTACTAAAAAAACTAATTATCTAATGTAGTTTAAATATCTTCTTATTCAGTTGACTGTAAATTTTGGAGAAAAATTAAATATGATATAAGGATAAACTGGTACGAATTGAACATGAAGTAACAAAATCGCGGTGTTTGTCAATGCAAAAACTACTTATTGAATTTATTTTAAATGATGCCAAAAATCAAGTGTAGCATAGGTGTAGAAAGAAAGTAGGTGGTAAAATATAGGTAGGGATCCAATACGTTGGAACAAAATGGCATCCAATAAAAATGTTTCAAAAGACAGTGTATAAGTTTCCTAAATAACTATGTACTGAACTAAATTGGGTCACACTTCACTTTTCCTAATAAAAGGAAATATCTATAACGGGGGAAGTTCCGGTTAAAGGAAATATACTTTTTTTTGGCTTTTGGCAATTAAAAAAAATATCTAACTTTAAATTGATTGAAACCAATATTTAAGAAAATTACCTCAACATGTGTATTAGTCTGCCTACGGAATGTTTCGATATATAATATAGAGAATATTATTAAAGGAAAAATAAGAAATTGAGTAATTTATCTTAGACACATAGCAGTTGTACAAGTGCTTTCATCCTGTGGAGGGTCATCAATCATGAGAGGTCCCGCACTGGTATATTCTAGATAGGCTCAACTGTACTCTTGCCATGTTTAAAATGACACACCCAATGCGTTTAGCAGTTCTTACACCGACAACATACCGATAATGCAATAATTGGTAATTATGGTAAAATTTATTGCAGATAATATACAAAATTAAAACACGTTTAAAAGATCAGCTTAAATTATTTTACGTACCAATAAACTTAATAAATTATTTCTTAGCTGTGATTATAATTATAGTATATATCATATCATAATGACATTATTTTGCCGAAAAAGTGAATTTATATCGAAATAATCTACCTTATTAATTCTGGGATAATTTTACTACTTTACATATGTAACTACTTGGATAATAATTTTATCTGCGCATGAAGAGTTGGATTTCATAGAGGATGCCCTAGTGAATTTCAGTATACTCTACAACTGGGGTAGAAGTTTTATACAAATTTTATACAAATATTCGATTTGTTATAAGCTAACTTGGTAATATGTTGCCTTTTCTTACATGTTTAATAAGTAAGTAACAACAAAATGACCGATCGTTTTGCTTACTCTTAGGTTATTTTAAATGATTTCTTATTTTTACCTCGATTTGTATAAATTTTCTAACCAGCTTCAATTTTTTAAATAAACTGCATACTATTTAATGCATTTAATAGTGGGATGAGCATAGAAATGCGTCTGGCTGGTAAAGAAAAAAGTCCTTGATAAGTTGAAATTGGCAACTAGTATTTTTATATAAGATTCTAAGACTCCTACTTTCTTGAAAAATCACTTGGGCTTAATTTTCAACACTCAATAGAAAATTGCATATAAAAATTAGATTTTATCTTTTCAGTTAAATTCTATAAATTTATTTATCTTCTGGCCTGTGATAATAACATTATTTTGATCCCCACTCATTTTTTCGGACTGAGTACTTTAATGAATTCATTATAGTCCTGAATGAACTTAGCAACGAGAAAACGACTGCCTTTCGGGAATATTTTTTTAACAAAATTTGCACAATGTTTGGCTCAGTTGACGCCAGAAGATAAACCCTCCCGCGCCGTGGTATCAGGCTCGGGTGACGCCTCGTCTGATAATATTCACGGCTAGTCTTATAATTATAGTTATTTCGATCCTTAATAATATTATGTCTATATTTTATATAATGTCTTAATTTTTTTCAGTCTATTTTGGTGTAGTAGATATTTAGTGTTGGGGCGTGTGTTATAAGTAACACATCGCGGTCAATTTTCGAGTTATTATCATATAATCTTTCGAGAGAGTTGGGTTGAAATGTTTTTTTATAATAAATGTACTAACGCAACTGCTCATTTATTTGATCAACAAATTCTGAGTAAGCAAGACAAGTAATGTACTTTGTTATTAGTGGCAAGTTTTCGTAAGACTGAATATACAATCAATAAAAAACGGTAAATTGGCAGTTTATATATGTATATCGTTATTTCCTAACAACTTTTGATTTTGATTTTAAAATTTGATTACAAGGAAAGTTCTAGTAAAAGGTCTTTATTGAACCAAAGTAACCAGAACTTACCTTAAAATAAAACTCTCATCAACAAATTATTATTGTCAAATAAATATATGTATATATCAACGGTGTTATCTGTGTTTGATGGACTTCTTTACGAGGGATGTCCCGCATGAAGGCCAATTTACAGATTTGTTTAAATTTGTTTTTCCTTATATTCATTTTGTATATATTTTCTACGGTTTTAGCTACTTTATATGTTGTGTTTGTCAGCGTTAACTTGAATAGTAATTTTGGGCATGGGCAAATAAGAGTTTATAACAATACAGACAATCATTCGGATTGAATACATTTTTCATCTCTACAGCTAATTTTTTGTTCAGATCTAATATATACATACATACGTACATACAAATACTCATTCATTTGCCATACTTACATAAATAAAACCACTTATGACATTTATTATTGTCCTCCATAATAAACTTAAAAGTTAAAAATAATAATTTGTGTTTAAAGTTAAATAATAAAGCTACAGAAAACCCCACCCTCACTGAGAACTTTTAAAAATTTGAACATTTTCTTAAAAACTTGTGGCTTTACTTCAAGTGTGATGACGTCTCACGTTTCAAGCTTTTAGGAAATTATTCAAATTTCTATAAGTACTGAATGAGAGTGGGGGGTTTCTTGTAGTTAGTTCAATAGTTTATAAATAAAAGATTGTTGTACCATTTAGCGTTATTTTTTACCCACCCCGTATAAGGTATTTACCGTTTTTTTAATAAAATAAAGTTTCCCAACATATCAAATTTTTTACGCACCCTCTATTAAGATATTCACGATTTTTCACGCCAATCTTAGTTTTCGAGCAAACAAAACTTTTTATGAAGATAACTTTTTCTGCTAAAATTAATAATAAAAAAGTTTCCCAATATTTCAATTTTTTTACGTGGCTTATATAAAATATTCACGGTTTCTTCTACTTCATGGTACCATATTATTGCATTGTCACCGAAGTTACATAGGTATGCCAGATTTTAGCCAATCGGATGCCAGCAAGTGCTTGAAAAATAGATTACAAATTTTGAACCGGAATACGAAGAAATCAAGTTAAATAAAAACTTGTAAAAAGAAGCCAGGAAATGGAGTTATACCGACTTTTTAGGCATTTAATTAGACCGCCATTTTGTTTTGCCATAAAGGATTGAAAACATTTTAACACTTCATTACTGTTTCACAAGGCAACCGATGAAGTAGTTTTTTACTCTGATTTTTTTAACATTTTATTATATTACCCTTAATTTTTAGAAAAAATTTGAAGTAAATCGGACAATTAGTTTTTAAATTATGCCGCGAACAGACATACACACGTAATTGAGAAAACATGTTTTTCGGCATCTAGAGACCCTGGAACGGGAAAACCTAAGAAAAATCTCCGAAGATGATTTTTTTACTATTAAAATACTTCCCTTTTACGAGGGAAGTAAAAATTAAAAGTTAAAAATCTGGTAAGAAATAAAATGGTGATCAAATGATTGATCTGCGTCCTGGGTAGTTTCGCCACCCAATTGCCGGATACAAGGATTCCAAGGGGACCTTCCCCTTAAGATCCTAACCTAATCTTATATGATTGCGATTTTTGTACGTAATGACTTTTATATTTGGGTACTCTTGTATATTTTGTTATCTTATACCTTCAGTTTTAGACCTTGATGTTTTGTCAGTCATTACATGTTAACGTTTTAATCAGTTGGGATTAAATTAATCGTTTAAAACTATAATTTGGAACTATTAATTACAATATTGGCGACAAAAAATATCCCATTTTTGGAAGAATTAATTAAACATTTGACTGATGTCTTGAAGTCATTACAAAGCAGGGAAAAGCTAGCGATTCAAATAAAACTGAAACTAAAGCCTCCTTAAGTGGTATCCAATTACACCTTTATTATGAGTTAAATGAAACTTTTTGATCATATTTACAGATATTGGAGAACTGTTTTGTCTTTAAAGGATTGTCTGATGTCACTGATGATGGTGATAAAACATGTTTACCGATACTAATTTCATGTCCAAAAATGTATCAGAAATAACTACTTTACCTGCACCAAATTAAAAAAAGAATTTATATCTGCCCTCTGTAATCATTTATCTGCTATACTAAATGAAATCTTTGAACAACACAAATTTAACATCAGAATTCAAACTATTTGTATTTTTGTAGCTGCTCTTAATCAATTTATATTTGTAATTTTACATGCGGAAAATGCAAAACACCTACTATAGATACCTACCTATTTCCATTCTCAATTTGTACTTGGTGTACTTGATACTGAAACTGGAAAATGCTGCTCGAATTGCTACATCCTTTGAAGAATCCAAAAATTTTAGCAAACAGTTGAAAGCTGAAGTTTGTTTTAACTTAAAGAGAAGAAGAGGTTACTAAAACTTGGACGACCGGCAACTTTACAAGGGAGATACCATGTCCCCTCTTTGGAACATGTCCTGCAATGTCGCAGGCACACTGACCTATTTCAAGCCATGATAGCGATTTTGCTTAGAGCTCATTAGACCGATGTAGACTAGTGAGCACCATAAAGAGAGAAGGCATAAAATGTAATCACAGAAACAACTACTACACTGAAGATTTCTAAATTTTATTGGGAGAAATAATGTTATTCTAGACAGGGCTTATGGTATCTCTGCTGTTAAGTTAAGGTGTGTAACATGAAACAAAAATATAATATTATTTATTCCAACGAAGATCAGAAATCAACAGTACAATTCAATGCCGTTTATAGTATTAGCCAGTGGAATAGTTGTTTATGTGATTCCATTTTGTGGATAATAGGAGCAAATCTCGATCGTCGTTGCATATTGCAGACTCTATTGTAACATTGGTATATCATGAAACAAAAATATATCATTTCTCTAAACGAAAGTCACGAATCAACAGTGTAATCCAATGCCGGTTATGGTATGAACCAGGTGAGTAGTTTCTGCGATTCCATTTTGTACCTTTGCCTTATACGGGGCTGGCTAGTCTATGCCGGCCTAATGAGTTTTTTTTATCTATTAGCAAACCAAGAAGGCCGAAGACCCATGTGCAAGCAACTTCGTCAGATTTGCAAAGTGTATACAAGTTGCCAGAAGATAAGTATTATCGAGGTCGGAAAAGGAAACCCAATTTCTTCGCGGCTGCAATTGAGGTGATTATACCACGGAAGATCTTTCTGAAAATTGATAGCAACTAGGCTAAATGAATCTTTGGCTTCAAGCATTTGATTACTCATTTGAAGGACAAGGTTCATTGCTCCCCATTCTACAATTTTAATGATGTTCCCAACTAGGATAAAGTCACTACGCTACGTCTATCATCTATTTCTGTCTCTAACTGATGGTTTGGAAAATTATAGTGGAGTGTATTATCGTCAGCATAGCTGTGAATAGGATTGCTGGTACAAGAAAGCAGATCATTGATATGCAGAAGAAGTGAGGTATGTACCAACAGTGGGCCATGGGACGCCTGAGTTGATTTGGTGAAATTCTGATGAATGGCAATCAATCCCTACTTCTGTTGGAAAGAAAACGGGCAATCCAAGTAAAAAATTTTGGAGGAAGACCACAGGCAGGAAGTTTGTTAAGAAGTACGTCATGCCACACTTGATCAAATGCTTTCGATACGTCGAGGGCAATAATTTGGGCTACGTAGAATCTAATAGACTTATTCCAGTTGTGAGTTACAAAGGTAAGATCTGCGGTGAATCTTTCAAGGTAATTTAAAATATCATTATTGATATACTCTTCTATTGGCTTACTCATAACTGGAAGGAGGGTTCTGGGTCTGTAGTTAGAGGGAAGAGTTTTGGATCCATTTTTGGGAACAGACTGTACACGAGCAGATTTCTTGCTTTTAGGAAAAATGGCTTTATCGTAAGACACTTGGAATATCCTGGTTAGTATAGGGGCCAATTCAGAAGTGCATTTGTTTAGGGCTATGGCCGGAAACCATCAAGGCAAGAGGACTTTTTGGTGTTAAGTGTTTGAGAATATGTCGTACCTTTTTTACCCTGAAAGTAATTTCGTGCATATTGTATGGCAAAGCTGTTACTGATGGAAGGGTAAAGTGAAGAGGAGAAAACAAAGTAGAATTTGCAGCGAATTGTTTTGCAACAAGCTTAGCTAGACGTGTAGGCGATTTCATTACCAGAAGTTAGGAGCGAAAAGAAGTTTTGATTAAAATTTTTGGCAAGCGAGCAAAAGAATTGGCTCCCATTTTGGCATGAAAGAACTTTGTCTTATATGGGTATAATGAAGGCATTTTTAGCGTCGAGAATTACGCGATTGTAATAATTTCGTGTCTCATTTTTAGCCTGTAGATTTTCTAAATTACAGTTTTAAGGAAATTGTTATGAGTACAGCTTTTCTCTAGCCTGGCATTATCTCAGGATTTTGAAAACCAAGGTTTATCTTTAAGAGGTTTTGAAGCCTTATAATACGGTATAGAGGTTTTTATACTTAAATGAATACCTAAACCTTGTGAACAAGTCTCGGAAGGATCGTTGGTAGAGAAACAAACATCACTCCAGGGGAAGGAAGAATAAAAATCCGGCAACACATCATAATCAGCGAAATTATAGTGCCAAATAATACGAGGTGACACCGATAATACAACTTTCTGTTGTATGGGACAGAATACAGTAATTAGGCGAGGAGCTTAAATGGAAAACTGATGAAACTTTCGGTGAGTGGTGAGAAGGAGGTCTAATACATTTTCTGAATTCTCTTATGAGGTTGGTAAGAGACTGGCTGATTACAAAGGCTTCTGCTGCTCTACCTTGGGGATCTGTTTTAGTTGACCCTAACCATTTTTATTATTAACGTTAAAGTCGCCAAGGATAATAATTTCAGAGGAAGGGAATTCAGAGGAAATCAACTTTAGCAGAAAGAAAGTCAAAGATGTCGTTAAAGAAATTGTCTGAGGGAGAGAGATAGATAAAACAAATCAATTTAGTGGAAGTTTTGAAGACCAGTTTGAGCCACAGGATATCAGATCTGTTCGATTCAAGATTCGAAAGTCTTGTACAGGATATATTGTTCCGAACGTAAGCGCAAACGAAGCATAAGAAGTTCATAGCCGGGAAAGAAAAGGTGACTTTCTGCATTTTTACGATTTATTTTGGTTTTGGTTAGGAAGATAATATGAGGCTTGCAGAATTGCAGATAGTGGTGGAACTGACTTGAGGTTTTTACTCATGACACACATATATTGGTCAATAAGAAATAACATTTGTTGGTGGAGCGCTACGTGTTCTAAAAAAGCGAAATCGCGATTGTACTTTGAATGAAATGGGTCATTGCGTCTGCGGCATTGCACAACTGTTCCAGACAAGGGTAATTGTATCTCTGTTGTAACGTTGGTGTAACATGTACCCTGTTACAGTCCTGGAATCAGCAATGTAATTCAATGCCGCTCCTGGTATTAGCCAGCGGAATAGTTGTTTCCCTAATGATCTATAATAGGAGCGAAATCACGGTCGTCGTTTAACTAAAATGGATCATTGCCACTGCGACGTTGCTGGACGTGTTTCAGGCAGGGGTCATGGTATTTTTGTTGTAATGTTGGTATAACATGAAACAAAAATATAACAGATAGAACATTATTATTCATGTATACAAAATGCCTCACATATGTGTATTTAAATTCTTTTATTGGAACATCCTGTATTATATAATCATCAAATGAGTCGCGTTTTGCTAATAATAATATATTAGGTTTAATATTTTTATCTTCAAGAGACTTAAGGGATTTGGCAAAAAGCCTGCCATGAGAGGCAATGTGTTAGAAGGAAGACTGGGAAAGTATTAACGCCCAAAAAGTGCAATAAATACAGAAAAGAAATTCTCTACTTACACTTTAAAACATAACAGATATTCTTGTATTGAGGTAACCATTACTTTATAACAATCCATTATGCTCTAGTATATTTTATGAAAAAAATATAATTGGCAAAAATCTGAAAATATGGCACTATACTATTGTCGATGGGGCCATCTAAAAGATACGTAACCAGACAATCAGTTCAGGAGGGGGTACAAACCAAAAATTTATTTGGAGGGGGCAGTAAGAAGTATGCATATATCAACATATTTTCAAAGTTTCGGGGTGGCCAGACTTCCAGGCCTCCCCCTGGCTACGTGCCTGCCATCCAGATAAAATATTTTCAAGATGTCTACATGTAGATGTAGCTATGTATAGCTAAGTCTTACCATTATATCTCAATGGATACTTACTATAGGGAATACAACATACAGTTGAGGTCCATTTAGGGGTGTTTTATTTAATATTGGATGGATCATCTATATGGAGTATTATCTGTTTTTGGTAGCACGGAGTGTTACTGTGTACTAAAAATGTACTATTTTTTATTAACATTTCAAAAATTGCAAGATTTGTGTATTTATAATACATATTTACAGGAAACTTTGATAATGGTTTCATACACTTCTTCTTTAGACTTCATGCAGCCACGATCTTAAAGTTCAATAAAGGTACTAAACTAATTTATTAGAAATTCGTTTAATGTGTGAAAACTAAATAATCTTCGATTAGAAGCAATTAATGAGGTTTACAGTTAGCCAACAAAAGCTTTTTAGACTAATGCTAATGGATTATATTTGATGAGACGAGATTAGGCTCAACATATATAACATGCAAATTACACAAAATGGAAGTAAAAATTATTTCACTTAAGATTACATAAAAAAACATGTTCATGTGGACGAAGCTGCTATATTCTATAAAATTAACATAACGATTTCGTTTGCAATTAATGAGAACATTTAACATGGTAATGTAATTTGTAAGGATTGCTTAATAAAAAATAAACCTCAGAATATAAACTACCTAATATTTGAAGCGTCTAAAGGAAAGTTCAATATTAATATCTCAGGCATAATTACCAATTCCAGTATATTTGTGTGCATCTTTTACAGAATAACTTAACAGAAAAACTATCTTCCTAAATGCCAGTTTTCTAAAATTTTAATTTAGCATCAGGTCCTTACAAAAGGTAATACCTATCTTATTTTTGTATATGTCAACAAATCCTAAACACATTGGGGAGGGGAGGACTGATGGTATCTCGTAAAATTTAGTAATATGCCTACTTATGTAACATGTCTTAATTATAAACAATACTTGAATATTTATACTTTTTCAGTTTCTGTTATTGCAATATGTAATCACTACTGGTGCTTATAGACAGTTTACAGATAAAAAGGTGTGTTAAAGAGTGTAATAGTTATTTATATTATAAGGGATGTAAGTAACATTTGCCAGTCGAGGACGAGTTTGGCAAAAAAGTTCGAGACTGGTTAATGTACTTACATCCCATATAGTATATAACATTTTTACCCCTCCTTGTATTGTATGTTTACAAGAAAATGCTGGATATATTTTTGGATTTTCGCTATCATTACATTCGATAGCATTCTCATTAAATTATGAAGGCAGCCGTGATCCGTTGCCAGAGCAACATAAGCAGTTTTTATTTTACCAACAACGTCAAGTTCACAATTCTAGCGAAAAGTGTGAAGAAGTCGAATTGTTTGATTCTTTGTGAACAAAATGGATGTTTCAAACATAGAAGAATCAGCGAATATTGCTTGTTTATCTCTACTACCGGAAAAGTCGAAAAAAAGGTATAAAGCAGCATGTAAATCCTTTAAGAATTGGTGCCAAAGCAAGAGGGCTATTGCAGTCTCAGAAACCTTGTTTTTGGCGTATTTCCACGAAAAAAGTGCTATATTGAAGTCCCCATCAAGCTTATGGTGTGAGTATTCGATGTTGAAGTCCACTCTTTTTATAGAGGAAAATATAGATATTTCTAAGTATCCAAAACTTCGAGCATTTTTGAAAAGAAAAAATGTTGGTTATAGACCCAAAAAATCGAATGTGTTTAAGAGGGAAGATGTGAATAAGTACATGCATGAGGCCCCCGATGATATATACTTATTGATGAAGGTCGTAATGGTAATGGGAGTTGCTGGAGCGTGCCATTCTAATGATCTCTGTGAAATGAAAATGGTTAATGTTAAAATAAGTCAAGAAGTCATAATTGTGACCATTCCTGACTCAAAAAATGGAATGTCACGTACATTTACAGTGACAAAAAGTGAATACACTCAGGTTTGTCATTTCAAAATAATTCAAAAGTACATTGATACAAGATCCCACGTGACGACTATTACTCCGCGCTTCTTTATGCGATATCAAAATGGAAAGTGCTTAAACCAGCCTGTAGGGAAAAATGCGGTTTCGTCAATTCCAAGCAAAATTGCAAAATTTCTAAAGTTTGAGAACTTCAAAATGTATACTGGACACTATTTTAGAAGAACGTCTGCAACTTTATTAGCAAATACTGGAGTTGATGTATTAGCTATCAAGCGATATGGTGGATGGAAATCCGCTACTATTGAGGAAAGTTACGTAGCTGCGAGCCTCAATAATAAAAAGGAAGTAGCGAATAAAATTTTATACAATAAAACCCAGCCAAAAGTCTCTTGCAGTGCTTCAACAGTGACATAAACATTGGTTAGAAACGAAGGATCTGTGGAGTCAGAAAATGTAATACACATCGAGAAGAAACGAAAAAACGTGTTTCCAAATGTTGTTAATAATGTGAATAATTGTAATAATTTTACCATTAATATTCGTTTCAATTAATATCACCGGATTTTTGTAATATGTTAATGAAATCAAAAATTAAATCTACTTATAATAACTTTAGATTATTATTTCCCTAGGGATGTAAGTCGACTTACATCCTGTCGTTAAGGGCAACCAATATCTTGTTGAGTAACTTTCACTTACGTTTGTCAAAGCAGTGTCAAAATAGGTTGCTTACAATACAGGGAGGGGGGAAAACTTATTTATATGGTTCACCGATCAAGCTTTGGAAATTCTCTTAATCTTAAACCGGCGGGGATTTGGTGCAACGATTTGCAAATCTGAATAGTGTGGGGGGTCCGGTTGGTCCGACCGAGATTCGTTGTGATTTGGGCTTTTGGGAAAATCATCAAAGTAGGCATGCACGCGAATCATGGGTTCGCATTAAATCTTTTACGTCTTTAACATCTAAGATAAATTGAGTAAATAGCTTTTGAGTAATATTTTTTTTACATTTTACTAGGCCGCCATTTCGTTCCGCCATATTTGAATTTTTATAAAATATCGTCTAGTTTTTTAAATGTCATTAAACAGACAGACCGAAGAAAGTGAGAAACCGAGGGAACTGAGAAAATATGTTTCTCAGCATCTAGCGACCATTAAACGTGAAGATCTGAAAAAATCTTGGAGGGAGATTTTTACACGATTATGAGGGAAGTAAAATTAAAAATAAGAATCCCGATGTAGGCCATATTGCTTGAAGTTCATGCTGAGATTTAAATCGAAGATGAAAATCAAGCGGACGAATTAAGTAAAAATTGATGAAAATTAGGGATGAAATATGCCCAGCTTCTGGAAATTATGCGAATGCATTAATACATGCGAATTGATAAATCGCGTTAACGAATCGCACCGACCCATCGCACCGCATAGCGAGTAGCTGGTTTTAGAGTGACTAAGAAATATATCATTGGCCTCGACAAAATACACGGAAATTTAATATTGCAATATTGTTTTACTCATTCATCAGAAAAAATGGTAAGATAATGAAAGAAAAAATTAATCAATCAGCATGTTTGACTCGAAACGCTGCACAAACAGAAGGTTTTAATGAAAAGTTAGTTCGTTCCAACTTACATATTTGTATCGTTCTAGAAGGGTTATTGGAATCGGCGGGATCAATGTTGTGCGCATGCTTTGGCTCTCACAGTTCCCTAAATAATAACAAAATTAAACCAGAGTTGGAACGATTTGTGAACGAAATTTAGAATCGATATCAAAACTTTGCTTTTATTTATTATTATGGGTTAGATAAACATTTTTGTATTTTGTGGTCAAAAACTAAGTAAAAAACAAAAAAATACGTTAGGCTGTACGTGTTTTAGTTTAACGCTTGAACTATACAGTAAACGATCCTTAAATAAATTTCACATAATATATTTGTGTTGTTTATTATACGATCGAGGTAACAATTTTTAATAAATTAAAATAGTTTAAAATAAAATCTTAAAAAAACTCCTCAACACGTTAATAAGCAGATAAATATATGGGTGGGTTACTAAGCCAAAGTGGAAAAATCAATAATCAGCTGATATATAATTCTCAATGCGCCGGTCAGTCTGTACAGTTCTTGCTTTCAGATTGGTATCGAAATTACCGTTCTTAAACTTGTTCACTAACGATTACAAATTTGACTGGAACAAAAAGTAGATCGTTTACTAAACCATCAGCTCTTAGTTGGAACCCACTTTCTGTCTTGCGCAGAAGCCTAACCGTACCATGAACAGTTTTTCGACCTGTTGGCGCGAACCTATGTAAACTTTTTATAGAAATCAAATTTCCAACTTAGAAATTCATTTGATTCGTCCGAAATGTGCGTTCAGTTGCCTAATTTTGTACCACTCTAGAAGTGTGTTTGTATTAACTATATGGCAATTAGAAATCTTTCTACCTTTAAGCATATATGATCTGATTACTTCAATCTCTAGATGTTTTTGGCATCTGTATTTTCAAGGATAACTTGACAATAAATATCAAAATCGGCGTAAAGCTAAGGCCACACTAATCTGGCCAAATCGGCTGGTACCAGCTGGGTCGGAATTGGCTTCGGAGTAATGCCACAGATTAACATATACAGAAGCGAATCTTCCCGATATAATGCGGGACCGTTTTTTTTCGTTCGTATAATAGTCGAGTATTGAAAATTAGTTTACCCGAGATAACTTCGTGAATAAATTAAAATGCCTGGATTTAAATGGGATTGTATATTGTTCGTCAAGACGGGGAATTACTCTTTTAGTTTTCCTAACGACTCCTCGAGGTATGTAAGTTTTGTGAATTCTTTTGCAATTAGATACAAATAATACTATTAAATATTTGCGCAGCCATTAAAATCAAAAAGGTATTTGGATGTGTGTTGCAAAATTAAAATTTAATTTTTTAATATTAACAATTGTCCTGTTATTTTTTGATGCTTCTTTCTTTGCCTACCTATTTATTTGTTAGTTTTTCAGTTTGGACGTATAATAATCTTTTACGTTTAAACCAAAAGGCAGAACTGTTAAATATTAGTCCCACTGAATTAGACAATTTTGAAATATGTATTTAAATGACTAATTATTTTTAATTACTTCAACACACAAAAATTTATGGGTAAGAATACATTTTATTTTCAAATTACAGCCACAAAAACTAAGTTTTAGAAAGACAATACTTATATTGGTTTTATTGTTAAATATCATTTTTTATCTAAAATATAAGATAAAAAAGGTAAAAGATTGATTATATAATGCTTTATAAGACAAATATGTATTGGTAATCAAACGGGCCGATAAAAAAAAATTTTTTTGTTGTAACACGAATCAGAATAGCATAATCTAATAGAATATACCTATCCAAATACGAAAATGACAAATAGAAAGTTGTAGCACGTAGGGTTTTCTTGTTAGAGTTGTAGAACCATATCGAATGTTACGATTCTTAATATCTATAGAAAAAATGATTTCAGAAGACTCTTAATCTTGTTTATTGACTATGTTTACAGTTTTCGCCTATTAAACATACCATACATCTAAAAGAAAAGCAAACGAGAAAAATATTAACTTAAAACACTAATTAAACTTTATTTTTTCCGTTTATGAGGTGTCCTATCTTCTCTCTTCAAAAACCAACAGTAGTCACCCATCATGGATGGATCCCATCGTCCTTGGTACCGAATTTCCATTGTTCTGGTATTTTGGTGAAACCTTCCACCCTGCTCGTCACTAACAGCTCCCAAATTTTTAGGAAAAAATGGCAGATGGGAATGGAGGAAGTGAATTTTTAATGACATTCTGGCACCACGCGCTTTATAGGCATCTAAGAGTTCATTAACTAATTGTTTATAATTTTCTACATTAACAAATGAATTCCTGCCTGGTAAGCTTTTCCGTAAAATTGACATCGTCCAGCAATTTTCTGATTTGTGGCTCAATAAACATTCCTTCTTTTAATTTGGCATCACTTAACTGGAGAAAGACTTGTCTTAGGTATTTAAATCCATCACCATCTTTATTCAAAGCCTTCACAAAGTTTTGCAGCAGCCCAAGTTTAGTGTGAAGGGGAGGCAAAAACGACATTTTTGGGATCAACAAGAGGTATAAATTTAACATTTTGAGATCCCGGTTGAAATTCTGGCCAAATTTTTATTACATAATACTGATTTATTGCACCACTGTCCCATAAACAAAGAAAACAGCAATATTTTGTAAATCCCCCCTGAAGTCCCACTAAAATCGCTATAACTTTCCCAGTCCCCACATATCTGCCATTTATACCTATTGTAGTTTATTTTATCCAAAATTGTGCTCATATTTTCATAATTTTCTTTCATTGCAACTGAATGGGCAACTGGTATAGAAGGTTTTAAATTTCTATTATGCAGTAACACAGCTTTTTAGCTATATTTAGATGAGTCTATGAATAAACGCCACTCACGGGGAGAATGTTCAATATCAAGTTCCTGCATTAAACTGTCTATATCAGTATACGCGCACAACAAATTTTCCATACTGTAGAATTCAGAAAACATAGCATTTCTTTTTCTGAAATTCGTAATTTTTGTTTCTTTGGCCAATAGGTTCCATTCCTTAAGACGGGAACCCAGAAGTTCTGACTGTTGCTTGGATAACCCTAAATCACGTACTAAATCATTTAATTCACTTTGAACAATCAAATGTGGCTCGCCGGAACTGGGACCTGTGGTAAAAGTGGGATCGGTGCACTGTTCTTCTGAGCTGCCTGATGATGCGTTATCTCCATTATCTCCCAAATCAATAGCTTGCCAATTTAAAGGCGCAATCGGAACTGGAAAATTTGCATTATGAGGAACAGGTCGTATGGCAGATTACAAATTTGGATATTCTATATTGTGCTTTCCCTTTTTGGAATAATCTTCAGTCTTTGTCAGGCAAAAATAAAAATCGTCAGAATGATTGGTGGGTTCTCGCTATACCAATGAAACTGCAAAAGGCCTACTTTTTCTCTTTCCCTTCATCCACTGCACCAATGATACACTACAACTAACACAGCACACATGGGGAGCCCACCGCTTATCTTGACCCCCAATTAACACACCAAAATATTTAAAGTAGGCTTTTTTTACATTTTCGGAAAATGGCCTGGCTTGTGATTTCACCAGAAATTCTCCACAAATATAACAAAATTTGTCAGGAGAAATTTTGCAACTTCGGCGTGTTTGACTCGACATTCTCGTCTTCACAAACACTTGCTTATCGATGCACAGAGAACCACTCAATTCAAAACTCAACAGAAGAGTGATGTTTAACGTTTATTTTATGTCTAATGTGGTAAACAGCTCACTCTAGGTAATTTTTTCGTTGTAAAATGGACCAATTTTAGCCGCCCCACAATAAATAAAATTGTTTACCTGCCAATATAAAAGGTTCTAATTAGGCTATTAAAAAATGGTACGTATTACAGCTTTCCAAATATTTTTTTTACTATTGAGAGAGTATTTCCATTGTGAAAATAATGAGCTGGCTTGTGTTAGAAAAATCTTGTCGGCCAGTATTATTTTCTAAAGGGTTTGCCGTATTTGATTATATAGGCTTATGTCGCTGAATGAACTATAATAATAATAAATCAACAAATACGAAAAAGAAAGGCGACTGATGTTATAATGTCTGTACGAGGGAGTTTAAAGCATCCTGTTTACAAATTCAAGCAACTAAAAGTATCACCATGTACAGATTTTGAGTTATAGAATGCATTAATTTAAGTTCAAACCAAGAAAAAATCAAGACATTATAGGAATATTATGTTATGTTTGCAAAAATACACATGATAATACATTTATTGTAATAAGTTTTATGTAGATAACTTTCGTTTGTATTCCTGATCACTTTCTCTCATAAGAAACCAACCACAATCCCCCACCATTGCTGCAAATATTCCTTCCTTAAGCTTAGCATCACTTAGATCAGGAAAAAAATGTTTATATGCATCTCCTTCTTTATCGAATGGTTTTACGAAAATTTTCACTAATCCCAGTTTAATATGTAATGGAGGTAACAGAACTTTTTTAGGATTAACAAGAGGTATATTCTTTACGTTAGCTTGGCCCGGAATAAATTGATCTCTCTGAAGCCATTATACCATATATCTGCCACTTATACGTATCACTGCCTTACTGTTTTAGAATAAGTGACATACTTTCGTATGTTTCCTTCATTTTATTGTTGTAATCTTGAACTTAATAGTTTAGTATGCTCTTTGGATAAATGAAGATCTAGAACTAGATCATTTAATTCAGCTTGTTCGATTAAATGGGGTACTTTTTCTTCACTTTCGGGGAAATAAGAACCGTCCTTTTCTAATACATTATCGGTTCTGCCTTATCATCATACATTTCTAAATCTTCCTTTCGCTGGACTGGTAAACCTTCTCCACGAAAAACTAGTCTTATTTCTGAGAGAATATCCGGATATTTAGTATTATGTTTGGTCTTTCCTAAAAAACTGACAATTTTATCATGCAAAAGTAAGAGTCGTTCAAATGATTTGTTGGTTCTCGTTATTTCATTGGAACTGCAAAGCGCGTAGAAGAACGTTTGCCATTTAATCTGCTACAGAGGTTTGACAACATATATGAGGAGCTTAGTCCCGATCTTGATCTCCAGCAACACATCCAAAATACTTATGATTATGGTAAGCTACTTTTGTCATTTGTTAATTGTTCTGTTCTGCAATTTAGGAGTAAACTGATCATATATAGAGCAAAACTATTCGCGGGGTTAACACACCTCGTTTCTGTACTTTGGACATTTTTGTACTGTCACATACGTCCGTTCACAATTGTGACAGAATCTTTACAGGCGTCAACCCGTTCTTACTTTATTTAACACAAATAAAAACATTAATACAAGGCTCTTACTCTTGGCTTGTTCTTCGAACTTCGCTTGTCTATCTAATACTGATCACTACTCGAGCTAAACGGTGATGATGGCCGGCTACTTTTATAGCCGTTTCGTACTTCTGATATTTACTAGAAACATCGGGTATCGAGAGTAAGAATAAGCAACATGCAAGCTTTATACCGGAATCCGAATTTAATTTTTTACGTGATTAAAATACTTATTATTTTTTACTGAAAAAATCATAACTCAAAAATCTCAACGTGTTAGGAAGTTTTTACCATCATTAAAAAATCGATAAAAAATTAACATAAAATTTCCTTTTACACCACAGTCGCATAATGGCTGTAAACTAGTGAATCAGAGAGAATCAGACGAAAAGCTTCTGGCAGCAGTTTGTGTACAATGCTCGATCTTAGCCGAAGATGATTTGCACATTTTTTTTTGTTTTTACACCGAGATTTTTTCAGATCTTCACGTTTCAAGGTCCCTAAATGTCAAAAAACATATTTTTTCAACTCTGTTGGTTTTATACTCTTAAATATACAAATAGAAGCTATAAAAGTTCAAAAAAAAATCTAAGAAAGCTAACAGAAAACTTAATATTTTAACTCATTTCATTTACAAAAGTTTTAACGCAGTTCAGATTTCACAATCTTAAAGAAATTATGTATAATAATAAATTATAGTTAAAAAAAAAATAAAAAACACGCTTTAGTCGGTAATGCACCAAAAAGTACAAAATATTTGGTTACGATATATGCATTCTATCCTTCAAAATTTTAAGGGTGGGGCGCTTTTTGGTGACTTTTCTTTGAGAAGCATCGACTTAATTTCGACAAAACTCCCAACGCGTTTTTAGTATTGAATTATTGTCAAGGGTAGAATGCATATATC
This sequence comes from Kuschelorhynchus macadamiae, assembly GCA_030620095.1. Taxonomy (NCBI): domain Eukaryota; kingdom Metazoa; phylum Arthropoda; class Insecta; order Coleoptera; family Curculionidae; genus Kuschelorhynchus; species Kuschelorhynchus macadamiae. Next base: position 1,527,228 of record JAUTXW010000278.1, on the reverse strand, counting down.
GTAACAAAATCTTTTTAGTGCGTTATTGACAAAAGCGACTTTTCTAGTTTTTCTTAAACTATACTTTATTTCTTTTATTTTAGACATAAAATATCTTTAACCTATTATTGGCAATAAATTCCTCATTAAAACAAACTAAATGAGCTCAAATTGGATGAGTATACTAAGCTGGTAAAATCGGCACCATTTGGTACCATCGAGCTGATTAGATCAGCTTGATGGTATCAAATTATTTACTGGGCTCGTCAAAACTAACCAAACGAGCTAAAACTCGAGGGGTTCACTAGCTGATACTAGCGGTACCATTTGGTAACGTCGATCTCGTCAGATCAACTCGATTGCACCAAATTATTGTATTTTCATCCGAATTTCATTGGCCTAAAATCGACCATTACACTTAATAGTTGATCAGATCAGATCGATAATACCAAATTAATACCAAAAAAATATTAAATAACCATTGAATAACGGGTATACATAAATATGCACTTTGAAATAAGAAGAGTTAAATCTGCCGATGGTTTTACACATCGAGCAGTTGTTATAGCAGCTGGGGCTTGCCCAAATTAAACACATAAATTAACCCTTAACGAAATCTACTTTGTTATTTTAAACACCCTGAATTATATATGTCCGTCAAATGGGTCTCTTTTTGCTGATTATAAATATAATAAGTTTGACACCTTTATCCCTAAAGATACCCGGGAAATTTGAGAAAAACCCGGCCACAAGAGGCAACAGGCGTTCTCCGTCTCTCTCTAATACACTGCCTCTTATGATGGGATTTTCTCAAATTCCTCGGGTATCTTTACAAATAAAGATATAAAACCTAGTATATTTATATACAGCAATAAGATACTCATTTGACGGACATATATTATACAGGGTAATCCATTTAAAATAACAAAGTGGATGCTCATTTCGTTAATTTCCGGTGTTCATTTGTTTTATCTGTTTTCAGGGCATTCTCCTTACTAACTAAATAGAAAATACTATGAAAGGGTATATGATGTTTTTTAAATTTATGCAATTTATTTATCATAATGTTTAGAACCTAAAATTCTTGGATGATAGTGAAATCACATAAAACAAAAAATTACCATAAAAATAACAAATCACATAATTAAAAAAAATATATAAACACAAACTTGGATTTGCAGATATGTAATGCCGCAGCGTGGCTTTTTATTATGAGTGAACTGTATCAAGGACGCAATATCTAAGACCTATTAGTATTCTCCCGATTGTCTGAAAAATATTAGAAAGGCACTTGTATAACCAAATAGCCCAATTTACTGATAAATTTAACCTTATTCCTGAGTGTCAGTCTGGCTTTAGGCAAAATTTTAGTACAAATACCAGCCTAGTTAATATCTTAAATGATGTTCGTATTAACGCAGAAAATAAGAAAGTACATTTCTTACATTACTTGATTTTAGCAAAGCATTTGATACTCTGAACCACAATATGTTGCTAGCAAAACTTTCATTTTGGTTTTTCAGCCAATTCAATTGCTATTTTTAAAAGTTTTCTAAGTGATAGATTCTACTGCGTTACTGTTAAAAGGAATTTTGATTTAGATACGTCTGACTCCCGTTTGTTGTCCAGTGGCGTGCCGCAAGATTCAATTTTGTCGCCGATACTCTTCTCGCTTTATGTCACAGATATGAACCAAGAACTGGTCCACTCAAAAATACAACAATATGCTGACGATTCCCAAGTATATATCTTATTTAGCAACGAAAATATTCAAATAGGCAAAGCGATGATTAACTCAGATCTTGATAACATATATCAATTTTCGACAGATCATCATCTTAAATTAAACGCATCTAAATCAAAAGTCCTTATTTTAAAGGCTAATAATATAGCTGGGGAAGCTATATCAAATCAATTCACAGTAGAAATAAATGGTAATCGGCTACCTGTGGTACACGAGGCAAAAAATCTGGGAATAATAATTGACTCCAATTTAACATTTCAATCACATATAAATAATAGACTAAAAATTGCATATATGCGACTTAAATCTTTGAATTATTTAAAAAAATATTTGTCGCTAAAAATAAAATATTTTCTTTGCGATACCCTAATACTTTCACTATTCGATTATGGAGTTGTAGTTTATGGGGACTCATTAACACAACCAATTACAAATAAAATCCAAAAACTTCAAAACAGTTGTGTGAGATTTGCATTTAACATACCATATCATCATATAATACCTTACTTAAATGACAATCTTTTGTTAAACATAAAAAATCGCAGACAATTTCACATGTACCTGTTTGTAAGAAACATTTTTACACCTTTCACACACGACCACAATACAAGAAATACACATAGCTATCAAATACCACAACACCGAACAACCAACTTTCAAAAGTCATTCTCCTTTGTAGCTCTCAACATATGGAACGCACTTCCTAACAACGTAAAAAGTCTATCAGCAAATATTTTTTTCAAACCATATGAAACGTTCACTTATGGAGAAAAATAAATTTAAACTAAGTGCAATTTTCTTTAATTTTGAGCACAAAACAATAATAAATAAATTAGTATGTGTGTGTGTATATATATGTATGTATGTCTGTCTTATTGTTTAGTTAACTCTCTGTGCATAGCTTTACAGTTTTTTTTTTTGTCTATCGGAGAGGTTATAAAGTAGTACCTACTAATTAAAAATTATGAAAGAAAGATTTAAGCCTGCTCTCTTGGCGTTTCTTGTACCCTTTCTGGGCGGCGTGCGCCCGACCCACTTTGGTCCCGTTATATGAAATAAAATTAAGTAAAAATCGTGATACTGCTAACCAGGAGATTCATAGAGAAAACGATTTTCAATTCCTCAATTTCCCGTTTTTTTTTAATAGGTAAAAATTCTGCCAGTGTAGTGTCTGTTTTTTTTATTTTATTATATAATTTTTTTTTGCTAAACATAGAAACAGATTTATAATAGGCCTTGCCATTTCCAGGAACATCGGTTTTAAAATCGCGGCAAGAGCCTTTTTGCTAGCTTGTGTTATGAAAACTGGTCGAAAATCCACCGACTTGGAATTCGACCTGAATGGCGGATTGTTTGCAGTTTATACTAACAAAATAAGAACATTATTTTCCAGCTCAATGGGCGTCCGTATCTCCTTTTTGAATTTCTCTTATTTTAATTTTTTTTCAGGGGCTGTTGGATTTCAATAATACACAATCAAAAAGTAAATAAAAATGTAATTAGACAAGAAAAATAAATGCGAAAATACAAAAATGCACGCGGCGACCCGAGATCTTTAAAAGCAAGAAGGCGACTGATTTACAAAAACAAACTTATGATACTTAACCTGATTAACTTTACATTATATGTTATGTGTTCTCGGTATATCGCTAGCTGCTTTCAAAATAAAAGTTATAAATACTTACAAAAGGCATTTGTTTATAGTGACGTAGCATAATCATACCTGCTATTGAAATAGCATTTTGAATATTATTTATTTCAACATTCCCTCTTATTCCAAATGCTATTCAATATTCATCATTTTAACAATATTGTAAAATACACTTTCCAGTAAAGAAAGGTGTGATAAGAACCTCAGCTACCTGATTTTTACTTTCCACAAACACTATGTCGATTTCACCATGATTTACTAAGTCCCGAATAAAATGAAAACGCACATCGAATGCTTCGTTCTTTTGTGGAATTCAGGATTTCTCGCCAATTTGATTGCAGATTGGTTTTCCACTCGCATAGTGATTATTTCTTGATGGATTCCCAATTCATTGAGGAATGATTTTAACCATATTGCTTCTTTTCCTCCTTCTTTTCACTCACTTCTACTTAATGTTTACCTTCAAATTTGTCATGCATATACAATTCGCATGGAGCATATTTTTTGTATATAAAAAAGTTGAAATGGCGGCGCCAAGATGGCAGACAAACTGTGTCATTTTTGCAGATTCAACCAAAAATCGGTATTCTTAATATTTAAGAGTCAAAATTATAAATTTTGAGTCAACATTTAAAGATTCAAAATGGCTTTATCAGAATTCTGATGAATTTTATTATTTGAAGAGATTTAACCGAAAAATGGGTTAAAATTGAAAATTATGAATGTTTAGTCAAAAATTCAAAATGACCAAGCGAGCATGGCGGACGAGTTTTGACATATGTGCAGATTCCACTGAAAATTATAAATAATCAACATTTAAAAACATGGCCGACAAATTTTCACATTTGTGCAGTTCCGACTAAGAATGGGTATTTTAGAGTGTAAAGTGTGAATTTTTAATATTTTCAGGAATAAAAAATGTAAAATAGATATTATATTAAAAATTAAAAACTATGCTTGTACTACGAGAAATAAAAATTTAAAATTTGAGAACAGATTTACCAATTTTTGACAATATGTTTTGAGCCACAAAAATGCTGCCATTGAAGTTAAGAATACTTTTTAGTTAATATTTATAATCGGTTCAGTAAATTTAATATAATAAGATCGTGAGGCCTACTTGTATAGAGACCTCTATAATGCATTCGCATTTTTACCTTTATGGGTTGCGGCAGGTATTATGTAGTAAAAGGCGTTTCTCTAAAAAAATCTCAGAAAACCCAAATTTAGAATAAATTTCCTTAAAGTGATATAACACTTTCAGCGTTTTCGATATATAACTTTATTTCTAAACTATCATTTATTCTTTTATCATTTTAATTTTGCATCGTCAATCATTATTTGTTAAGTAGTTTAATCAGTGTCAGTCCCTACAAAGTAGTAATCGTCGACCACCTGAAAGTCCATTATATTAACGATCAATAGAAACAAAGTGGGCGTTTAAAAAGCAGTCTGTTTTTTTAAAAGAATCAAGCGGCCTACATATATATATATATATATATATATATATATATATATATATATATATATATATATGTGTGTGTGTATATATTACTTCAGTTAAATATTATTTATTTGAACCGTCAAATCTTGTTAAAAAAACCATTGGCGTTTTTTTTTAATTATTGGAAAAGATAATGTTTTCCTCATTTCAAAGTATTTTATTTACCCTCTTTGCAGTTATCGTGTTTATTTATTTTAAAACATCTGAAATATCAACTCCTAGGAGTTTAAATAGTCGACTTTGAATTCATTTGTTATGCCTTCACACAATCAGTTATAACCGATATTTGATTTTTAAGAAATTAATATCAATAAAAAACATGCTTTACACAGATAAATAGGATTGCCGGATCGATTTATAATCGAATTTAACCATCCGGTCGGATACAGTGCGTCGCGGACTGGCCACTTTGGGCATTGAGCTATGAGGAATGAATGGATCCCAACTCTACGGGATCCAATACAAAGTTGGGATCTGTTTAGGAGACATTTTATTTTACATTGGATAGATCTTCTGTTGTATGTAAAATATGCCTTTCACCATGAGTAGCATCCTAAATATGTCAGAAGTTAATTGATGGTATTTTCTTTTAGGAAAAGCAAAAAATTTTGAAATATGCTTTTGGGTAAATTACTTAAAAAATAGAATGTTTGAAAATCTTATTATAATCTAAAATATATTTGTGGCTTAAAATGTCACTTATCTAGCAACATAAGATGCAAAAATACAACATTATTAAATATTGAACCGAAAAGGTCCGTAGCATGTGACGACTAAGCAATAAAGGAAGTTAAGCACAACATCAGATAAGGAGGATGGACGACATGTAAATCTTAGTGAAAAATAATTACCAGCAGCGCCCAAAACCGCAACCAGTGGACGAAATTGTCAAATATTATAAGATATCGAACTGATTAAGGAACATATCTCCTTCCAGGTGACGACCTTGTGAACCTAAGTACTAGGTACCGTATTCCCGAAACGTATGAAGTGTATTAATATTGATAACTAAAAGCTTGCACATTAGAAACTGGGGAAACACCTTTACTAGTAGTAGGTGCTTTAACAAGTATGGATACGCTGAGAATAAAATTGCGAAGACCCTGAGAGATTCTCTGAAGTTAGAAATGAAGAGACCCATGCAAATTGAGGTAAGACTACGATAAACATGTTTAAAGTCGACATAGAACATGTTTTTTTTTCAGAGCAGAATGCTTGAATCCGTAACAAAAAAGAAGATCCCCTCTAATCCAACTATTTTCCAGTGAAGAAAGGGTTTGATTTTTAAAACAGCAACGAAACAAAAATGTACTCTTTAGATGTAATTAAATATCTTCAAAGTAAAATGGAAGTATAGCACGAGTTGGGCTTTGTTTTAAAAATATAAAGCTTAAGCATGTTAGCAGGAGAAAATTATCTTCGGATTTAGAAACGAAAATTCAGCACCAGCTGCTCTGACAACTGTGATCATAAAGTCCTACTGAGACTCATTATCAACTAGGTTAAAAAAACTTTGTTTTATATAAAAAAACTAAAAAACATGTAAAACTTAATAATTTGTATATCATTAACGAACTTACTATTTACATTTTTCGGGCTATTTGGGTTAAATATAACCATATAATCTACTATTCCAAAAGTAAGCCGTGGTTGCATTCACGAGTATATCCCGAAAATTCTATATTAATTGTACAGGATCAGAACTTTTTCAGAATTTTTTTTTTCAATCTTTTTGTTAACCTTTTTGTTTATTTGATATCATATAACAACAGGTTGGATAAAACTACATAAATTAAGGTTTTGATCTGTCATTCTACCTAAACCATACGGGAGTGGGGAGGGGCTTTTAGCTCTTAAAGATTAAGATAATTTCCTCCGGTAGTATTGATGGTATGGATCTGGTATTGATCAACACAACACATTGACATCGACAGATCAAATGCTCAATAGTTTCGTATACTTTGTCCCAGATATCTTGATGCATTTCTGTATAGACCAGGCTTACAAACAGAGTCTCTTCAGCTTTCGTGCAATCGAGTGAAAGCGATGAAGTGACAAGTATAAATATACTTGTCGTCGAGTTGGTCATAATCATTTCTGGAAAGTTTTCTTCTAATGAGACTATTACTACTGTAACCTGAGCTAAATATTCGATAGTATCACTATATAATCTTATTATACAATGTGTGTGTACACGGGATTGTTTGTAGGCATTTCACAAATATATAATAATTAAATTTTGATGTGAAATAGTAAACCATTTCTTGCAATTTATACGTGGTCGCCTTTTAATAATGAAATAAAATGAAGTCATTCGTTTACACATGTGAAAGAATATAGATTATCTATTTATTTATCTTAATGTATTAAACTAATCCAGACTGGTTCGATTTTGCTTTAACAATGGATTTAAAGTTGCCTAAAAATTACAAAATTACTTGTCGAAGTCTCTTAATTCAACTAGACAAATTTAATTGGCGGCATCTTTATCAATTACAGACACATCAATTTAATTTCTCCAATCACTATTCGTTAAATAGCAATAGCACATGTCAATATACTTTATATTCTTGTTTTATCTACTGGAGTGGTAATTCAATACAGCTAATAACTACACGAATAGAACATGTGTTAGCATTTAATTGGAATATTTTATGTCTAGTCTAGAAAAGGTGTGTCGATAATCTCATCATGTATTTAAATTTTAAAAGATTAAAAGATATCCTTCAGGTAGTGTACAATAAGCCGATTTTATATGATGGAGAATTAGCCTATTTGGCAGTTTGAAAATTTTCATAATACATAAAAATTGATCACTATTATTAGAGAGGAAGGATATCACATTTCTGACTAACTTAATCGTAGAGGCAAAAACTCTAATTAGGACTGCCCATAGATGTGTTAAAATTAATTATCTACAACCAATAGCGAAACAAATAAATATAAAATTGTATGTTTCTATTCTCAACTGACACCAAATATTAATGTCTATTAAATTAAAGTAAATTTTAATAAAACTTGTAATCTCTATAGAATATTAATTTGTCACAATCTTCATCTTCAAACTTTTTGCTAATTTTAATCTAGGTTAACAACTCATCTTCCCTTGTATTAAGGTCATTCTAAACCTTAATCTACCACAATACTTTAGAAAAACTAACCATAATTTTAAAAAACATAGAAATATGACGATTTAGGTATGTATACCCAGTCTTACTATACAGAGTGGTTTAGTAAAACAATGTAACAATTTGTTTGTGTGTGTGTGTGTGTTGGGTGTTTGTGTATGTAAACCCACGTAACTTGAAACGGTCAAATCGATTCGCTTTTTTTCACCAGTTAATTTGGGTCAATGTCTCACGGGGTTTCATGGGTATTCATCTTTAGTACTTTTAAGGGGTATAAAAATGTAAAAGATTCCTATTTTAAAAACGCTCAAATCGATTTTAGTCAAACTGAAAATTGTAGAAACTTAAGTTAAATGTTAAATGTTAATACAATATTATTTTGAAAAACCGCGAAACTCGCAACTTTTTTTATATATGAAATTATTTGTTTTCACAACCGTTTTTTAATGAAGTTAAATGGAAAGAAAAATGTTTTTAGTTCCAAAAAACTTTTGCATCCCTTAGAGCTACCCTGTATAGTGAAGGTTTCACCATCTTTCTTTTAAACTAACCACTTTAATATTTAATCCTCCTAGCTGTATAGCGAAAACATGTGTTTATATAGAAACAAAGAAAATACATTACAGTGTTGTTTTAGCAAGTTAAACGTTTCTGAAATACACGTTGTTTTTATTTTCAGGTGGCTGTTTCATCCCTTTAAGGCACCCATGTATAGTTAAAAAAATATTTTTATATGTAAAATGATAAAACGAATTTGACATGTTTCACGAAATCGAATAGAAATTAAATATCTACGCCAACGACTTCTAAATTTCTCAATGTCAAAATATTTATTTACCTAACTACTTCTGTGTTTAATTTAACTCAAGATATAATATGCCTTTTACGTTTTCATATACTATAACAACAACGTACTGAACTAAAGTGGGTTATGCTTCACTTCCTTTTGATAAAAGAAACGATTCATAACTAGGGAAGCTGCTGTTAAAGTCAAATTGACATTTTTTTGTAAACCGAAAATATGTCAAAAACCTATTAAAAAACCGTGAAACAAATACATGTTCCACTATATTCGTTAGCCCTAGTAACGATAGCTTCGTAAAAACGAAAAAATGGTTTGCTTTCTTAGAAAACACACGTCTTAATTATTTCATCTCCAGCTGTATAAAAACAGCTCTATTGGAATTAAATAGCCCCCTTAAAACCAAAATACTTCTTAATTCAAAAACGCTGCGTAACACGTTAATTTCTTATCACTTTATATATAGAAACATTTTCACTATATATGGCCCTAGGGGAATGTAGCAGCACATACAAAAGGAAAATAGGGTCTTGTTGAGAGTAAGTATTTCAGATTTTGCAAATTTTTCAAATTTTAAACGAAAGTCTATGTCTTGTAGTACAGATAAAAAAAATTGCAGATGAATCACTTTTGCACCAAAAAAAAAACTGGCCAAATTCTCTACAATTTTCAAAACAACTCCTTAATATAGCATTAGAAATAAAAATATCCTTACAGTATTGCCAAACAGCCTTACATTTTTTGACTTCTGATGTCAATATTTTAAACTTAGCTGCCTTCAGCGCATAACTTGGTACTGTTTAACGATGATGCCTTACCTAGTCTATCAACCTCGCTTGTCTCCGCACTGCCAGCTCCGCTGGCAACCTTTAAACTATAAGGGATTTTTATGTCATGGCTTTAATGATGATGCCTTCGGAGCTTAACCTAGTGCTAACCCTTTACTGTTTCACCTTGTGCTTCAGATGAGCGTTTCAACTATACAACAAAATCTTTTAATAAATAAATTTAATTAACAAAAAAGTGTTTATTTATTCAAAGAACAAAATATTATCAATATTCCTTACAACATTGCTTCTTAAATTTGAGGAAATGGCCGATTAATCATGTCAGTTAATTTTCAGTTTGAGAATTTTTGAGTTAGATAACCAACATATTTTGTTAATACATTTTTGCTATCAGTTCTTTAAAAACTTGACGTAAAAAAAAACCATATACTTTAATTGTCTATTCGGCATGCAATTTTAACATAATTAAAGTGACAGTAGACGTTTATAACCGTTTTTTGCTGAAATGTGTTTATTTCGAGGTGAGTTCTACAGTTAATCCCAAAAAACTGAGAACATTAAAATAACTAATCTATACAAGAATTGGAAAATATTTGACTTTCTTAAAAAAACATCTTTTTGAATATTAAAACATTTTTTTTTATTTACGGCTACACTATAGAGAGTAAAAGCCCCTCTAAAAATAAAAATTTAGATTTTAAACGGAACACGCACTATTATTTACAGTAATTTTACAGATCAATGGCGTAGATACTTGATTTTTTGGATTAAATATATAAAAAGTCAATATCTCATAAACACATTTTTTCGTACTATGCAAAGTTGCCTTAGCGATACGAAACAGCCCTCAACAAAAAATTTTTTTTTAGTGTAAAGGGTAAAAAACGGTGAAACATGCTAAATTTATTTTATAAAATATTTTTTCAATTTAGACGGGAACCAAAGGTAATAAAAATTAAAAATAATAAAATTTTATATTTCCATAAAGATTAGCTTAAAAAAACGGGAAATGCGTTAAATTTATTTTATTTTTTACACATAATATTTTTCACTTTTTATAGGGTTATTCTCAAGAGTTAAGATAGTTCCTAAAAACCGGAGTTAGCTCTTAGAGGGTAGATCTAATAAGACTACTGAGAGAAAAGTCCGACGTCTTCACTTCTATACTTTTAATGGCTTCTGTACTATTGAGAAACATAAATTTGACGAAAAAAAAGGTCCTCGGTGTTTCTTTTTTGCACAAATATAACACTTTTATAAAATAACCCGATTATTTTATTACGCAGGGCGGTCCTAGTAGGGAGAAACATCTTTCCAAGCGAGATACATTTCCAGGTATCCAAAAAAATCTGCATAAGCCTATTTTTTGAATTTATGTTGAAGTTATAAAAATAAAATCAAGTGAAGACCTTGTACACTCTGCATTTTAATTATCACGACATATTTAAAGTTAGGTTTAGTAAAAAAAATTCATATTTAATCGAGCGAAAACTTTCATGCTGAATTATAGTCTGCAAAAATTGATTTAGTTCTGGTAATTGAGTATTTATTCTATTATCTTATTCCAAGTATCCAAAAAAATCTGCATAAGCTTATTTTTTGAATTTATGTTGAAATTATAAAAATAGAATCAAGTGAAGACCTTGTACAGTCTGCATTTAATTATCCCTACATATTTAACGTTAGGTTTAATAAAAAAATTCGTGCCTTATCGAGCGAAAACTTTCATGCTAAATTATAGCCCGCAAAATTGATTTAGTTATGGTAATTGAGTATTTATTCTAATATCTTAAAATAAAGGATTAATATAATCTTTAAGCATAAACATATTAGTTAACCGTACTCGACCTTATGTCTTATGATTAGTATTATTCACAGATATTTATATTTAAAAATGAGTTATCTTCTGTATAATTGATTAGACCTGTAGTAAAAATAATATCAAAGAAAACTTAACGTATCAAAATGACGTCACGACTTCGTTCGGCCACACCACCGCCTGGAACTTGTTGCCAATGTATCCATTCTCCAAAAGAGCAAAGACCCAAGTCGTTAATGGAAAGCCTACTAGTCGCAAAAATGGAACAAGTTACTTTAGGTCAAAGTGTCCAGCCTAGTTCTAGACCGCAGCTGGTTAGGACAGACAGTGTAGATTCGTGCAGCTCTTTCGGGTCAACAAACTCTCTAGTGAATAGTGATATTTGTCGTTGTGACGATTGCTTGCTTGGAATTGCTGACTTGTATGCTACACCTGAGAAAGAGAGAAAAAAGAAGGTAATTTTTTTATCTGCTACATTTTCAAAAGTTTATTGTTATGACTATATGTATGTATACAGACTGTAACAAAAGTCTGGAACGCACCGAATATGTACTGAATTACTTATCTAATTTTTTTTTAAATTGTTAGCCTACCAGGTTCAAAATTACGGCGGATCTGTTAGTGTTATCCACGATGTTGCCAAGTCTACAGTTTTCAGGAATAGCAACTTTGTTTTTATATTGGAGTGCTCTACATTTTATTGGATATTTGGATTCTGAATACAATTCTGAATACATTTTATGAAACATACTTTAACGTAAAAAAATCAATGTTTTGGCCGGCCGTCGGAAGATAATTGGTAAAAGGTATTTTCAGCTTTTGAGGAATCACGTTGTCCCAGCTTTGGCGGAAATATTTCCTTATCCTCCTAAGTCGTTTTAATCGCTACATACAATAAAAAAATATCAATATTGTTTTCTTTTAGTAAATAACGGAGTTCCCAATGATAGAATATGGCTTCAACAGGATGGCGCACTACCTAATTACGCGCGAGAAGTTCGGGAATTTTTATATGAAACATTTTTTGAGAGGTGATTTGGAAGATCTAAAGCAACGAATAGAAAATGAATGCACTATCAAAAATTCATTTAAATTGAATTTTTTTTTATAAAACTTGCAGGTTTAAAAAATATATTTAAAACATACAAAATTTGATTTGATGGGATATAATTGCTATCTCGAAAACCGTAAGAATCGCGAAGTTGATTAGAGTTGGGAAAACTTTAGCAATTTAATGCCCAACAACCGTCGACAAAATTGAAAAATTATAAGTACTTCCTAAGATTATCTGTAAAAACCAAAAATCGTCATTTTCCTTTTTATTTTTTTTTTCAGTCCTTGGCTGAGAGATATGACAACATATATTTCACTTCCTTATTTCCGCTTTTATGCTTTAGTAAAGTGGTTCGTTTCGTTTTCAGTGATTGAATATCGACTTATATATATTTTTTGTATTTTATTGAAGCTTCTAACCTAAAATAAAATCTGTGTTACACTCATCAACTCAACAACAACTCATAACCAAGTTGAAAAGGGTCGGTTTTTAAAGAGAGTTCGTCATATCTTAATAGGTAATTCAACTTAGGCGGAACGTAATCAGATGTCATTAAGAATTTGCCAGCGCATGCATTTATTTGTTTTCTTGAGCGGCCATATTCCCCTAAGGTTACTAGATACACGTCGTACTAATTTAATCTATTAATTTTCTCCAGTTTCAAAACCTTACTTTAACTGAAAAGGAGGTTATTAAAAAAACATTACAAGAGGCAAAAAATAGTGTATGATACGCTAACGAATATTTTAGATTTTTGTTACAAGCAATTTCACAGTCTAACTTCTAAAAAACTTAATGGTTGTCACTATATCTTCATAATATCCCTACTATTGACGTATCCAAAGTCCGAAGGAAAACGCTTAACAATGCCGTTTTTCTGGTACAAGGCACAGGTTTTGTGTTATTGTTCACAATTAGAAAAATTATAGGGACATATTTTTTTTTGTAACATGAAAAACCTTAGTTAGACTTGTTTGCATGTTTACGCTCTTAATTTGACTCAGATTTTCTAACTTGATGATTTTTCAATTTATCAAGATAGAATTTTACATTTTTCACACTATGTATATTTGTACCGAAATATAGAAGTTAAAAATTATTTTTACACTAATTTTTAATGTGGATTTCTCTAATATATTAGTAATAATAAAAAATCATAAAATCCGAACATTTAGCCGATCACTCATATTATATAAATTTAGCTTAGAGTATAATTAGATCCACAAACATGGTAACAGTAGTGGGATAATAAACAATATTTTCTATTCTGTTTAATTTATTTTTTTTTACTAAATAGCCAGTCCAACTTTGGCATAGGTGCCACGATATCCAGGGTTTATTAACTAAAGATATACATTGTTTGAAATATCTCTAATGACAAATACCCTAACCGGAATCTAATAACAAGATCTGGAGTTAGCAAAGTTTTGAGGAAATTTGTAAATAAGGGGACATGTGATCAAAGCTTCACGGTCCGACCGTCCTAAAACAACTATTGACAAAGATAAGTCTTTGAATATCTAAAGTTATAGAACTTGTATAAAATATTTCAAAAATACAAGAGGAAAGATAAAAACAAAGTAAGTGATTAAACAAAGTTCACTTAAACAATAAAACAGGAGAAAAATTATATTAAATGTTTAAAATGCCGTCCATTTAATTCTTGGCAATAAGCTAGATATTGTGGAAAAACGTTTAGAATATTTAGAAGACAGCCGATTTCGTCGATTCTTTTTCTGCATTCATTTTCTATTCATTGTTTTAGAAGATCCTCCAAATCAAATGGTTTGGTTTTGTAGACTACATTTTTTAAGGGTCCCTACAAAAAATAATCGAGGGGTGAGGTCGGGAGACCGAGGTGGCCATTCAATCCTATCCCTCCTACCCATCCATCTCTCGAAAAATATTTCATCTAACTTCTCGCCTGTAATGCGGTGGTGCACCATCTTGTTGAAGCGATATTCTATCGTTATTTCATACAAGAAATGTTCATTTGTATTATAGATTTCCATCATGGTCTCGCAGAATAACAAACGCCTGTCAAAATTATCATCTGATAGTTCCTGAACCAAGGTGACTCTGTAAGACATGTGAGACGTATTGTTATCTTGGCCAAGTTTTCTAGTTAAAAGACGGGAATTTTCTGTTATGGCCACTAAAATATCTAAAACCTTATCTTTGTCGGTAATTGTTTTAGGACGGCCAGATCGTCGAGCATTCTTCACATGTCCCGTTACTTCAAATTTCCTCAAAATTTTGCCAATAGTAGACCTTGTAATTGGATTCCGGTTGGGATATTTATCATTAAAAATATCGCAAACTTCTTGATGTGTGCATCATCGATCGCCATAACCCAGACTTATTAGAATTTTTATTCTCTCAGTATCAGTTAAAAAATTCATATTTTTATTAACTCCACTAATAAAACTCAATGCACTTTTGAATGTCAGAAATTACCCGAAACTACTCTCGACACCAGCAACACACAAAAACTACCTTTTATTGTTTTAGTATTAATGACCGCGATATATTTCGAAAACTATATTAAGTTTATATTAAAATATGTTTAATAAAGAGTATTTAGAACTATTCTCAGAATCCAAATGTCGAATAAAATCTAGAGCTTTCCATAAGCAAAACAAAAGGAAAACTGTCGAAAAAATTTTTGGAAAACGTTCCTTTTTACGGTCTTATGAAATCTATTGAATATGGGCGCGATCGAAAACAAAAATAGGAGGGGTCGAAGAAAAAATGGGGTAACTTTGAAGGCACATTGCGACACCGAAACCCGATCTACTTAGTCAAGGTAGGACAGGAGTTCGATAGGAAATTTAAAGGAGATTCGAAATCAATATAGGGTAGGTATTACCGGATATGACAAAATTCCAAAAACTAAAAAAAATATTTTTTTCCTTAAATTTCACACATATTTCACTTTTTTTTTCAAAAGTAGTATTTCCAAAAGCAGCTCCAAAGTGTATTTTTTTTACTTCTCTGATAAAAGGGAAGTATTGTAATCGTGAAAAAATTACACTCAGAAATGTTTTTCAGATCTTTACGTTTCAGGGTCTCTAGATACCGAAAAACATGTTTTCTCGATTTCGTCTGTCTGTCTGTCGCTCTGTCGGCTTGTCTGTTCGCGGCATAGCTAAAAAACTACTTACCCAATTGACTTCAAATTTTGGTCAAAAATTAAGGGTCATATGGGAATGACCTGGTAATATTTTGGTAAAAATCCGATATGGCAAAACAAAATGGCGGCCTAGTGAAATGTTAAAAAAAATATTACTTAGAAACTGCTTATCCGATTTATCTTAAATTTTGACAAAAATGAAGTATTACATAAGAATCAACTGTTAAAATTTTGATATGAATCCAAGATGGCGGAACAAAATAGTGGCTTAATAAAATATTTAAAAATTCAGTCTGAAAAAACTACTTAATGAACTGATTTCCAATTTTGTGCCATAACTAATTGTAGTATAGCGATGAACTAGTAAAAGTGTGGTACTAACTCAAGATGGCGGAACAAAACGGCGGTCAAATAAAATTTTTATAATCTGAAAAAATCACCCTTTCACGTTTTACATATCGTCGCGTTCTGGCGTCTCTAGATGACAAAAAATATGTTTTATCAAGTCCGTCGGTCCGTGTATCGGTTTGTTTGCCTGTCTTTGGCGGCATACCTTAAAAACTACTCGTCAGTTTGATTTCAAATTTTAGAAAAAATTAAGGCTCATATAGGGATGACCTGCTAATATTTTGGTAAATATCCAATATGCCGGAACAAGATGGCGGCCTAGTGAAACGTTAACAAATTATTACTAAAAAAACTAATCATCCAATTTACCAAATTTTGCAAAAAAATAAAGTGTTACATAAGAATTAACTTGTAACATTTTGGTATGAATATAAAATAGCAAAACAAAATGGCGGCATAATAAAATATTTAAAAAACCAGTCTGAAAAAACTACTTATTAAATTAAATTAATTTCAAATTGTGCGCAAGCATTAAGCTTGATATAGCCATAAGTTGGTAAAGTTGTATTACGAATTCAAGATAGTTAAAAAAATTAACGAAAAAATTGTAAGTTTTGGAGAAAAATTAAATATGATATAAGAATAAACTAAAGAAAATAAACTGGTCCTAGTTCAATATGATGTAACAAAACTGCGATATGTGTCAATCTAAAAACTACTTCTTGAATTCATTTTAAATTAGGTATGCCCAAAATCAAGTGTGGCATAGATAAAAACTGGTATCGTATTGGTAGGGATCCAATATATTGGAACAAAATGGCGTCCAATAAAAATGTTTGAAAAGACAGTATATGTAGGTTCCTAAATACCTAACTATGTACTGAACTAAATTGGTTCACACTTCACTATTCCTAATAAAAGGAAACATTCACAATGAGGGAAGTTCCGGGTAAAGCAAATTTACCGATTTTTTTGTTATGTTCTCCACTAGTGTTTCACGTCCGGGCTTCTATCATATAAACGATTTATCGTAGCCAAACTTAGTAAATACCCTGAAAAGACGCTTATATTTTGTTTAGAGATTGATACCACTTTCAGCACAATCGGTTGATAAAGCTGATTTTTGAGACATTTTTGAACTATTGCATGCACAGGTTTGCTTTTAGTCCTCGTAGAAGGGTTACGGTACCATCTAGGACAAAAACGAATGGGCAGACGAAACCTTCATAGTGTCGCTACAAGGCATACATTTATATTTTCTTTTTGTCCCAAGTCGAGAAATTGATAAAATGATGTTTCAATAAAAAATTATCCATTTTCATTATCAATTGAAAACTCCTAAAAACATCAAGTTACCTAATATTGATTTCCGATTAAAAACGGCGTGGGTATAGCCGCCCTCAAAACTAATGAGTACCTATATATTTAGATAAATTTGATTTTATTTTAGGGCCTTAACAACGATTTTTTGAATTTGGCAGGATGAAATCTAGTTATTTTTAAAGAGATAGCCACAATTTGACGTGAAAAGCTTTTCTTAGTTTTGTAAGATCTCTTTAGCCAAATTGGCTGTTTCTTATCATTTCCAATATATGGTACAAAAGAACATAGAAAACTATCGACGTTCTAGATTTATAAATTGATAGAATAGGTCTTGTGAAAATCTAACCATTAATATTCTAACAAGATTTTTTTTACAGAATTGAAAATTAATATTAATATTAAATATTAAATATTAAATGTGATTTATTCCACATAAAATTTCCTAAAGATAAGATGGGTAAAAAGAGTTTTTGTCAATATTGTTAATAGAAACAAAAGATTTGGGAATAAATATGTATACTATATCCGATTTTCTTGTCTAGGCTACAAGAGGGGTCAGTGTTTTACGGGGATTAGATTTTGGGTGTCGTGGGCGTATATTCTATTCGATATTTCTATGGAGTGTGAAAATGTAAAAAAAATAATATTTGGGGAATGTATAATCCGACAAAAATCAAATCGAAAACAGATATACATAGTTGGGGTAAATGTTTTAACACTGAAGCAAGCATTATGCGTGATATAGAGATAAGTTGGTAAAATAATAGAATTGTGGAATTCATTAGTGTAGATACTTGATTTCCTTTTTCTATTATACATATTTAAAATAAGATTTAGGTAATATTTCGAAACACGTAAATTTTATTTAATTTTTTTGTATACAAATAATTTTTGTCTACTATAAATGGTAGGCCAAAAAGTATGGACTGTCTCTTGATCAAGGAACAGATCAAAAAACGGCGAAATATATCAAACTTCCTTTATATTTACTTCCTTCGTAAAAGGGAAACATTGTAATCGTAGAAAAATGCCATCCCATATTTCTTCAGATCTTTACATTTCAGGTTTCATAGATGCCAAAAAACTTGTTTTCCTGATTTCGTCGGATTGTCTATCTGTCTCTCTGCCAGTTTGCGGCATAGTTAAAAAACGATTTTACGGTTTTCAGATGCCAAGGAACATGTTTTCTTAATACTGTCGGTCTGCCTGTCCCCTATTGACTTCAAATTTTGATCAATAATTAAGATTCGTGGGGTTAACGTGATAACATTTTGGTAAACATCCAATACTAAAGAACAGCATGGTAGTCTCAAAGTACTCATGCTATTTACCTCAAATTTTTGCACAAAAATCAAGTGTGATATAGAAATGAACTGAGGTTTTTGGTAATAGGGAGGATATTGTGATTTAAAAAAAACTCTACTGTCAGAATTGGTTCTAATGTAATTTTTTAACGGGTTTGACTAAGTATTTGATGTAATTTTAATAGCGCAATTGAGGAACAAAATAACATGGGTAAAAAAATTGTTTTTACGTGTAACTTTTGAAATGCTTAAAATGTTTAAATACTGTTTTCATAATTCTATGTAACTTTTCCTGTCGTAATTTATTTGAAAAAAATATTATTTCTTGCATTGTATTTTTTGAACAGCTTAACATTTTTAAATACGGTTTTCATAATTCCATGTAACTTTCACTGGAGTAATATATTTGAAAAAATATTTTACGCTATTAAAAATAACGTTTTTTGGCTGTAACTTTTGAACAGCTTAAATTTTTAAGTACGGTTTTCATAGTTCCTGTAACTTTTAGAGGTCTTATGTATTTGAAAAAATATCTTGTAACTTTTGAAATGCTTAAAAGGTTCAAATACGGTTTTCACAACTTCATATAACTTTTTATGTAGTAATTTATTTCAAAAAAATATTTTGACATCTTTTTCACGTAAATTCTAAACTACGTAAAATTTTTAAATACCGTTTTCGCAGTTAATATGTTTTTTGGTTCACGTTTACAGGTAACACGAAAGTCGGAGGCATCTGTAATAAAGCTGAGTCTCTGAGAAACCAATTCTGCTACCGTGGCATCTGATCTGCCCCTGCAACGTTCATCAGGCAGCTTCCTCAGGAGGTATCAGTAACAAAACCGATAATTTAAGAATTTTTACTTTAAAAAAAATATTTTCCCCATAACTGCATACAATTTTTAGATACGGTTTTCACAGTTCCATTTAACTCTTAATGACGTAATTTATTTTAGAAAAATATTCTGCTTATTTTATGTGGTATATTCCCGATTTGCCTGTTCCAGTTTCTCCTGATCTTTAATTTTTTTTCGCTGCTTCTGTTTCGGTTTCCCTGCTAACAGTTATAAACATAATAGGATGTAGTTTTGCCTCGCTAAAATGCGGTTTTAATCCGATATATAAAGCAATAGACATAATTATATTATTTGGTATATTTTAACTTTTGGAATGAAAAATACATGAACTGTGGTCAAATAGGTAAATTTTTCATTCATAAAAAAAGTGATTTTTATCAATCGTTAGTAATGTATGTATGTAGTATATATCTTTTTTACTCAGTTTATTATATATTATATATATTTACATATACATTTTGTTAGATAAAAGTATCGGTATCAATTGCAGGGAGGTAGTTCCAGACAGCAATATACAGGGTATTCCTAAAGAACTGGAATATATATTACTATAATATAATAAATATCTCGAAACCTGCTCTACCTAGATACTCCAATTTCTATGTAGAAAAATTAATTATTATTATTATATTATAATATTCGAAATGTCAGGTTTACCAGTTTTGCAGAAAACAAGTAAATATTGCTTTTTTCAATGTAACCCTATATTCATTTTCATTGGTTCGATTGCCCCTGGCATCTTTATTATGATCTCAAGTTATCACTTTTTCCTTTCGCTTGTTTTTCAAGAGATTACAACACAGACTCATTTGTAAAATGTTCTCGAACCATCCAATATTTCAGTACCTACTGTACTGTACACCAGTACGCGATGTTCACTGATAATGTTGGAAACGTTGACTCCTGTCAATATTTATTTTAAACCTAATGTCTACTTGGCATGACCCATTGAGGAATATTTCTCTGAGGACATTAATATTTTTGAAGATTCCTTTATAAATGCTAAAAAACGAGATTTCAAAAGAGAGCTACTTGTTTTAATGAATATAAAAAATGTTGTATTAAATACTTGGACATGAATCACGTTCATGTTGTCTGCCTAAAAATCATCAACGAGCTATATCAAAATAAATACGTTTTTCCTCACCATGCCGTGATGAAGGAATACAGCACAACAGCACTAGTGGAAAACTTAGGGCATAGTCTTCAACGGATCTTGTAAAACTACTACGAAAATTTTACTAAAAGATATTACCTTAAAGACATATCAGATACCTCCTGATTTGTACGATATATTTTGCCGTTCTACCAATATGTTCTGACCTGGGATATTGAGAAAATATACAGGCGAATTCTTATTATCTCTAAGCAAACAATTTTACTTAAATATTTTATGTCGAGGAAACTCTTGTAAACTTTTTCAATGAAGAACTTTTAACGGTTACTAATGGCACAAATTGTGCCCCCTTTCTTGCCATACGAGTCCTTCAGGACATTGCAGAGAAGAATGCATTAAACTTCCCTCTCGCCTGTGTCTATGTACGAATTTTATGGAGTTATAGAAACGTCTCAAATCGTAAATTGATATTTTTAAAACTAAAAAATGACAAATTTGGCTCTAAAACCTGTATTTTTGAAAATAATAAAGTTAGGGAGAAATTAAAAAACACGTTTGGAGAAAATGTTTACAGTATGTCTTAAAACTTAAATAAAAGTTTTAAATTAAAATTCGTTTCTATGCTACAAATTGTTGAAATATACGTGCATGATCTTAAGAATTGCTAGGTTTTTAACTAATCTTAATATATATTTTCGCAAACATTGAATATTTTCTCCGTGGTGCAAACCCTACAAAATTAAAACCTATAAGGACTCTCTGCAAGATCGCAGTTCAGTAAAAGATGAGACTACTCCCATTAGAGAAGTTTAACCTGCTTACATCTTGCTCGTTTTTTTATCTTCACCCAAATTTTGAATAAAATACCCATGCGAAACGCTGCAGCAATTCCGCCAGATTGGCCATCAAATAAATCGGGAATTTCTTAGAGGTCACACATTCCGAAAAAGGCGAAACGGGCTCCAATCATTTTTTGCAATTTTAATATTAATAAACCGCTCTGAATTCGCTGCCAATTATTAGCAGCGCCTCGTATAAACTTGCGTCAATACTCATTCAAAATATATATTTAATACCAAACACGTTAGTACCACTCTTAAACTACCGTTAGTTCCCATCTTAAGTGGGCCGAGCTTCGGTGGTACTATCTTTGGATTAGAAGTTAAAACATAAATAATTACGCCTGTGCCTTTTAATAGATTACTATTGAAAATATTTGCTGCAAGGCAGATTAAATGATATGAAGATAGATGGCAGTAACTAATGTGTATATATATATATATGTGTATATATATATAAATATATATAAATATATATATATATATATATATATATATATATATATATATATATATATATATATATATATATATATATATATATATATATATATATATATATATATATATATATATATATATATATATATATAGAAAATGAAATTTTATGGGACGACTGCTAAAGCACATTAAAATTTGGCCAACTATAGACACGTGTTGTGCTTTAGCGGTCATCCCAAAAAATTCCTTTTTACTTCCATCGTGAAAGTATTGTAATCGTGAAAAAATCAGTCTCCGAGATTTTTTCAGATCTTCACGTTTCAGGGTCCCTAGATGACGAAAAACATGTTTTCTCAATTCGGTCGGTCTGTCTGTCTGTCTGTCGATTGACTTGAAATTTTCGTAAAAAATTAAGGGTCATATGAGGATGGCCTGGTAAGATTTTGGTGAAAATCCAATATGACGAAACAAAATGGCGGCTTAGTGAAATGTTAAAAAAATTATTATCACAAAACTACTCATTCAATTTATCTCAAATTTTGTAAAAAGGTTAAGTATTATATTGGAATCAACTGGTAATATTTTGGTACGAATCCAAGATGGCAGAACAAAATGGCGGCTTAATAAAATATTTCAAAATTCAGCCTGAAAAAACTGCTTAATTGTTTTATTTAAAATTGCGTGCCATAACTAATTGTGGCATAGGGATCAACTAGTAAAATAGTGGTACTAATTCAAGATGGCGGCCAAATAAAATGTTTGTAATCGTGAAAAAAAATCAATCTCTCAGGTTTTATATATTCGCGTTTTAGCGTTCCTAGATGCCAAAAAATATGTTTCATCGATTCCGTCTGTCGCTCTGTCTGTCAGTTCGCGGGGTAGCTTAAAAACTAACCCGATTGACTTCAAATTTTGATAAAAAATTAAGAGTTATATGATGATGATCTGATAATATTTTGGTGAAAATCGAGTATGGCAGAAACAAAACAAAGTGAAATGTTAAAAAAATATTATGAAAAAGCTACTTGTCGAATGTATTTCAAATTTTGCATAAACATCAAGTATTATGTTGGAATCACCTGGTATAGTTTTGGTACGAATCGAAGATGGCGGAACAAAACAAAAAGTTACTTGATATCAAATTGTGTGCCCTAACTAAGTATGGTATAGGGCTCAACTAGTAAAACTGTGTTACTAAATCAACATGGCGAAACAAAATTGCGGTCAAAAAAAATTTTTCTAATCGTAAAAAAATCACCCTTTCAGGTTTTTCATATCTTCACGTTTTAGCG
Organism: Kuschelorhynchus macadamiae; assembly: GCA_030620095.1. NCBI lineage: Eukaryota > Metazoa > Arthropoda > Insecta > Coleoptera > Curculionidae > Kuschelorhynchus > Kuschelorhynchus macadamiae. The sequence goes on along the minus strand of JAUTXW010000278.1, from coordinate 1,504,106 downwards.
TCCCTAGATGCCAAAAATCATGTTTTATCAATTCCGTCGGCCCGTCTGTCGGTCTGTCTGTCAGTTCGCGACATAGCTTAAATACTACTTACCCGATTGACTTCAAATTTTGACCAAAAATTAAGGGTTATATGGGGATAACCTGGTAATATTTTGGTAAAAATCCAATATGGCTGAACAATTTTTTTAAGAAAATTTGTTATACTGGTGTATTATTTGGCGTTAAGATCCAGTAAAAAAAAACAAGAATTTTTTTAAATTGTCGATGTTTCGGAACTTAATTTGTGCATCCTCAGGACACATATATAGATCCTGTATCCTGCATGAAACCCATATTATGAGACTTTACCTACTCCGTTGGTCCGCAGATATTTCATTGATATTAAGTTTCTAAATGGTTTTCGTTAACAAACCTCTTGTTGTTATGTTACAGTAGTATATTATTTGGGGTTAGGGTCTACTAAAAAAAAAAGTCTATTTTTAAATAATCGACGTCTGGCAACTTTATTGTTGCATCCTCAGGACACATATAGTTTTTATATCCTGCATGAGCCTCATATTATTAGTCTTTGCCTACTCCGTTGGTCCGCAGATATTTCCCAAATATCATGTTTCTATGGTTTTCCTGAATGATCCTCTTGTTGTTATGTTAGAGTGGTGTGTTATTTGGGGTTAGGGTCTAATAAAGAAACAAAAGACTTCTCTAAATTGTCGACCTTTCGCATCTTTGTTGTTGCATTCTCAGGACACATATCAATTCTATATCCTGCATGAAACCCATATTATCAGTCTTTACCTATTACCTGGTCCGCAGATATTTTCCAGATATTAAGTTTCTAAATGGTTTTCGTTAACGATCCTCTTATTTTTATGAGTAAGTAGTGTATTATTTGGGGTTAAGATATCGTAAAAAAACAAGTCTTTTTTTTAAATTGCATTTAGCAACTTTATTGTTGCATTCTCTGGACACATATAGATTTTATATCCTGCATGAAACCCATATTATAAATCTTTACCTACTCCGTTGGTTCGCAGATATTTCCCAGATATTAAGTTTCTAAATGATTTTCGTTAATGATCTTCTTGTTGTTAAAGTGGTGTATTATTTGGGGTTAGGAAATATCTGCAGACCAACGGAGTAGGTAAAGGCTGATAAAATGGGTTTCATGTAGGATATAAAATCTATGTGTCCTGAGGATGCAACAATAAAGTTGCAAAACGTCGACATTTTAAAAAAGTTTTTTCTACTAGATCCTAACCCCAAATAATACACCATTATCATAATAACAAGAGGATCGTTAACGAAAACCACTTAGAAACTTAATATCTGGGAAGTATCAGCGGACCAACGGAGTAGATAAAGATTGATAATATGGGTTTTAATTTATAATTGCGAACCAAAATGGCGGCCCATTAAAATTAAACAATCAACATTGTCTGTTGTCTCTTGTTCAACTAATTTTGCTGTAGAATTAAATGTGAAAATGGGATAAACGGGTACGAATTTAACATGACGTAGCAAAATGGCGGTATGTGTCAATGTAAAAACTACTTATTAAATTTATTTTATTATGCCCAAAAGTCAAGTGTCGCATAGTTGGAAAGAAAATGGTAAAATATTGGTGGGAATCCAATATAATGGAGCAAATAAAAATGAAAAGACAGTATATGTAACACATACTGTGACTATATACTGAACTAAATTGGGTCACACTTCACTATTCCCAACAAATAGAAAAACATCATAACGAGGGAAGTTCCGGGTAAAGAAATTTACCGATTTTTCTACTATATAATAGTTCTTGCCGCGTTAATATTTTTCTACTTTAGATTTAATTACTCTTCGGTTACGAGTTCCGCAACTGGTGGCTATGGAACAGCACTCCGTGGTAATAGAGTGTCAAGTCCGGCCAAGATTTCGGATGTTCTCTTGGTAACCACAAATGTCGGTTTTGCTCCTGTTGATGACTCTGATGTGGTTTTGTTGTAGTAAGTTTTGGCGCTAGTTGTAGTCGTCTCTCAACTAGTAGTAAACGTATATTTTTTGGTGCTGTTTTCTTGATTATAGGCCAGTTTTACAATAACGAATTTTTAATTTCTTCAAATTATTTTATTTTTATTTATTTTCTGAAATACATTTTTGAATATACTCAACAAACCTATCTACTAATAAACGAAAAACGAAAATATCACCTTTTAGTCCTAGCCTTTTGTAAATAGTTTACCTCAAACATTTCAAAACTTATTTAAACCATTAACATTGCTATATGCCATAAATACGTAAATTTGCTTGAAAAAAAATCATCAAATTAAATGAAAAACTCCAAATAATAAAATATTAATGTAATCCAGCCAACACTTAGAAAATAGAATAAAAAGCCATAATCATAGCAAAAAAATTGCCTAGTTCTCATAAATTATAATTTTTACTTTAGTAAGACCAAAATACAAGAAATGGTAGAAATCAACAAAAACAAAAATTCAAGTGTTTAGATCTCATGGAGTAAAAACCCTGAAGATGCCTCGTGTAATGTAAGGCGAAACGTCGATAGTAATTCCAATTTGAGACGGTCTAATCTCAAGAACCATGATTTATTAATGGACCAAAGCCTTGACGGCTTCCGTTCTAAATTGTCTCTTGATTTTAAGTTTGTCGAATATTGTTTTCTAAACAGCTGGAAGGTTTACTGATTTGTTCCTTTTACATCACCTTGTTTTTCAATTTCTATAGCTTCTCGCACTATATTGACAATCTCCTTACACCCTTCGAAATATATTTTGTGGCCTGTTTCCTAATGATATAGGAATAGGGCAGAGGTAGTATGTTTGTTTCTGATAACGAGTTTATTCTCGTTTACTCTTGCTAATATTCGCCAGTTAGTTTGCCCAAAATACCACTTATCACAATCCTGACGTGAAATGTTCTGTATACTCCGTGGTTTTCCAATTTGATTTTGTCTTTTGGATTTCCAAAAGTAATATGGTTGTTTGTGACACATGTAGTGTTTATATGTTGTGTTTTCTAAAAACTCTTCCAATTCTGTCTGTTGTGACTCACATAAAATGGTAAGACTATTTCTTGCTTTCTCGGTTCATAATTTTTTTGGTGTTCGTTGTCGGGAGCCCTGTATATTAATAGGATTCTCTATGGCGCGATTCTTGTAGCCATTTTTCTTTAAAGCACCAGATATAATAAGTTCGTTTTGTCTCATTTGTGTTTCAGTTAATCGTAATATAAAACAGGGTGTCCCGAAATTAAGCGTCAATATTTTTACAGAGGAATCTATCTCATAAAAGAAAATTAAAATGACATATTACAGCCCCTCTGAACATTTTTGGAACATTGAACTTTTCTTAATTACACTTTTTCAAGTGTAATTAAGAAAAGTTCAAATGAATTTCAAAAAGTGTCAGCTGTAATTCAGATTTTTCAAGTCAATATCAATAAGAGTCAAATGTAATTCAGATTAGTCAAATGAATTTCAGATATTTTCAATTGTTATTCAGATTTGTCAACTGAATTTCAGAAAAGATCAAATATAATTCAGAGAGGATCAAATCTAATTCAGAAAAGGTCAGTTGTAAATTAGAAACTACCTATTATGTAAAAGAAATACACCAATACTCATTAATAAATGTTAAGATCTATGAAAACAGTTTATTTTCAAACATTTAAAATAATATTTTTACAATATAACCAAAATTCAATTGCCTACTGCTTGTTTTCTATGGTTAACGCAGCTGCATGGTGCATTGTGGTATCCTGTGCTGCCCGACCACGATCTCCTTCAACAATAGTTTGTTTTGATTGGTCGATAGTTTGTTCTAAGTATATGAGTCTTTGTTCACCAACACCAGGGGCTACAACCTGAGGCACTCGTAGATAAGTCTTCACGTGAAATTTTATTTTAGACCATATGGTCTCAATAGGATTGAGCATAATAGAGTATGGTGCCAAACGTAATAAATTTGCATCGGTTTCATTAAACTTTGTTTGCTAAGTGGAGTGGCAGGGTGCGTTATCGCACACCGCCACTAAATCAGCGAGTTTATTACCTGCAACCCAAGCATTGGCTACCTTAGCCGTGAATTATCATCTTCTTCTGTCCCTTTTCATCGCGCCTGCTTTTCATTGGAATTTATGTTTGTTGGTTTGTGGTGAACTGAAATTTTCCTTCAAGTCAAAATCAAGTGTACATTATATTTCACACTTAACGTAACGAAAACCTCTTGCTGATTGTGACGATTGTATTTTTGTCGTTCAACCGGATCTCTTCCAATTACTTCCGTCCCGCAAAGGTGGTAGAGCACTTGATGATTGCCACCTAAACCTAAATACTTTAAACAAAATAAATGACGACATGGTAGTATTCGCATTATGGGATGTCGTGTCATAGAAATACCGCAAATTGCGCAATTATCTTTCTGCCCTATAATTGTACACTTGAACACTTCTTACTCTCTGTTATATAACAACCACGGTGAACTCTCTGAATGTAGTAGGGATATAACTAATTGTCAACTAAAGTTTTCCTTACCTGAATATAAGAGATAAGGTTAGCGCTTGTTTCTAGATACTCTCCTACCAAGAACTGCTTCCTCGATTTCTGGGGTTATTACTGAGCGATGTGTACCCGAGAGATGACTGGCTTTATTAAAAGTTCCTGTTTTCCTTAACCGAACATGGTCCTTTGAAAATGTTTATGAATTAGGAGTTATGAGGTTTGGATAACGCTCCTGATATCTATCCTCATATACAATTCGATTGCAAGTCCGTATTAAAAATATGTGTCGACAAGCTCAGAATTTTTTAATTTCACCAATTTCGGACAATTCGTTAACGAGCAATATCGGAGCACCGGATGTTGTTTAAAAAATGGAAATGGAGTAACTTTGAAGGCATTTTGCGGAATTGCAACCTTGACTACTTTGTCAAGGTAAAAAGAGTGTTCGATGGGAAATATAAAGCAGAATCAAAATCAACTCAAATAAAAAAAACTGTTTCCGTTTGTTCAATTTTCCCATATTTCACTTTTTTTCCATAACAGTACCCAGGGGCGGGAATTGTTTAGGGGAGCCCAATTTTCCCCCGAGGGATTTAAAAACCACATCTCCAAAATTACTCTCCGGTTATAGTTTTACGTTTGGCCCTGTAGCATGTGAATGGTTAATCCTTGGCGAATCAACCAAATACGCAAAGAAACGTTTTTATTTCTTATAGAGACTGGTGTAAAAATCAGTTCGATCAGCGTGAAGGGTGAATTTCGAAAAAATTTGAATTGTAGCGTGCACGAATTCTATTTGCCATTATGTGGCCCTTCGTAAAGTCGTATCAATACCTCCTGGGATAAAAAGATTAAATATGTCAAAAATTCCGTCTTGTTTCTGCCAGACCTAGATTTACATTTTTTTATCCGTAGTCGAAAAATCAAGTCTCGATTAAAAATTCATTATTTTTCCATTTGCCATCGAATTTACCAATTATTCAAGTTGGCCTGGCTCTGCCAGCTGGGTAGCTTTAACTAACATGTCATAATAAACAGTGTGACAGGGTCGCGATGTTTTTAACCCGAAATGTCTAAACAATTTGTAAATATCTGTTGATCTATCTATCTTAAATGCTTTGAGGAGTGGTGAAAATAGATATACATCCCAAAAAGTATAGAAATATCAGGAACCTGTCCAAATAAAGTTATAGCAAGTATTTTATATACCAAATGAAGGTCCTTTTAATACAAAATAATAAATGATATGGATGTGGAGATTTAAAGGTATGTATACTTAATTGAAATGAATCAAAATAAACGAGAGTTTTTGGAAATGATTTATGTTATGAATCTTTTCTTTTATGAGGAAGTGAGACCCAATTTAGTTCAGTACATAATCATTTAGTAACACATATACACTGTCTTTTTAAAAAATTTTATTGGACGCCATTTTGTTCCAATCATATTGGATTCCTATCAATATTTTAACGGCTTCTAGCTATACCACACTTGATTTTTAGACATAATTTAAAATAAATTCAATAAGTAGTTTTTGAACGCCATGTTGAATTCGTACCAGTATATCCCTATATCACATTTATTTTTTTCTGCAGAATTTAAAGTCAATTGAATAAGATTTTTTTACTTTGAGTTTTTAAAAAAAATATTGGGCCGCTATTTTGTTCCGCCATCTTGAATTCGTATCACAACTTTAACAGTTTATCTCTATATCACACTTAGACAAAATTTGAAATTAATCTAATACGTAGTTTTTAGGCTGATTTTTTAAATATTTTATTAGGCCGCTCAATCAAAGTTGATTTTTGTGCAAAATTTGAGGTAATTAGTTTTTTTTAGTAACAATTTTTTAACGTTTCACTAGGCCGCCATCTTGATCGGACATATTTGATTTTTACCAAAATATTACCCTTTCATCCCCACATGACACTTAATTTTTGACTAAAATTTAAAGTTAATCCGATTTTGAACCTAAACTGCTAACTGACAGATAAACCGACTGATAGACCAACGGAGTTGATAAAACATATTTTTCAGCATCCAGGGACGTTCAAACGTAAAGTACGTAAAACCTTAGAAGGTGATTTTTTCACGATTATAAACATTTTATTTGGCTGCCATTTTGTTCCGCAATCTTGAATTAGTACCTCAGTTTTATTAGTTTATATCTATATCATAAGCAGTTATGGCACACAATTTGAAATCAGTCCATTAAGTAGTTTTTCAATCTGAATGTTTAAATATTTTATTAACCCGTCATTTTGTTTCCCCATCTTGGATTCATACCAAAGATTTATCAGTTGATTCCTACATAATACTTGATTTTGTGCGAAATTTGAGATAAATTAGATAAGTAGTTCTTTGGTAATATTTTTTTTAACATTTCACTAGGCCGTCATTTTGTTTTGCCATATTGGATATTTACCAAAATCTTACCAGGTTATCCCCATATGACCCTTAATTTTTGAATAAAATTTGAAGTCAATCAAATAAGTAGTTTTTAGCTATGCCGCGAACAGAGAAGCCGGCGACTTCTTCAAAGTTAAATTTATGTTGAAATATTACCTTTTGAACAGAATCAAAATAAACAAGACACGATAATTCAATAAACCACAAGGCAGATATAAAAACTCTCAGCAAGATCTATTATAATTTAATAAATTAAAATATTTAATTCGTAAATACTATAAAGAAACCATCCATCTTCCGAGAAAAACGAATTCCTATGTCGATAGGCGCTTCTAAATATTTACTGGTAGTCGCATTAACATCTATAGTCCCGTCTCAGATGCATGTGTGTCTGTTGTAATTTTACAATATTGTGTTGTTTACATCTAAAAATCTGTTGTTTTAAATGAAGTAAGCCGAAAATTATCATTTTCTTTCTCTCGCTTACATATTGTATATTAACGTTTTAGTATTGATGAAGGCCATGCAATGGTTGAAACGTTTACAAATAAATGACAACTTTTAACGCCACTTGTCCCATTTATTCTAAAAATCGAAATATATATATATATATATATATATATATATATATATATATATACTATCCCAATTTTTCAAAATTCTATCTTCACTGGTTGCTGAGATATGATAACACCGCATTTACAGTTAAAAATACAGGAACCCCTAAGTATCTTTTAAACTGCTAAAGTTGTGCTTACAAAATTCGAATGCCCAATTTATTTTTATTGAAATGAATGACTTCGCAAGTTATTTTTTTATCAGGTGATACTGGCGGCTTTTCCTCACACTTTATCCAGGGTTACGACCATATACGTAAAAATAACAATACTCCCGGTCACCCATTTATACAATGAGTTGAACTGGAGGCAAAGAAAGCGAAACAGCGCTGTCCTAACCGCATAAGTTTATCCTCAGGTGGACTACTGTCCAACTGCGCAGGCGCTAAATGCCGTGTAAATCAACGTCTCCGCGATATCGATCGATCGGCCATATTGCCACTACAAAGTGTACATAATAAGATTGCCTTATTTTGTTTTGGATTTTTAGACTGTTTTCGATTATTGTGTGTGTTAAATTGTGATTAAACTAAACTTTAGTTTATTTGTTTGTACTATTTTGTGATTTATGACATTATTATGGTTAGGCCACGTCGAGAACATTGTTTTCTTTGTTCAGCCAAAAGGGGCTCCAAAATTGGCTTGCACAGGTATGGATAGTAAAATTAAGTTACCTTCAGTGATTAAGAATCTGGGTAACAGTTTAGTAAAGCCCCACCATCTACATTTAGTGTTTTTTTTTTAAATATGTGCACATACATTAAACAATTCACAAAACTAACGTAATTCGAGTGGCAGCACAGATTTAGTGAAAAATACGCCACCGTAGCCATTTTTATATTTTTTATTTGAAATTTTGTGATGAGGCTATAACAAACAATTACCAGGGAGTAAATATTTAGTATAACCCCACCCCCTGAATTTAGTATTTTTCTGGAAAATATATAACATATGTTAAAAACTGAGAAAACTGAAGAGGAAAGAGTGGTGATTATGTAAAAACGAGTGAAAACCCCAACTAACCAAAGAAAACCCAATTACGCTAAGTTTTGCCCATTTTCCAACATATTAGATATATGTACACATTTTCTAGGAAAAACGAATCAGGTGGTGGAACTATACTAAATAATTACTTTTTGAGCTATACTTAATAATTACCTCATCATAATTATTTAATATAGCCTCACCACAAATTTCAATAGATATTTAAAAATGACTAGGTTGCAAATTATTCAGCAAATCTGTTAGGCGCCACTCAGCTACGTTCAGTTTTGTCAATTTTTTAACGTATGTGAATATATTTTCCAGCAAAAATAAATAATCAGGTGGTGGGGCTATACCAAAGAATTAACAGAATCTCTTTTACCTACAATATATTATTTATAAGAAAATTGAAATAATATTTTATTTAAAATAATAAAGTATTTAAACCATAATACATAAAAAAACACACAATCATTTAACCAGTTAACCTACAATGTTACAAATAATCACCTCTGGTAAAACAACTTGATAGCTATGTGTTGCTTAGTAGATTACTTAATATAGGTATGATTTGCAATCTAATAATATAGTAAAACAATCATTTAAAATCAAGTTAAAGTTGAAAATAATATATCGACCGGTTACTTTCAGGTTTCCAAAAGATCCTGTCATTCGAACAGCATGGATACATTTACATACAAATTAATCAATTGATGATGTGAGAAATTTGTATATATGCTTGTCTCATTTTGTGCTTAGTGACTATGCAGAACCACGAGCCAGGGAACTGGGAAATCCTCCTAAACTGATGCCTAAAAGTGTGCCCTCAATTCTTAAACCAAATGTCCAAAATAGGCCTTCTTTTCAACCATTACTGGTTGTTACTGGTGATCAAGGTAATTGTAATTTGTTTTTTTTTAATACCTACTACTATATGTCAATTCTTAATACGTACATATGTAAAATTTGTGTCTTTGAAAATGTAACACTATTTAGGGATGGGCGATATAAACTGATGTATCGAAAACATTAATTTTGTCATTCTCAATCACCACTGTCATATTTGAAATATCGGTACATTATCGATACCTAACACGAAACATCGATATTGATAACCATCTAAAGTAATAATGTAACTCTAATTAAAGAAATAATTATGTATTAGTTACAGTGATTGAGCTATTGGCATATTAAAGTTGTAGCTCTATCGCTTCAACATGTTTGTGTCCCAATCCTAACACTATTTAAAGTTGGCCTGTGTGCAGGAATTGTAGAAGGCGGAGTTTAAAATTTTTGTTACTTGTCATTTGTTAACTTTGTATGTATCTTGATGTTACCCGGGTTCTGATACCAGCACGTGTGTGCTGATTAAGAATAATAACTAAAATTACAATTATGTAAAATGTTGTGTTCTGTAACTGCAATGGTATTAAATAAACAAACAAAAATAATAAATAAATATTTAATGTTTTTAGATTTAGAAGAAGGATCTATTGAAACTGTCCAAGAGTTAATAGAAGTGCCAACAAACTTACCAGAACCTGTGGAAGACATTCAACAAACACCTAAGAGACGAAGGTTTTCAGAACTAACATATGTGGGTGATATTGCTAGTCCAAATCTTGCTACGCCCCGAAGAGCAAAAAGATGTTTATATCTTTTAAGATCAAAAATTAAACAGCAATCTTCCAATATTAAATTGCTTAAACAGCAATATAGACGGTTGTTAAAGAAGATCCGTACTATGAACGAGTTGCTGAATCACCTTCGGAGCAAAAATTGTGGTATGATCTCATTGTGCGTTATTACTTTTTTTTCTTAATTTATCCTATGTCAAGGTCGTCCGAAGGGAGTGGCAAGGAACCCTGTAATTTTGAAAACTTGCTCTAATGGCTGAACTTACAAAAAAAACACATCACCTCTTGTACCGGAACATTGTTGCCCCTCCCTGGAAATTATTCTTCGGACGACCTTGTGTCATACAAAAATTTAATATCTAATTGATTTTTTTTGTAGGAGAGTTTTCCAGGAATTTTAACAAAATTAATAAATGCAAAGGCAAGAAGAACAAGGAAGTATTCGCCAGAAATTCGAAAATTTGCCTTAACTCTGCAATTTTATTCCACGGCAGCTTACAATTATGTCAGAAAAGTCTGGAATAATTTGTTGCCACACCCAAATGCAGTACGTGAATGATGTAAAGTTGTAGATGGCAACCCTGGTTTCATTAAGGAATCTTTGGATGCTATTGCATTGAAAAATAAGGATCAGCAAATCATTTTAAATCTCGTGCTAGATGAAATGTCCATAAAAAAACAAATAGTTTTTAAAAATGAAATAAAAATGGGTATTTTTTAATAGATGGCCTTAGTGGTTCTGAAAGGGCTAATCTATTAAAAAACGCCTTACATTTGATTAGTCAAACTGGGGCAATTTTACAATCAATCGCTTTTGACGGTGCCTCTGTTAACCTCAATATGTGTACTCATCTTGGGGCAAATTTTAAATATTTTTCGGAAAAATTCCACCATGGTTTTTACAAACAAAAAATTTTTTATATTTCTAGATCCATGCCATATGATCAAACTAGTGCGTAATGCCTTGGGTGATCAAAAAATTCTTGTGGACTCTGAGGAAAATGAAGTAACTTCTGGAACTAAATTAACTAAAAAACATATTTATTTTAGTGATAATCGCATGAATGTAAAACTGGCCGTTCAGTCCTTGAGTGAAAGAGTTTATAATGCGTTTCAATTTCTTGAAGGATTGCACATTCCACAATTTCAGGGTAGCATGCCAACTGCAAAATTTGCTTTTACTTTTAACAACATTTTCGATTTACTAAATTGTAGAAATAAGTTTGCACGTAAAACTAAGTTTAATATTCCAATAAATGATAATTCGTTTCTTTTTTTACAGGAACATGCAAAACAATTTGAATTGAAAAAGTATATCGCGGGGCTTAAATCCTCAACAAATGAGTTAATGCTAAATACTAGAAGGAAAACTGGGTTCTTGGGTCTCATTGTGTGTTTAAGAAATGTATCTGGATTATATGAGGAATTAAAAGAACTGGGACTAGAATACTTATTAACTTTTAAACTAAATCAAGACTTTCTGGAAACTTATTTCAGTGCGATTAGAAGAAAAGGGGGATTTAACAACAATCCAAATGCATTTCAATTCCAAAGCGCATATAAAAGGTTACTAATACAATTTGAAATAAGTGCCAGCAAATATTCAAATTGCTTGCTTGATGGACTAGAAATATTGCATGTTTCTGCAAAAAAAAGCAATTTAGTAAATCCCATAATAGAAGAGGAATGTGCAATTAGCTTCTTTGATCATGACTACATTGAAACATTATGGACCCTTACACCATATGTGGACAACGTAGTCAGGTACATTGCTGGTTTTGTGGTAAAAAAAAATAGTTAAAAAAAGAAGCATGTGCAGGGTTTGTTCGGATTGGTTAGTAAGTAAATCAAATGAAAACGTCCCATTTATGATCAAAATTAAAAATAGGGGTCCATACCTGATTCCCTCAGAGGAAGCTATGAGAATTTGACTGCTGAAAGAATTTTTAGGCAAAATTGAAATATATTATTTTGCACTAAGAACATCAACGAAATTTTATTGTTAAAAGTATTAAGGTCCCTTGAAAACCCATTTGATGGTGAAAAAATGAATACTCATGTTTTGTCCCAAGATGTTTTACACAATCACAAAACTCAACTAATAAAATAAATTATTAACATTTTTTTAAAAATTCGCCTTTTCCATGATGGAAAAACAATTTCTGAAAAAACAGAAAATATAAGATAGAAGTACACCAAACTAATTTTATTTAAAAATCAATGAGTTAATTTTTTCAATTTTTTTTCTGGTAGCTTGGTTTTTTTTGGATAATATCTTACATATATGATTATCCCAATCAGATATTTCATTTCATACATTTTTATTACTTGGTATTGTTAAATGATAGATTCAAAAATGTAAGGATTTTTTTTTTTAATTTAGATGTTAAAGTGTTGGAAAAATAAATACATGGTTGTAAATAGGTTTTTGTTTTATTTTATGGTAAGTCCATAAAAGTTAATTTCTGAGATGGCGTGAAATTTTGACAAAAAGTTTAAGGTAAGGTAAAAATACATGAATACAAAAAATATACTTATTTGGTTAGATATTTTGTTTTAAGTGTTTTTTTAAAGAGATGAAGGCAAAAATCTATTTAAAAAATATTAGGTACCATTTTAAATGTCTGTTATCTATCGTCTTTATTATTTTAGATATATGTAGTTTCTAAACCATCAATGAATAAAACCCGTTCTTATTTATTTGTTTATCTTTCTATCTAAACTTTACATTTTAAACTAAGTAAGCAAACAGTCATAAATAACCGGTAAAAATAATATAAGTACAATATAGCAACTATCCGATAACATCTAATATGCAACAAATTCGCGGATACATAAAAAAAACAAGCATTTAGCGTACTAAGATTTTTTAAAGAAGTACTTAGGGCATCTTCAAATCACCCGCAAATGCCAGTGGCGTAACTACTTGGAAATAGGCCCGTATTCGAGTTTTACCAGGCCTCCTCCCTATTACATATATTTTATAAAATCGGTTTTCTGTTTGAATGTGAATTAAAAAGTTAACGTTCTCGATGCAATTTTTAGCACACATCAATATCAAAAACATCTCATGCAGTAGAGCTATGTAAAAATTGTTTAAATAATAGGTATTAGTTAAGACAAAATTGGTTGTTCGAGTACTTGGTTATCAATTATCACAAATAGTTACTTACATCTGTATTAACTGTGGTATTAATATAATGTGTGGTTATTTCTATTTTCTCTGCAGAAACAACTACTTTGAGGGCTAATGCTCCTACCGGCATTAAATCACACTGTTCAAAAGTCATTTAGCTGTAATTTAATATTATTTTATCAATATTAAAAACAACTATTCTTTTTTTTTTCAGCCAAACAACTAAAGCCGTTTCATGTAAAACCCGTTGCTGCTTTTTAGCATATTATTTTTGAACTATGGGAAGACCCTAAAGTTGCCTAAAGCCCGTGTTCACTGAACACCATGTAGTTACGCCACTGCCAAATGCCAAGAATCTGATGTTCTTAATAGATCGGAGCAAATCGCTTATAAAGGAAGTTAATAAAGAGCCATGCTCACATAATTATTGCTAAATGCATTATAAATTCATCCTCGCATTCAAATTTTACACATGTGGCTCGCAAACTTATGTCGAACCATCTCTAAAAATCAACCAATCAGAAATGTTTCTATTAAAGCATGCGCAGAAACAGTATTGCCAGCCTCGAAACAGACTTATGGAACTTTGATATTCCTATCTTTCTTATCTTTGCTTCACGAATTCCAAGTCACCTTGAGTATTGTTATTTTTACGTAGATGGTTACGACTGGTTTAAGTTCCACCAGTGTCAGATAATTAAAGCTTGTTTAAAAACCAACGGACGAAACAACAATGACAAAACAACAATAACGGTAAGATAAAAAGGATATTAAAAGTCAACGGACTAAAACAACAATAACCTAACAAAATACTTATAGGTAAAAATACAATTTTTTAATAATTAAATATTTTGGTAGATAAGTAAATGCAAAAAAGTAAATAAATTATTAAAGAGTGATGTTGTCTAGGGGTAAAAAAAAATAACGTATAGGTAAAATTTATTTAATAAGAATATAGGTTCCATTTTTAATAATCGGATATATTGTAAAGGGTGTACAAAAATCAATGCAAAAGGCGAAAAAAAATATTACAAACGGCGCAATTTATATTATATTTATTACGTATGAATAAGATTTATTTATTAAGAATGTACATTAATGTTGTGAAGATTTAGAGTACCTACGTGTATTTGTTTTTTATTTAAGAAGTAATTTCTCCCTTTTAGGTAATAGTAAGCTATGTTTTCTTCTTCCAGAATGAATGGCTGGTAATGTAAGTTCGAAATAATTCAGGGGCGTGCGGTGAAATTTTAAGAAAGGGAAGCAATTTTTAGAAACCTACCTATTTGTAACGTAATTCGATTCTTCGATCATTATTTGCAAATTCGTCAATGACTTCATCATAAAAACGTCGATGGTCCGACATATTTTGGAGAAGTTTATTTTCAATGGACAGCAGCGATGTATGCGAAAGTCTCTCCTGCCCCTTTGAATTTCTCACGAATTTTTGTATACGTTTAAGTGTTGAAAAATTGCGTTCTACTGATGAACTTGTGGCAGGTATTGTCAATACTAATTCACACAATTTCGACACTTCGGTGTAGGCATCTTCCAGCTTCTTGTCTTTTAAAAATTGCATTAGTTTCTTAGCGTTATTTTTTGCGCTAATGTCATCAGTTTCATAAATCACTTTTAGTTCAGATCGCAGTAACACTCGGTCGAAGAACTGGCCATAATGAAGAAGAAGAGATTTAAACGCATCTTCTGGAAAAGTTTTTCCTTTAAATGCATCAAAATTGTAGAGCTAGAGGAATTTAAAATCATTTAAACCGTTAAATCTATGATTTATTTGTTGCTGAATTTGATCAATTATTTCATAAAAGAAGCGTCTGTGTGATGTTTGAACATCTCCCACCTTGTCTGTTCGAAGACGGTTGGCTTGTGGCTCTACATTTAACGTCATCGTTTTCTCCCAAAATAGGCCAGTCATCTCTTTTTTGGCTTAACATGGACTTAAAATCATCCACTTTTTTTAGGCAAAAAGCAATATCATTTGTTTTAGTTTGTAATATATTAAAAACATTGTCCGAGAATGGAAATATTTCTGGAAATATGTTCAACAAATAATTAAAACTAAAATCTCGTTTCAAACAGTCCAAAAACCCCTCGAACTATTTATTGCTTCTGAGTCCCACGTTTCATTATTTTCTATGATATTCTCAAATAGTTCAATCAGTGATTCACGATTTTCAGATACTGTTAACACAAGTCTTCCAATATAGTTCCCCCTAGTAGGAGCTACTTTGAGCAATCGTTTGTGGACAATGGAGTCCAAAGCTTGTGTACGTTTTGTTGACTTGAAAAAAAAAGCAGCCATGTCACTTAAAGTAACGAAAAATACTTTACACTCCTTAATGTGATTGATGAACTGGGATAAAACTAAATTTAATTTATGAGCAAAACAATGGATAAACACAACACTTGGGAAAGTTTCTCGAACTTTAGCTTACAGACCCCCTAATTGTCCTGCCATCACTGCAGCTTCATCATAGCTTTGAGCAACTAATTTTTTCTCTCCATTAATATCCTTAGTAACGTTATAAACTACGGTATATAATGCATCTGCTGTACGATTTTCGGACACATTCTTAAAACCTAAAAATCGGTCTTGAATACTTCCGTCTGTTTTAACGTAGCGTATTACTATAGATAATTGGCTAAAATTAGTGATATCAGTTGTTTCGTCCAGAACAATAGCAATGACCGCGCCTTGCCAATCTCCTGCTTAATTCTTTTTAGAATAATGGTTGCAACAGCGGAAATTAAATCATTCTGGATTCGATTCGACGTTCCGCGAAAAACGCTAGACTGCTCTAAATGATTTTTTAAGTAATCATCATATTTAGCCATTAAACTAAGTAAATCTTGAAAATTTCCTCTATTTGAAGAAACCTTTGTTTCGTCATGACCTCTAAATCCCAATTCGTGCTGTCCGAGGAAACAAGCAACATCGGTAAGTCTTCCTAATATTTGTCTATTTTTATCGACTAGTTCGTTGTGTTGGCGGTGACTAATTTCCAACTGTTTATTAAGGGCGTGTTCAATTCTGGTTTTGCCGAAGACTTTTTCTTTTATGACGGCCTGTAAATGCGTTTTGGACATAATGTGTCTTTTTACAGCTTTATGGAAATTGTTTAAATCGGAAAAACCAGTTTTATTCCAGAGAACTTTCTCATTTTCAAATAGTAAACATGGCCAACAAAATAATTTACTTATATTTTCACACCCTCTTAGCCATTTAAATTGTTTGTATTGTTTTTCCGGATAAAAATGTCTAATACAGTTTTTCATTTTTGTGGTTAAATTTTTCATAGGCGGTTTTGCCCTTCCTTTGGAAATTATTTGAAGCTTATCAGCGAAGTTTAATGTTGAAAATCCCTTTATTATTAAGACACACACCACACATTCACACACACTCTTCTTACTAAATTCTCCAACATTTTCAACGTTATTACCGACAGCCGAAGTTGACGGTATTTGCATATCCACGTCCGTATTATTGTCTTCCATATCGCACCATGCACGACGCGACGTACGTATCACACAACACACGGATAGCCGTTCAAATAAAGAATCTACTCCAACCATAGCTTCCGCCACCACATAAAGCACGCGACTGAAATGCAAAAATTGCAAACAGCCGGTGGAGAGTTCAATAACCTCTGGCTCGATTCACAGGAAATCAAGCATACAGGACTTGGCTGCAGAGAAGCTAGCGGCCCGCATAGGTTCTATTCGATATTCTATTGTGGCTGGGTCGGAGTCAAGGCCGCATTTATTATAAGCTTGATAATTAAAATAATATTTTAGCATTTTTAGTATAAACTAAATTAACGGTTTCCTATTTCAAAAATTACATTTTAGAAGATGTTTTGTAATTTTTTTTTGGGAAGCACTGCTTCCCTTGCTTCCATGGACTGCACGCCCCTAAAATAATTGTTTTTTTCAATGTACGCAGGAATAAGAAATAATTGTACTTTTATTTTTTTCTCTGTGGAAAGCCACCAACATCACTTAACAAGAAAAACAACTTAATAACTAAGAAGCCATTCATTTCAATAAAATAAATAGGGCATTACATTTAAGATTAAACATTGTCTACATGTAGCACAAAGCTGGGAAATATGGCAACTTTGCAGATAGCATTTTTCAATTCCGCATGCTTACAAATCCATAATTACCGAATTTGGTAAGCACAACTTTAGCGGTTTAAAGGATAATTTGGCGTACCCGTACTTTTTACTGCAAATGCGATGTTGTCGTATCTTAGCAACCAGTGAAGATAGAATTTTGAAAGTTTAGGATTTTACTAAATTTGAAATGGACAATTTATTGCAATAAAAATAAACAGGGCATTCTATTTAGGATAAGAAAATGACTACGTGTAGCACAAAACTAGAAAATCTGGCAACACTGCCGATACAATTTTTCAATTCTGCGTGCCTAATTATGTAAGCACAACATTAGCGGTTTTCAAGATATTTAGGCGTTCCGGTACTTTTTACTATAAATGCTGTGCTGTTATATCTCAACAACTAGGACAGATAGAATTTTAAAAACCGATACAATTTTTCAATTTCGCGTGCCCAGAAACCCGCAGGGACCGAATTTTGAAAGCACAACTTTAGTGGTTTAAAAGATATTTAGGCGTTCCAGTACTTTTTACTGTAAATGTGGTGTTGTCATATCTCAGCAATCAGTAGATATAGAATTTTGAAAATTTAGGATGGTACTAAACTTGAGACGGCAAATTTATTACATTCCATTTAAGAAAAGAAAATGACTACTCGTAGCGCAAAACTGGTAAATCTGGCAACAGTGCCAATACCGTAGTACGAAAGCGTAGAAGCGCACCAATTTTTTTATTTTTATGTTTGTAACAAATTTCGACTTCTAAATCGAAATTCCGACTTCTATCGAGGATTTCTGACTTGTAACTCGGAAAGCCGACTTCTATCTCCGAATTCCGACTTCTAACTCGGAGTTCCGACTGACTTCTATCTCGGAATTCCCACTTCTAAGACGGAATTTCGACTTCTATCTCCAAATTCCGACTAATTTTAAAAAACTGCAGAACATTGGGTTCATGCATGTTTCTTCCAACAGTATTTTTTATCGTTACTTTCGTTTATTACCTTTCGATTCATGCCAGACTTTCTTGCCAAGAAGTGCCAAGATTTTTTTTTCAATGACTATGTCAATACGAAGCTATGACATGTTTACTATCTGGCTCCTTTTTGAATTTTGTTTTGGACAGGCTTAATATAGACTAATCTCGAGATGTTAAATATAGTTTAATTAAGAAATTGGTGAATTCCTTTAATAGTTCTGTTGCTAAACTGTGGAAAAACAGTATCTAATCGCGCTTGCTCAGTATTTAAACATAGACATCGTGACTGGCTGAATGAATCTATTGAGTTTTTCATAGCAGATTTACAAGAACAAGGTCCTAATAAAGGTAGACTCTTTAAATCTTTCAAGATCTTGGCGACAAAAGCAAAAAACAGAAGATAGTGCTATTCTTGGAAAGTTATTCTACTGAGGAACTATCATTCGCAACAATCCAGACAAAAAATATTAAACCCACTGAATGTTTTGTTGAGGAAGGTCTAATAATTATTAATCATTCATTTAAATTAACTATGATAGATGGAAAGACGTTTGGTGTGATCTGCAATTCTTCAACGCAGACTTGTAGCATCAGTCGTGCTACACCAAAAGTTATGAATAATCTGGACTTGATAATGGCGCTTCCATCAGACGAAACATTGTTCGACTATGGAATCTCCACTCTCCATGCTTGGAGAGTTGTCTTGGTAAATGGTAAAAGAGAAAAGAGAAGAGATAATTAAAAAGCTAAGAGAAAAGTTGGGTTTGTTGGTTGATATATCGTAGCAACGCTATGGCACGACTAATGATGGGAATACAGCCCGAATATTTTTCCGTAAATATCAGATCACGGCATCAATAACAGGTATTTTTTTTTTTTCAATTTCGTATTTTTAAAATTATTATTTATAAACCGTTAATGAATTTTACAGGGATGGATCAAGATTTCCTAAAGTGTCTATATGTAATCCTGACAACGATGTGTTTTGGGTATATAGTGAATCCTGATGAATTTACTGAGTATTGCAGAGGCACAGTAATAATGTTTGTTGACTTTCATCCATAGTACAACATGCCTTCGAGTCTTTAGCGAATGCTGATTCATAGACCTGCGATTGTGAAATCTGCACCACTTCCTATGGGAATGTTTTCGGAAGAGGCTCCGGAATCCCGCAGTAAGGCTTTTCGAAGATATCAGGAGTATTATTCGAGAAAGTTTTTCAAGAGAGAAAACAATGAAAGATGTGTCTTGTAGGCTTTTGGTATCGTCTGATACTTATTATCGAAATGTGTGGGTGCTCGTTCCAATAGAGAGCCTAAGATGTGATGAGATTGCTCAAAGAGCCTCAATTATCAAAAAATTGTTTAGGAGATAATGATGATGTAGAAGGAAGAGAGCATGATGATGGTGATGAACAACTGGGAGCGTGAGTCTAAGCTTGTGGTTAAGTCTCAATAATTAGTTTGTATTAGATTAATAACAAGTTACTAATTAAGATGTATAATTAACGCGTTTATATTGGTTTATATTGGTCAACGTGTGTGGCTATGGCCACACACGTTCACCACCAATATCGTAAATGAAAATAATTTGTGATTAGGAGTTCTAAAACAGAATGAGGTAGTTTGATTATCATAATATGCATTATTAATGATCTTTTTGAAAAAGGTTTGACACCCCGTATCATGAAGTTTAAATCTTATAATCCATGAAAGATTCACCCCTTGAAGTTTGTACAGGTAGTTAATAAGCACCCTTTACCTCCCTCCTCCTCTTCCCCCTGGATCCGTTCCTCCATTGGTGGGAAGGAAAAAAGTAAGGATAGGTTAATACTACTTATAGCAAAGTTACTACTTTATTCTGTAAATTTTGCTTATAGTTTTTATACGCCATTTTTATTTTATTTCTTAATTTTAATTGGATATTTATATTATTACTAAAACACGCCTGAATTCGATTTGTATTACTTGACCGGCGAATTATTTGCACCTGAGTTAAGAGAGTATATTATTTTTGGTTTATCGCACTTGTAGGCAGCTGAAGTGATCCTTTTACCTGAACCTAATCAACCTTAACGTAACCTGCAGGTTGCATCCTATCTGTAGGCGCTAGTTTCGGCCAGGCCTAGTATGCTGTAACTGGCCGAATGTCAGCCAGACGACCCCACAGTTTATCCAGGAGTCCAAATTTACTGCAACCCCTCCACTTGATGGCGAGGAGGGTGACCCTGGTACCACCACGGAAATATCCGGTTCCTCGCGGTCTGGTTACCGGTGTGAATAGTAGTACGGAAGGCGAAATTCATTTTTCCAGTAACTGTCCGAAAAGTACTCACTTCTCGGACGGCTGGAAAAGCGCTACATTCTCAAAGAAAAAGCATCTGGAAAGTGGGTAGTATTAAATGTTATAAAGAAATGAGTCTGATTTATTTGTTATTCCACACCTGCAAAAATTTGTTTTTTCATTTCCGATGATTTGAGGTGTGATTTTATGGCTTTAGTGATGGTTTTGTCGACGAACCTGAAAAGCCTAATAATCTAAACCTAACTATATATATATATATATATATATATATATATATATATATATATATAGGGTTATTCAAATGCATTTTCTGAATACAGATCTGTCCTGTCTTTCTATTAAGCATATTATAAAGTTATAGTTATAGTTATATGTTTTTCATTGAGAAGCTAGGTGGCGCAGTAGTAGAGTTCTCAGCCCGCGTCTTATAGCCTGTGGGTTCAAATCCCGACAAGGACAAAACTTATAATTAATAAAAATTTGGATTACTTATTTTCTTAAAGTTAGGTTAGGTTAAGATTGGTTAGGTTAGTTGTAAATAAAGCGTGCGATAGCGCGCCAGCCAATTCCAAGTCCATATTAAAACAGGGATTTTTTTATCAAAATCTATAGGTTTAGGTTAGTACGATGTCTAAATCTTCCTTAAGTTACCTTTATTGATTGAGTTTCTGTAAACATTATCACATACTTTGCCTTTTCACTCAAAGGACACATTTTTTACTTCTACTTCAAGAGCATATGTCAAAAGCAATCATCGTTGTAACAATATGAATTTATTTCCATAGGCGAATTTTCAAAAAAAAAAAAACAATAAATAACCGTGAAAATCATATAGACATGCTGTATCTTTTTCGGAGCGTAATAAATCAACCATTCTGCAACGGAACTAGAGCTTGTATTACAGTTTTAAAAAGGGGAAGGACTATGCTTTATGATTTTAAAGAAATATACGGGGTATTCCATTTAAAATAACAAAGTTGCCCTGTATCTGAAAGTCAACCATTTTGTTTTCGGTACTTGCGGTTGTAAAAATAGAGTGACATATGCTTTAAACAAAACTTTCGGCAAATCGAAAATATTCAGCGAAAACCGCACTTGGATCATTTTTTTCGTTTCAGAGCTATTTAAGCCCAAAATATAGCTGGGCTGCATTAAACCACACGATTTCTCAGAAAATATGAATTCTAAACGAGCGCAACTAACAAATAAGTTAACCACATTAACTGCTCGTGTCGCAGTTTATTTAGAAAGCACGCAACAAAGGTTTGATCTACTTGTTAAGAAATAAAATAAAAAAATATGCTTATCTATAAACAAATTTAACCAGCCGCTCCGATGCTGGGCGTTGTACGAAGCCGACAGCTTCGGCCCCAGCGTCGTGCGGAAATCTCTCGATGGATCCCAACTATACGGAATATAAATATATAATATATATATATATATATATATATATATATATATATATGTATATATATATATATATATATATATATATATATATATATATATATATATATATATATATATATATATATATATATATATATATATATATATATATATATATATATATATATATATATATATATATATATATATATATATATATATATATATATATATATATATATATATATATATATATATATATATATATATATATATATATTTAAATTTATATATACTTTTTTGCTGCTGCACAAGCGTAGAAGGGCCACAAAATTCCGACTTCTAACTCGGAATTTGGGCTTGTGCAAAAATGGACATTCCAATAGTATATAGTATAGTTTTACTATTTTATTACTGAAAGGTGCGAACATAGTTATAGTCTATTAATTTCGAAATGATTTGTCAATCAAGTTTGCGGTATAGTAGACTAATTTTGGTCACATACTATAATTTGGGGGAGTTGTAAGTGACTGTGAGATGCTAATACATTTCACGAGGAAAATAAATACTCAACGTTATTTAAATTATATATGTTAGTCTATAATTTTGGAATAATTTCAACGCCGTGAAGCTATGTTACTGTTGCAAATGTCATGACCACGTTTAAATTCACTGGTTCTGTTAATAATACTATAAAAGAAAACACCAAGCCTGGTCTACTACCGAAGAAAACCAAATGCAAGTTTTGCAAGCGGTCGTTGAGAATCCTAAAGTCTGGTTGAGGAAAATATCAAAATCACTTCCGAGTAACCTGACAAAGTAACAGTCAGTTCGATTTTACGAGCAAATAAATTTTATCCATACAAACCTAGACATATCCGTATACTTTTAACTAGAGATTTCGAAGTTCGTTCCCTGTTCAGTGCATGGTTCCAAGGGGAAGCTGTAGATGATTCTTTCTTTGCCAGAAAAATATGAATTCTCATAGAGTGTAGCAATCAATACTCATTTAAAACAAATTTGCGTTGCAGTATTTTGGATAACCAAATATCAGGGCCGTATTTCTTTCGTGAAAATTTGACAAGCCAAATTTACTTGAATTTTTTAAATCTCAATTGTTTGAATTTGTTAAAAAGTTGTCATTAAATATCAGGCGTTCATTTTTGTCCAACACGACGGAGCACCATGTCATAAAACACAGATAGTTTTCAATTTTTTACAAAGAACATTTTCAAATCTCTGGATAGTAAGGTATTCTGCAGCCAGGTCTTCTGACCTAACCACGTTGGACTTTTTCCTTTGGGGATTGTTAAAAGAAAAGGTTTATTTTCATAGTTTATTTCAAAATGTCGTTCACCTGGAAACAGTCATTAGGCAGTGAGTAGAAAATATGCCAGCTGTGGTAAAAGCGGCAATAGCAGAGTTCAGTAGAAGAACCATAATTTGTATGGAACGGGATGGCACTCACTTAAAAGCATAATTTGTTCATTGTTTATTCTTAGTTGTTTTTTATACGATATTGTTAACTAAAACTTTTTGTATATAAATTTCTTTATTTTTCTCTCCAAACAATTTTAGATTTTCTAATTTTGTTGCAACCCTGAACAATATTTTTCTAGTTTCAAAATTCCAATAATATTTTCGGAGGAAGCAGAACTTTTATATATATATATATATATATATATATATAAGTATACATATATATATATATATATATATATATATATTCATTTGTATATATATATATATATATATATATATATATGTATATATATATATATATATATATATATATATATATATATATATATATATATATATATATATATATGTATACTTTTTTTTTTGAAACTAGAAAAATATTGTTCAGGGTTGCAACAAAATTAGAAAATCTAAAATTGTTTGGAGAGAAAAATAAAGAAATTTATATACAGAAAGTTTTAGTTAACAATATCGTATAAAAAACAACTAAGAATAAACAATGAACAAATTATGCTTTTAAGTGAGTGCCATCCCGTTCCATACAAATTATGGTTCTTCTACTGAACTCTGCTGTTGCCGCTTTTACCACAGCTGGCATATTTTCTACTCACTGCCTCTAATGACTGTTTCCAGGTGAACGACGTTTTGAAATAAACTATGAAAATAAACCTTTTCTTTTAACAATCCCCAAAGGAAAAAGTCCAACGTGGTTAGGTCAGAAGACCTGGCTGCAGAATACCTTACTATCCAGAGATTTGAAAATGTTCTTTGTAAAAAATTGAAAACTATCTGTGTTTTATGACATGGTGCTCCGTCGTGTTGGACAAAAATGAACGCCTGATATTTAATGACAACTTTTTAACAAATTCAAACAATTGAGATTTAAAAAATTCAAGTAAATTTGGCTTGTCAAATTTTCACGAAAGAAATACGGCCCTGATATTTGGTTATCCAAAATACTGCAACGCAAATTTGTTTTAAATGAGTATTGATTGCTACACTCTATGAGAAAATTAGGATTTTTGTCACACCACCAGCGGCAGTTCTGTGAGCATACGACTTCGTTTAACGTAAATGTCGCTTCATCGGTAATTCATATTTTTCTGGCAAAGAAAGAATCATCTACAGCTTCCCCTTGGAACTATGCACTGAACAGGGAACGAACTTCGAAATCTCTAGGTAAAAGTATACGGATATGTCTAGGTTTGTATGGATAAAATTTATTTGCTCGTAAAATCGAACTGACTGTTACTTTGTCAGGTTACTCGGAAGTGATTTTGATATTTTCCTCAACCAGACTTTAGGATTCTCAACGACCGCTTGCAAAACTTGCATTTGGTTTTCTTCGGTAGTAGACCAGGCTTGGTGTTTTCTTTTAAAGTATTATTAACAGAACCAGTGAATTTAAACGTGGTCATGACATTTGCAACAGTAACATAGCTTCACGGCGTTGAAATTATTCCAAAATTATATACTAACATATATAATTTAAATAACGCTAAGTATTTATTTTCCTCGTGAAATGTATTAGCATCTCACAGTCACTTACAACTCCCCCAAATTATAGTATGTGACCAAAATTAGTCTACAATACCGCAAACTTGATTGACAAATCATTTCGAAATTAATAGACTATAACTATGTTCGCACCTTTCAGTAATAAAATAGTAAAACTATACTATATACTATTGGAATGTCCATTTTTGCACAAGCCCAAATTCCGAGTTAGAAGTCGGAATTTTGTGGCCCTTCTACGCTTGTGCAGCAGCAAAAAAGTATATATAAATTTAAATATATATATATATATATATATATATATATATATATATATATATATATATATATATATATATATATATATATATATATATATATATATATATATATATATATATATATATATATATATATATATATATATATATATATATATATATATATATATATATATATATATATATATATATATATATATATATATATATATATATATATATATATATATATATATATATATATATATATATATATTATATATTTATATTCCGTATAGTTGGGATCCATCGAGAGATTTCCGCACGACGCTGGGGCCGAAGCTGTCGGCTTCGTACAACGCCCAGCATCGGAGCGGCTGGTTAAATTTGTTTATAGATAAGCATATTTTTTTATTTTATTTCTTAACAAGTAGATCAAACCTTTGTTGCGTGCTTTCTAAATAAACTGCGACACGAGCAGTTAATGTGTTTAACTTATTTGTTAGTTGCGCTCGTTTAGAATTCATATTTTCGGAGACATCGTGTGGTTTAATGCAGCCCAGCTATATTTTGGGCTTAAATAGCTCTGAAACGAAAAAAATGATCCAAGTGCGGTTTTCGCTGAATATTTTCGATTTGCCGAAAGTTTTGTTTAAAGCATATGTCACTCTATTTTTACAACCGCAAGTACCGAAAACAAAATGGTTGACTTTCAGATATAGGGCAACTTTGTTATTTTAAATGGAATACCCCGTATATTTCTTTAAAATCATAAAGCATAGTCCTTCCCCTTTTTAAAACTGTAATACAAGCTCTAGTTCCGTTGCAGAATGGTTGATTTATTACGCTCCGAAAAAGATACAGCATGTCTATATGATTTTCACGGTTATTTATTGTTTTTTTTTTTTTTGAAAATTCGCCTATGGAAATAAATTCATATTGTTCCAACGGTGATTGCTTTTGACATATGCTCTTGAAGTAGAAGTAAAAAATGTGTCCTTTGAGTGAAAAGGCAAAGTATGTGATAATGTTTACAGAAACTCAATCAATAAAGGTAACTTAAGGAAGATTTAGACATCGTACTAACCTAAACCTATAGATTTTGATAAAAAAATCCCTGTTTTAATATGGACTTGGAATTGGCTGGCGCGCTATCGCACGCTTTATTTACAACTAACCTAACCAATCTTAACCTAACCTAACTTTAAGAAAATAAGTAATCCAAATTTTTATTAATTATAAGTTTTGTCCTTGTCGGGATTTGAACCCACAGGCTATAAGACGCGGGCTGAGAACTCTACTACTGCGCCACCTAGCTTCTCAATGAAAAACATATAAATTGCTTATATTAGTTAGCGAGAACGCTAATGACGTCACATCTGGTTTCGCGTGAACCAATATTTAGAAAGTTTGTTCACGTTAGCGCGGAAGGAGATATAGCGTTAATAAAACTTCACCAACAAAAAACGCAATTAAAACCTGGTATAGAACATTTTGGAATACGAGATCATTAACAAGTAAGAAAAGACCAGAAAACAAGGAAAATTTAAATTATTAAACTGAGTAATGAAACTGAACTGAACTTAATTAACTGATTTTTTGAAAATGGCCAGAATTTACAAAATGTAATAAGAACAAACAGACATATTCTCGAAAGGCTAATAATGTCGGATAAGGCTACTTCTTATATAAATGGAAAAGTTAATAAACATAATTATAGAAAATGGACAAAAGAGGATCCAAGGTAATTTCATGAACACGTCAGAGATTCGCCGGAAGTTACAGTTTGGTGTCGCGTGTCCAGGGAAAAAAATATGGCCCATTCTTCAGAAGTTAAAAACAAATATTCGCAACGTATAGAAGATATTCTCTAAGTATATTTAGTCCATAGTTTTAACAAGCTTACTAATCAGATAGATGTATTGAAGTCGGAGGAAGACACTTGCAATATTTGCAGTAGTAACTTTCTAATAAGAAGTTTTCACTTTAATGGTTTTTTTCCATAACTTTTAATGTCGTTCTTTACAGTTTTTTTTTTTATTTTTCACTTTTATTCTACTTCAAAAGAATATGTCAAAAATGATCGACGTTGGAACAATATGAATTTTTTTCCATAGGCGACAAAAGAAAAAAACGTTAACCTTGAAATTCTTATAGTCATGCAGTATCTTTTTCGGAGATTAATAAATTCACCATTCTGCAACATAACTATAGCTTGTATTACATTTTTGAATAGGGGAAATACTTAGCTTTTTGATTTTGACGATATATACAGGGTATTCCATTTAACATAACAAAGTTGCCTTATACCTGAAAGTCAGCCCTTTTGTTTTCGGTACTTCCGGTTGTAAAAATAAAATGACATGTGCTTCAAACAAAAATTTGGACATATTAAAAATATTCAGCAAAAATCGCACATGGATATTTTATTTAGAGCTATTTATGTCCAAAATGGGTCAAAATATCACTGGCCACTCTGTATCTCAAGAAATCTATTTATTACTGATTATTAATTTGACGCCGACTTCATAGGTTACATTTTGAAAGTCATTTTCTATTACTGCGCACAACCCTTATAATTTAATGCGCTGTATTTAATACTAAAACCATCCTGGGATGCTGCTGTACAACATGGTGAATAACCTATTTAAATCCGTTGAGTAATTACAAACAAAAACGCGGACATACACACATGTCTGTTAAAAATACAAACTTATAGAGCAGACATTGGCGGCGAGATTAGCTTCTCGTAGTTGCCTGTTGCCTCGCAAACCATTATAAGTAATGAAAAAGACTAAAAAGAAGCAACGAGAGTAGTGTTTATTTTTAATAAAAATCACTACTTTACTTAACTTGATAAATATTTCATTAAAAACAGTTTAAAGAAATTTTACTGTACTGTTGCCGAATTTGAGTTTTACATGGTCTATTCGATTTTCCTATTTCCTAGAATTGTTTTTCATACGTTTATATGATATGTAAAAAATTCATGCAACAAAAAATAACTAAAAATTGATCCAACAATAAGATTCTATTAAGACTCGGAATCTTCTGACCTGGCCGATTTGGTCGTGACGGCATTTGTGCAATATTTAGGGCATACACTTTTATTAAATCATGATTCTTGGGTTTAGACCATATACCACCCCAACGTTTCGCCTGCTATCACGCATGATCTAGCATGCCGCGTTCCTCTTGAAATTTGTAGGTTGCGGATTTCAATAGATATTTTATACCTCCTTTTAGAATACGTTGAGTCTGAAGAAAGAACCTTGGTATATTTGACATTAATAACTTGTCGCGTTGAGTTCTGTTGTGTAGCGATAGTGGTTTGAACAATTTACTGTTTACTTATACATTGTTTATGTTTATGTTAAGTCTCGTAGATACAGACCGTCCAATTTCACCTATATGCACTTTACTGCAGGGACAATGAATTTTATAAACTCCTGATTGCAAATCTATTACATCTTTCGGTAAAACTAAGCATTTCCCAATCTTTTTGTGCGTATTATAAAGTCTGCGAATGTTAGATCTCCGCTGATATTTATCTGTGGTACCCTGTATATAAATAGTAGTAGTATACATTATATGCAAAAAGGTTTTATGTCACAGATGACGTCACAACCAAAATGGTTTTTTGCAAAAAATTTGTAGTAGAAGATTTCATAATTAAAACGGTTTTTCGGAAATATGTAATGTTTTGAAGTTATAGAAGTTATTCCAATTAAATGTTCCACTAGGTATAATATGTATGTATTCAGTTAACAAAAAGTTATTTTTATTATGTGGGCTAAATGTAAGGCAACTTTATCATAGTTTTTACAATTAAGCTTTCAAATATTACAAAACATAAACAATAATGGCATAATAAAATGTCATGACACTGATCTCTTTAAGATTCTGACGCAAATCGTTACCTTTGATATGTTGCTTTTATGTCTGGAATCTCGTGACTAATATTATATAATAATCATGACTTCTCATCGTAACAAATTGACGTTGGGTATGATGAGTTTTACGGTGATAATACCATTTAACATTTTAATTAAAATTTGTGCGAACAGTTTATGTAGCCTAGTAATTCAAGTAACATATTTTTAAACTGTTTCATTTGCAGTGTATTGATATAGATTATGATGTGAGTCTGTGTCAACATTCTCTTGAATATTCTTTTGAATACATGTGTTTAAATATATGGCATCATGCGATCGGTCGTGTTTTTGTTGAGACCAGAGTGGGTCTCAAAAATGGTTGAGAAAGAATGTATGAATATACCGGGTGACCATGGACTAATGTCCGCCCCCGTTTTTCTTTGTTTCTTAAAATATCTATTCAAAATTTTGTGATCTTGTATGGGACACAATTTGTTACCTTCCAACCCAAGTTTGATAGTTTCCCTCACTTCCCTGTTTAACTGGAAGTGACGCCATCTATAATTTTTTTGTAATGAAAACCCGCATTTATATTCGATAAAGTTTAAAATTCACTAAATGTCGGTTTTGAGAATTTTGAAATCGGGCAAGTAGCGTAACTAAGCAAAATTACATTTAAAACAAAAACTGTTTACATTTTCTTAATATAACATAACTTTTTTAAATTATTTATCAAAAATGTTTTTTTTCTTAATTTATTTAATGTTTGGACCTAATTATTTTTGAAACCAAAATAGCAACAATGTTTTTATTTACTATTTTAATAAATACTGAATCGCTTTAGTGAGTAATTTTAAAATTTTTGAAAATGAAGCCTCCTCTAATGATTTAAGTTTTTATTATCGGTCTGAGTATAGGTAGTATATTGAAATAATAACGTTATTTACGGTTCACTTTTAAAAATGTTTAAAATAATTACTAAAGCAATGCATTTTTATCGATTAATGCAATAAAAAGTTAGTTGCTTGTTTTATTTTGTTTTAAATAAATGGGTCTAAACATTAAACTTAGTTACTTTACTAATAAACTGAATTAGGAATATAAATTGTATTAAATTTTGGCCGACTATGCAAAATAAGGCAAAATGCCTATAGCTCCACCATTTTTATCCTATTTCAAACATTTACAAATTGACATTTAGAGAATTTTAAACTTTATCGGAATGCAAATAAAAACGTGGTGATTTTTATTTAAACATTCATAGATGGTTTACTTCCGGTTAAAATGAAAATGAACAAACTTAATACATTAATCCGTGGTCAACCGTTATATATAGGCAGTCTTATATATCCCTAAAAATTAGCTTAACAAAAAGTTTAGTTGAAATATTTTTGGACACTATATTTTTTATGTTAACAGTATGAGGTGTATTAGTTTTTAATTTACACAGTTTATTGTTTATATTAGTGTGTAATATTAAAAAACGAAAAACGATATAAAACAAAATAATCAAGTATATCTATAATGACAATTTTCAATGATTTACGGTAAACATTTTCGTAATGCGAGTATCAAAGAAAAAACAAAAAATATCTTTAGTTTTGCAGACACAGTCACGATAAAAAATATAACAAAAAAAATCTGAAAATAGTGCAAAGCCCGTGTCCTAGGATGGGTTAGAAATACATACACATACATTCTTAGATAATGTTATAAGTAGATTCTAGAAGTAAAAAATCCTTATTTTTTTACTTCTAGAATCTACTATTGGAAATGTATATTTAATATTTTCAGAACAAATTATTTTGTTATTTTTATTCAAATAAAAGCACCGAATTGTACCAGTGGACATATTTTTTATTATTACTTGTAAGTAATGCATAATCACATTTCCATTGAATAACTTCATGTCATGGCAAGTAGTGTTACTAACGAGGTAAACCGACTAATTTATTTTGGTTACCGCAACTGTGCGGATAAAAAAACATTTTGTTGTTGACAAAATTAATTGCATTAATAAAATGAAAGCAATGTTTGTCGAATAACAGAAGATTGTACTAAATTTTGTAATAGATTGACGCTGCTTCATATAGAAGTGGGGAAATCGTTATCTTTCGAACTGCATGATGTTGGAAAGATATTTCTATAAATACAGATTTTTAATCCTATTTCCATGAACTAATTTTCTTTATAACATCTTCCCACTAAATAGTTTTTTTAACTTGTATAAAAAATCTATTTATTGTATATTTTAGAAAATTGTTATGAAAATGTTAGTACTAACTTAAAATTTTGGGGTCGAGGATAACATAATTTTTATCAATTACTTCTATTTTCAAAAAAAATATTTATTACTTACACATATGTTTAATATATTTTTTTTATTTTTCTTTTAAAATGTATGTGGAAAAACACTGCTCAACATTTAAAAAATTAAATATTTATTTTAAATTCGTATAACAATACAAAAACAACAGTCACAAAACAATCAAAATACCTTGAAAATGTAACACAAACGCTTTGGAAATCAGCTTCAGTCGAGAACTCAAACTTAATGTTTGTCACTCTTTTTGTGACCCCAACTTTTATGATGTTCGTGCCCGCCTTTTTCTCCGTGTTTGTGTCCATGGTGATGATGGTGGTCATGTCCCCCGGACTTTTTGTGTCCTCCTTCTTCGTGATGATGTCCCCCTTTTTCATGATGTCCCTTTTTGCCGTAATGGTCTTCATGGTGTCCTCCTTTTTTGTGACCTCCTTTTTTATGTCCTCCCTTTTTATATCCGTGTTCATGATGGAATCCTCCATGTTTTTCGTGATGGCCGGAATCGTGGTCTTCATCAAAGAAGTGTTTTTCCTTTTTATATTCATCGAGCTTGTGAACATCATGCCCTCCTTTGGTGTGATGTCCCTTTTTGTAAGATCCTTTCTCGCCGAATTTGTGTCCCTTTTCTCCCTTCTCGCCTTTATGATGTTCCCCATGGTATCCGTCATCGTGGTGGTGCTTCTTTTTGTGGCCCCCGTGTTCCTCGTAATGATGATGGTGTCCTTCCTTGTCGTGATGCCCTTTCTCCCCTTTTTCATGGTGATGATGTCCCTTGTATCCTTTGTCTCCTTTCTCTCCATGAGCGGAGTGATGATCTGAGTGGTGTTTATGACCGCCTCCTTTATCCCATTTGTGACCATGGCCACCGCCACCGTGACCAGAAGCTGCTGTTTCTAAATCAGCTACGGCTTCAGCTTCACGTTTTTGCCTCGAGATTTCTCTAGCTTGAGAATATGAAACAGTACATAAAGCCACAAGGGCGAGCACACACAGCCCCCTAAGGGAATTCATGTTGGTATTGTCCACTGAGGAACACGACTTGGTACTGATTTGTTTTAATGCGGTAATGTCTTTTTATACGAGTCTCCGCTACAATAGTTTTCTGATTTACCACAGATAATATAGCGTTTTTTTAATCTGTAGTGAAATTAGTATCTAATCGTAACGTTTATTAACAAATTATTTGTCTATTGCATCTTGCGGTAAACACTTTCACTGCTGTGAAAAAGATTAGCAATCCCAAATCCGTTTAGTTTGGCATTATTACTTCAGTTTTTTCTACAGCCAACGTCAATTTCGACAAATAGGGTATGCATATACTTGGTAGGACGCAAGTTAATTTATTAAGTCATGTTTAAATATTACGTGAAGGATTAATTTCATTTATTTTACATCAATTTTAATCGAAGTCTAGTAGCAATAACATGTATAACGATTTATTAAATGTATTTGCTTCCTTTCTCCTTGTTATTTTTGTATATTTTACAAATAACCCTATTCAATCCTATAGTACATTATGTCGATTATAAAGCAATAACATACTTTAATTTCATTTCAGGTGAGTTTCGACCATTTCGAGTTATGTGATCGTCAAGGGTAAGAATTACAAGAATATATAAAAAATAAGCTAATGCAGAGAACGACTAAATTTAGTACATCCTTATCGGGAGTTATTGCAGTTTCTGACTCTCACAATTACAACTAGTTGTTAAATGTAGAAAATTTAGAGGTAGATTAAAATCATATTAACGATCTTAACAAAAAAAATATTTGGAAATTTTGTGGGGTATCTTGAATGATATTTTATTCCGACTGTGCTAGTATTATAATAGCTTAAATATGTGATCCCATTAACCGCGGAAGGCAATAGCGATGTGAATAAAGAATAAAATAATCGACAGCATTAGAAGAAAATATTGCGACGTGGTCGTTTTTCACAGAAATGATGTTACGATTAATAAGCATTTAAAATTGTTTCTATGATATTTAAATTGCGGAAATCAAATTAGGGAAAGGTATATTACAAAGTCTTACTATACTAATAAACTATTACCTACATATTTAAGTTTTGAAACTGGCAGCTTTCTTGCTTATAAAGGTTTAGCTAATATTTCACGAAAGAAGCAATTCCGAAACTGATAATATGTAATATATACGTAATGATTATATACCTATGTGATATACTATATATGTTTTCCTGTAAACTAAATAATTGAGATGGTTTCACTTTTTGCAATTAAATTTGCAGTAATTTTAGAGACATTAGCTTTTTACAAGATTTAATTTGTAATATTAGTACACTTTTCTAAATATTTTTGAAATTCATTCCACATGCATGAAATATAAAAATCGTGCTTTGTTGTTGATATTTGAACGATCCGTAACTAATATTTTATTTTACTTGTTAAATTTGTTGAAATCAATAAAGAATAAATTGATTGATTAACTTAATAATAAGTTATTCTCATTAATCATTCAACATATTTAATATATTATTTAAAAGATCAACAAAAATATATTTATTATTGAAAAATAAATATTATTAATATTTTTATAGATGTATAATATTATACTATTTTAAATATAGCTAGTAAGATTTTATATTTATACCATTTTTCTGTACTCTTTAAATAAATAGATTTTTAGTTTCAATTTTGTATGGTGTTTTTAACTAGTTGTATAATGTGCTATACCTAAGTCTCATCGGCTTTAATATTTTTGTTATTTTATGTCAAAAATGACGTTTGCAGGACGAAAAATATCTGCAAGATTTTGTTTCACTTGGGTAAGTTTCTTTGTAGACAAAAACTTATTTAGCAGATTTTGTGTGCAATTTGGATAGTCGTTAAAACAGGTTGTTCAAAAAAATGAGAATAAAAATTAAATTGAAAAACTATCAAAAATCATTTTTTTGCAAATGGGAATCACCCATTTTTGTAATCTCGTCTTATTTAGCGTTAAAAATTAAGGTAACTTTGTATAAGGTTATCTATCCCGAATATTTTCATTGTCCGAAATTATTGCCAATTCAATATTTTTCTTATTTTATTGGAAATAATATACTATTACCCTACTCTTTATACGTTTAGTTCAGTGAGTTGGCAATGACGGCGTTAGTATAAAACAAGTGCTAGAGTAAAGTACCTGTTATTTACCATTTGAAATTTGTCAATAATCATGCCGGAACGCTTAAATGTAGGAGGGTTATTTAAATTTGGTTATTTTTTGTGGAGAATATGGCAAAGCGATAGCAAGAACATACGATACATTTGCTATTCGATATCCGTATAAACGAAAACCGTCACCTTACACCGTTACAAAAATCGTAGACAATTTATAAAACGTTGAATCGGTTAAAGTTGAAAAGCTGAGAAATAAACCTATTGTTGATAATGAACATATTGAAATTGCTATTTTGAGCTAGGATTAACTAAATCAACAATTCAAAGAATATTACGCAAACATAAATTTCATCTATATACATTTTTCACAGTTCATCCCCTAAAAGAAATTGATTTTCCAAGAGTCGCATTCGGTGAATTTATTTTAATTTGGGGCAAGGAAATAATTTCTTTTTAGACAATATCCAGCTAAATTTGGTGCTTTTAATCGGCATAACTACCATTATTAGAGTGATTTAAATTTACATGTATTTAAAGATCAGTATTTTCAAGAATCCTGGTAGTTTAATGATTATTGCGCAAAAAGAAATGATGGCGTTGTGACACTGCATTTTTATCGAGATAATTTAAATGGGGAATAAAAAAAAAGTTTAAAGAGTTCGAGTTATAAAATATATTAATTGATTTTAGATGCAGGCTATTTAAATATTCTGTGCAATTTTAAAAGTCAATATGTTTACAATTTGGCACTGGTTGATAGATACATAACACGACGGCGGTACTCCACATAGTAGCTACTTAATCGACGGTTTTTAAAAACTGTTTTTTTTTATGACCCATGGATAACCAACAATGATTTAACTGTACTGGATTTTTTATTTGGTGTACAAAAAAAGTCGAAATTTTAATTCAGATCTACTACTTCGATGTAAAAAATGCCTGGAAATTCAAGGAAGTTAATTTAAACATTTACTGAAAAAATAGTTTTTTTTTTTAAATTTAGTGTTTTCAAATCTTACTGTCTCTTAATCCCAGGTTTTTGTAATTTGTAATTGCATAATAACTGTCTATGAGTTTTGTAACGGCGTGAGGTGGTGGTTCCTGTTTTTGCGGATATCGAATAGCAAATTTATCGCATGTTTTTGATATCATTTCGCCACATTCTCCATAAATAATAAACGCATTTAAATCTACCTCGTGGGTATAATTTAAGAGTCCCAGCATGATTATTGATAAGCTCCAATTGGTAAATAACAGTGACATTACTAGAGCACTTGTTTTGTTTTAACGCCGCCATGGCCAACACATATTATTATTATATTTTGAAACTAAAAATATTCAGGATAGACAATCTTATACAAAGTTTTTCAGTCAGTTGTTATACTAAATAAGACGAGATTAAAAAAAAACGGGTGGTTTCCATTTGACAAAAATTATTTTTGATAGTTTTTTTCAACAAAATAAAATTAAATTATTCTTAATTTTTTGAATACCCTGTACTAAAGATCAGCAAAATTACACACAAAATCTGCTGAATAGGTATTTGTCTACAAAGAAATTTACCCAAATTAAACAATAAAATACCAAAAATACCGAAAACGGTGAGGACTTAGGTATTGGACATTATACTTGGACATCTTAACAACATTTTAGCAGATGGTCGCGGTGGCGGCTCGTGGATTTAAGAGCGGGTGAAGCGCAGCGTATCTAGGTGCGCAGCAGATAAAAATAGCGCCGCAGAAGAAAATTTTTCGGGGTGTCACGCCCAAAATGGCAATTTTTTAATCTCTTTATGATGTTAATTATCCATAGCTTTGGAGCGTTTTTTAATACTTAGGGGAAATATTATGAATTTATAAGATTTGAAATATATTTTTTGTTCTTAAAAAATAGTTAAAGCTAAGTTCGATTCGATTTGATCGATGCAAAACTGCTTCCTCATCCGATGATCCGAACGCACCAATTTACATTAATTCTATAACAAGCGAACAAGCGCCTGCAGCCTGCAGCAGCAAATTTATACCGCTCTCGTCTCTATTAGCCTTGCTGAATACGGATATTCACCATTGCGTTGCAACTGCCGTAAACAAATCTAAACGCGAAAGCCGGCGTGCGAGGGAATCTGACGCGGAATTTCTTATTGCTGGTTGTGATGCCTCAACGGGTCGCTCTTATGAAAAGGTGTTCAGCGCGCTACGTTTTTAAGTCATTATTATTTTTTGAGTATATAACACACTAGGTTTGATAAAAAATAATGGTATAATTAAGTAAATAACGTGAATTTATATAAAACACATTACATTTTGATAATAAAAATGTAAATTATAAAATGCTTAATATTTTAAAAATATTCTTATTTTTAAGTAAATTGGATGGAAAATGTAGGTGAAGCGGGCTTCATCCGGGTCCCCTGGCGAGTCGCCACTGGATGGTCGCCATCGAAAATAGTTTAGTGATAGATTTTTGCCAGTTATGGTTTTTCCATAATCCATCTCTGTATATATAATATAGGATTTTTTTGGGATGCCTTTGCCTTACACGGGGCACGCTAGTCTATGGCCCCCTAATGAGCCTAAAGTGCAAAATCCCCTTCGTCATATATATATATATATATATATATATATATATATATATATATATATATATATATATATATATATATATATATATATATATATATATATATATATATATATATATATATATATATATATATATATATATATATATATATATATATATATATATATATATATATATATATATATATATATATATATATATATATATATATATATATATATATATATATATATATATATATATATATATATATATATATATATATATGTGTGTGTGTGTGTGTATGTATAATGTGGCGTAACGGCCGTATAATACCAATAGTATAAAGAAATAACGTGAATTCGGCCAAAAAGTTTATATTACATTTATTTTCTAATAAGCCAGGTTGTCGAAATATTTCATTTCTTCTTCAGGGCTCTATAAATAATATTAGTGTAATAACATAGTTTTTAAAAAAATTTGGCCTTTTTTACGATTGAAACTTGAAAGGTACTTTTAAAAGTCCAATATCTCAAGTACTGGTAAAGATAAAAAGATTAAAATTGTGAAGTTACATGTGTACCACCAAATGTGTTGTTTGGATGACGAGAGGGAGTTAAAGTTTTGAGTTTTAAACGCAATCATAATCATACAATAAATTTTACACTGTTTTGGAGCCCTGTAACGACAAATGCTTCTGCGCAAACCGTTTTCGAAGAATTTTCCATTTTTGTATATATACATATATATATATATATATATATATATATATATATATATATATATATATATATATATATATATATATATATATATATATATATATATATATATATATATATATATATATATATATATATATATATATATATAAACAGGGTCTCTGTAAACAAATGGAATGGCATTATCGAATACGTCAAAAAAGTTATTCCTATTTCAATATTATAATAATATTGAAATAGGAATAAATTAAAGATATATATATATATATATATATATATATATATATACATATACACACACAAGGCACGAATCTCAAAACTACACCTTATACAGAAAATTTTTAAATTAATTTTTACCTTTCGCGCTCATCAATTCATTATCTCAGAAATTTTTATTTCACATTTTTTTATTTTACTTACTCACGTTTAAATATTTTTTGCACACCTGTTATACTACATGGGTATTTGTTTGTAGCCAAACTTATTTTGTAATCAGCAAAACTTTTTATTAAAAATA
The DNA here is from genome assembly GCA_030620095.1 of Kuschelorhynchus macadamiae. Taxonomy (NCBI): domain Eukaryota; kingdom Metazoa; phylum Arthropoda; class Insecta; order Coleoptera; family Curculionidae; genus Kuschelorhynchus; species Kuschelorhynchus macadamiae. The sequence goes on along the minus strand of JAUTXW010000278.1, from coordinate 1,465,658 downwards.
ATAAGATCACACCAATTGACATTTGTCGTACTGAAGTACTTTAATTTAAAAACACGTGTTTACGGTTGGCCACGCTTTAGCGTGTCTCAATAAATTCTATATTATTCCTAATTGTATTTATTATATTATATTTATATATATATATATATATATATATATATATATATATATATATATATATATATATATATATATATATATATATATAGGTTCAAATTAGTCACACAGAGGTAAACAAAATTTATCGAGTTAAGTTTTTATTTTAGAATTAGGTAACAAAATAAAAACAACAATCGTAACATCAACAATAACAAATTGAACATTAGCGTTCAAGTAGCACTTAGTGCTTTTGGCTGTGTTTGTGTCCCCAGTGTTTGTGGTGCTCATGGCCACCTTTCTTGCCATGATGATGGTCGTGATGATGATGGTGATCATGTCCACCAGCTTTCTTATGTCCACCTTCATGATGATGATGTCCTCCTTTTTCATGATGTCCGTGTTTGCCGTAGTGATCTTCGTGATGTCCTCCCTTCTTGTGCCCTCCATGGTGGTGGCCACCTTTTTTATATCCATGTTCATGATGGAATCCTCCATGCTTTTCGTGATGGTGAGAATCATGATCTTCATCGAAGAAATGTTTCTTCTTTTCGTAATCGTCGAGTCCGTGTTCATCATGACCTCCTTTGGTGTGATGTCCCTTTTTGTAATGACCATGTTCGCCATATTTGTGACCTTTTTCTCCTTTTTCGCCTTTATGGTGTTCTCCGTGGTATCCATCATGATGATGATGTCCCTTCTTGTGACCTCCATGTTCATCGTAGTGGTGGTGATGTTCACCTTTATGATGATGTCCCTCGTCTCCTCCATGATGATGGTGGTGTCCTTTATGTCCTTTGTCTCCTTTACCTCCATGGGAATGGTGGTGATGAGAGTGATGCTTATGACCGCCGCCTTTTTCATGGCTATGACCGTGACCAGAAGCAGCAGTCTCTAAATCAGCTACGGTATTAGCTTCGCGCTTTTCCCTAGAAAGCTCTCTGGCCTGAGAATACGAAACGGCACAGAGAACCACAAGGGCTAGTACACATAGCCCTTTCAGGGAAATCATATTTACTCTTAACACAGAGTAACACAGGTTGATACTGATTTGCTTGAACGCTTTCTTCGCTTTTATAGTAATGTTAAGTCACAAAAATTGATTTGTGGCCTGAATCTGGGCTTCATTTCATCAGCAATCTTAATGCAATATTTCGATGTTTTGTCATTTTTATGGTACATTGCGAATAAATTAATTTTTTGGTAGCTGTGGATGTAAGGATAACTTTAATTTTTTTAAGATTTCATTATTTTATTAAAAAATTGAAATTGCAATTTTTAAGAAAATTCCCGTATACCAATAAAAGTAAGTTGGGGATGACGTTAGACGATATACTTAATTTGTATTTAGATAATGGATTCCACCACACAAAGAAGACAGTTTATATTTGCACATCGTAATTAAAAAAATAGCTTAATACAAATTTCATAAATATTAATATGTAACACTTTTCTTGATAAAGAAAAAGTTTTTTTTATGAGGAAGTTCTGTTTAAAGGGTTTTACCTATTTTTGTACCAAAGGATCTATAATTTACCTTATAACAAAACTCTCGTTATATTAGGAAAAATAAAATATATTACAATTTATACGATGTTGACAAATACATATATTTAAATATAAACTGTGACATCTGTGGTGAAATTCGTTTCGGGTATATTCCGGGTAACGCCAAATTTATCGATTTTTTTAATTTTAGTTGAAGATTGATTTTGTAAATATTTTCTAACGTTCTTGGTACATTTTTATGTTGTGTTTGTCGAGCCGAAAGTCACCGTGCTTTTGAATAGTTATTTTAACCACGCGCAAATAAACATTTTTGACAATACGTATCTAACAATAATTCAGATTGATACAAATATATATTTTTCATTTCTACAACTTCTTTTTGCCCAGATTTAATATACATAGGTACATACAAACATTTATTCACATACCATACTTACTTAATTAAAACCACTGCACCGATACTTCAGTATAATAAACCATTTTTTTAAATTTTGTTTTTATTTCTTATTTGTAATTTTTTGTACTTTATTTACATAATCTATACAATAATTGAGGTAAATTAAATAAAGACTTTTGTAATAATATTTTTTTTTAAATATAATTAGGTCGCCATATTAAATTTTTACCAAAATGTTATCAAAATTTGAGGTTAATCGGATAAGGATTTTTGAGCTACCCCGCAAACAGGCAGACAGTCAGACGGACAGACATATCGACGAAATTGAGAAACCGTGCTTTTCGGCATCAAGAGACCCAGAAACGTGAAGATCTGATAAAATCTCGGAAAGGGATTGTTTCACTATTTCAATACTTCCCTCTTAGGAGGGAAGTAAAAAAAATATAAAATGTTTCTATATACATATTTTTCAATAATTAATTAATAAAACGCGTTGAAGCCTTTTAAATATCGGCAACTGTTTAATGCTTGAAATAAATGTATATCTATTTTTTGCATTTATGAAAATTCAAATTTAATTGCAAAAAAGCTTAGGTAAGGCCCAACAACTTTTTTTTAATTCACTAGATTTTGCAACTAAAATCTACCAAAGACTGATACTTAAAAAAATAGGTGGATATTTCTGTATATAAACTATTGATCGATTGCTAAGAATAATTAAAATTCCTAAAATTTTGAAAACGTATGTCTCTAGTTTAAATGAATTTTTATTAAGGCTATTATCGCTTATTATACAGAGTGTTATATAATATCGTGCAAAATTTCAAAAACCTTTACTCGTCCTCAATTTGGAAAAATATTTTTTTTGATTCGGTCATAATATACGCTAACTATCTATCTCGGAGTAAATGCGTCATTATTTAATTATTTCCCCGGCTCTAGATGATATGTCGTAAGGCTTAAAATTATCAAAAAAGTAAGAGGATTTTAAATTAAAGCTAATGCTTTAAAATACGTACTATGAATTATGTTTTTTTTTGTATATATATATATATATATATATATATATATATATATATATATATATATATATATATATATATATATATATATATATATATATATATATATATATATAAATATAGATATATAATACTGATTGATCAAGAAAGTCTATATTTTTAAACGCATTTTTAAGTATGAACTGACAGAACCGAGGTAAGAACACTACACATTGGATTGATGCTTTTTCTAGTTTTTGGTTATGTTGTTCTGTAGATCAAAATAAGTAACTAATACTTTTATAGCTATATACAGTGACTCAAAAAATTAAATTAAAATTGTTAAGTTGGACTTTACATAGGATTCTGGCTATAATCCGAGCACTATCGCCTAAAATACTAAGAATTGTTGACTGAAGCCACCTAACCCATACCCAATTCAAACATTTTATAGTTATTAAGGTACCAAAAGTATTATAAGGCTAAAGGTTGAGGACGCTACAGTGTTTCCCGAGGGATATACGTCGACCGAAAACGTTATCCATTATAATACCCGTCGTGTCTTCAACGTTTAATGTCCGAGTAAGTAAAAAAACAAAATTATAAAGATAATTAAGAAATTTCAAAACGTCTGCTATAATGATAAATCCCATATATTTTCATTTGTTATTCAATATTATGTTTGTATATAATACTTTAGATTTGTTTGTATTAATACTGCCTTATATATATATATATATATATATATATATATATATATATATATATATATATATATATATCTATAAACATATTCGACTATCTTTAACAAAATTACGTTAGTGAACGTCCAACATTAATTTGCTTATAGTAAAAAATTATAAAAGAAAACTCCCAAGTATTTTATTTATCTTGATAAGCCTAAAGGTGTGAATGTTAAAAATAAATATTTTTTTACGTTTTTAAATGTTTAAGCCAAAGAAGTCTGCTCCGGGTTGCAATATCTTTATTGGCGCCTTTAACGCTGGGGATTATCTGAAATATTATAAGTACATAATTAAATTAAAGACTTGTTATTTATTAACTGATTAAAGATAGAAACCTCTTAGGCAAATAGGCAGTAATCTGAGTCTAAAGGTCTAAAATAACATACCTACATTACATACATAAAATTACTTAACTTCTTAAATATGACCAATTATTATTAACTTTACAACATAGGTATACTAAAAATATATCTAACAGTTTTAAATTCTTGCAAACTTTACCTACTGTACATTCTTATTTTTTATTTAAGAAAGTGCGTGAAAATTTAACTGCTTCAACATTTCTGTTGATTACTGTTCCAAAAAGTGTTAATAACTTTGATTTTATTAAAAATTCGTTTAGCTGAAGAGGAAGTGTCAGGAATTGTCTATATCTCTATGAATCGTAGTATCTGCTACGGCTTCCGCTGTTTTGTAGTCTTCTAGACTAAATTGTTTTTTGGTAACGTGATCAGGCACACATTTGCCTTTCTTTGTTACGTCTCCGTCTACATTTAGGAACTATGCTTTCGCCCCGGTTCCATAGAACTCCCACGCGATCTTTCCGGTCTATATATATATATATATATATATATATATATATATATATATATATATATATATATATATATATATATATATATATATATATATATATATATATATATATATATATATATATATATATATATATATATATATATATATATATATATATATATATATATATATATATATATATATATATATATATATATATATATATATATATATATATATATATATATATATATATATATATATATATATATATATATATATATATATATATATATATATTTCTCGGCATACCGTGAGGGTTATCCTTTGAGTAATGGTTGCTTTTTCCCTGTATCTTAGTTTAATATAGCTATACAGAAAGTCATACATAATAGTTTGTTATGTGTCCAGAATAGCAAAAATTTATTTTATAGATTTATTATATAAAACTTTCTCTTTAGACATTTGAATGAATACTAAATTTTCGCCAAAGATGATGACGCCCTTAATGCTCTTTAGAAATCCACGCTTTTGCCTCCAGCTTCCTACCGGTATTTTCCCAATGGGTAATTAGCTTTACGCGCACCCGTTTCTTCACGTTTTCTATTCCTTTCAAAATACAGCATTGTTTGTAAGTTTGAAAAAATCTTTTTCAAATTTATTTTTTGCAACATTTTTTGCTGTGTTTAGATCTATATATGCTTTAAACCAGGGTGACTAGTTAGAAGAAAGAACGCCGTATATTTTCGTAAGTTTAAGTCCATTATTTAATACATACTGAAGATTTTGAATGTGAATAATATATTTTTTCTTTTTATTAAAATTAGGTATTAATCTTGAAATTTTTCTTTTGAACCTTTCGGGATACTGGAACATGGACAAAAGAGTAGCTCATTGTGTATTTTTCTGGGTACTCTAAATCTACGTCTAAAACACATCCAGTGCTTGAATATTTACTAAGCCTACTTAAAACTTTTTTTGTGGAAAAATACTGATTGATGCAGGACAGTAAAGAAACCTATTACTATTCCATAATACAAAAACGAATTTTCGTGAAAATAAGTGGTGAAATACGATGTAAATGGTTACTTTCAATATCAGAAGCAAGGTAAATATCTTAAAATAAGGAATAGACAATTTACAACCCCATACAAGTCACTGTCCCAACAATGTAGCAAATTATTTTCCCCTTCAAATTGCATCGGTCACTTTTCCCGTTAAGACTGAGGCGTAAGAAAATTGATTTTTTTATTTTTCAAATATATTACCCCTAATTTTGGCAATAGGTAAATAAACAAAAAATATTGATATTTAAAAAACTCAAATTGAACACGATGGGTTCATGCTAGGCTAAGCAGGAGTCATTTACAGTTTTAAAGGCTGAATGTAAATTTTTAGAGCAAAACTAGTAATGATATATTATTAACATACAAAATTTGAGAAAAATTGTTATTATGCCCGTTTTACCGGAACTAAGTTCTTGACCAAATTTCAGTAATAAAAATTAATAATAAACAATGTTTTAAAAGTTCTTTAAACATACTAGATCTTGAGGAATTCGAAAAGATGACACAATTTCCCTATTTATGTTAACGTCACATCCATCAACACTGCAGTAAGAAGAATGACTTGCTTGAGAAGCCATTTCCAAAAAGTTACATTTAAACGCACTTTTGTTCCAAATTTTATATTTTTGCTCACCGTATGCACACGTAGGATTAAAATCTTAATACTGACCGCTAGAAGCGGCAGTTTGTAGGTGCGGGTGGCGCGTCGGCAAGAGGGAAATTTACTGAGGAATAGCCAAGTGCTTGGACTATTTAGAATATATATATATATATATATATATATATATATATATATATATATATATATATATATATATATATATATAGACTCTGGTACTAGTAATCTGGCCAAATTCAAATTAATACAATTTTTAATAGTTTGCGACGCTATTGTTAAAATAATAACATAGGACAAAATTTGATATACATAAAACAGAAACAAAACAAAGAAATTGGTTATTTCATTTAAGTTTATTTAGCTTCTTCAACTAACAAACACAAAACTAAAATACCATTAACGATATTGATCGTGCTTGTCAAAGAGCCTACCTCTGGCAAATTCTTCGGTAATATGGCGTCACTTTACCATTCCCATAAAGTCAGTGATATGGCTTACGCTTAATGTACACCTGAAAAAAACAATTCAATAAAATGGTAAAGATTCATCTGCCACAACATGAATTATTTAGCCCACACAAACCACACAAAAAATTTACAGTAACATCTTACCGCTATTCTCCGCCGTATTACTGATTGATGAACATACAAGAAAATTACCGCTCTAAGTATTGAGATTCTTGAAGATGAATTTGTTAGAGGAGTGGCATACTCTTTTTTATCAAAACATAATTTTCTATGCAATCGTGTTTTAATTGACAGACTGCGTTTTTGGTTAGCCCAGGTTTTGTTGTATCGTAAAAACACGAGTTCTATCCTTCTCAAATATTATATGCCTGCCAATATTTATATGCCTGAGTGTATAAGAGGGTTTATGGAAAAAGGCTAAATGGGGATATTTTTTTCCTAAAATTAGTAAAACAAAAAGTTTCTATAAATATGGGTTGTTTCTAAAATAAGTGCTGTAAAATGGCCATCACGAACGTTACTTTAATGATATTTATTAAAAAAAAACCCTTATTATTATAAGTAAATAAAATATCCCTTAAAATAAGACTTTTCTTTGAATAATTTTCAAATATGCTATTGTTTTTAGCCCGCTCAAAGCAATCGCTTTTCTAGTATTTTAAAATTTGAATATCGGCCCAATAACAAATTTTATTGGATACTAAGAGTGCTTTTTTACGTAATTTGTCGATTTTGAAAATCCTTTTGAGGTCATAACTTTAGAGATAATTTTTTTACAGTTTAAGAGTTCCACACTTTCTCTGTTCAGTCCTTATTAAACATTGGTAAATGCCAGATTACTATATGATAGCACTACCGAAATTTAGTTAATAATAGAGTTATTTGTTATATCAGAAAAATAAGTTTTTTAGCGGCACCTTTAAGGGTCGGATTAGGATATCGGAGTAACTCCCAAATGCGCTGACTTTTTATCGTCTTATTGATTGACGAAGAAAAAAACATTACTTCTCGTCTGCTAGAGTAATGTAATTTCTGCCGGTGACCCACATCGACCTATCACACTGCAGATACCACGTTATTATGTGCAGCAGCAGAATCGAGGATTTAAACTATTGTTTTTATTCTAAATAGAGGAATTTCCTTTGAACCAGCCTATATTGATCATACCATGACCATCTAAAATTTGTTTCATTTTTCTTAAAAATCTGTTTAAAGTTTAAACAGATTTAGAAAATATAGATACCTAGCAAGTAGTACAGTATCATAATATTAAAAATATATATATATCTTTTAATAAAAGCTAGTATTTTTACATTGAATAGTTACTAATTGAAAAGCGACAAAAAAGCTATAGTAGATTTTTTATTGCAATCGACCAAAAATTAAATTTAATTTAATTCGTAGACTTGTGGGCCTGTGACCCAACGCTGTTGCTAAGTAATATGTAAAAAATGTAATTTTTGTAAAAAATAATATTTTTCTACTAGAAATTCAATGGAAACTAATCTAAAAATAATTAACTCAAAATAAATACTAATCCAAACTGGCAAATTACGCAATGCGAGAATAGTGAATGAAATATTTTTTGTTAGTTTCTGTAACACTTCGTTTACGGTCCCGTACAATGCATCGAAGACGCAAAATAATTTTAAATATTTTATCGATTTTAAATATTTTTATCTCCCTTTCTAAATATTCATTTGGGCTTATTTGTGTAAGTGTTTTTGACGAGCACTGCATAATTTCAAAACAGAAATGCTGAAAATATATAATGAAATTAGTACCTATGGCCGTTTTAAAATAAAATAGAATTTTTTATACCTAATATATGCATGTAAAAATATTGTTCTTTACTGAATTGCGTGCTTTTTAATTCGCATTATTTGAATTTCTGATCTGGGGTCATAAAGGAAAAAATATACCAGAACGAATATAAATCTCAGTACATTAACTTAAATATTTGTTATACAGGATTTATTGTTTTTAAATGTGTTCAGATTATTTGTTGCGTTTAGATTGACAAACAAGTTTTTATAAAAACTTAAGGTAAATGATATAATTTCTTACACTTGCTTAAATAATATTGTTTATATTATGTATCGAAACATTCCGTAGACAGACTAGTCTACATGTTGAGGTATGTAATTATATTAAATATTTGCTTCAATTAATTTAAAGTTAAATATTTTTATTCAGTTGCGAAAAAGCCAAAGAATATTTTTGTTTGTCAGGATTTATTGGTTATGTTTGATCCGGCGATAATGTTGTCAATGTCCCTAAGTTTACCAGTTTTTCAGAATATAAATAAACTTTTTTTTTAATGTACCCCCTTACGAGATTATTGTATACCCATAATATCAATTTAGTTATTATTCAAGATATGGCAACACAGCGTTTGCCGTAAAAAGCACTACAACGGTTAAATATTTCTTTGCCCACTAAGTTTAACACAATAAATTTGATACATTGAGGTCTCTGATCACCGTTTTAATACTTGCAGTTACTCCTGCCAAACAATCAAATATTAGTACATATTACATTTAGTTCTTATCATCTTAAATTTGATACACTACATTAGCAATATTGCTAAATTGATCGGCTATACCAAGTGTTTCCAGAGTAAATGGTTTTTCTTTCTTTTTTTTGAACTATCCTATAGCTAGAGATTATGTCTGCTAACATTTTTTTAGATTTATAATATCAAGTCTCTATTTTACTTGTTTTAGCGAAATTGATAAACTTGGTAACTTTGCTAATATTATCACTGAATCCATCATGGTCAATCCATTCCAGTCAGGAAAAAATCAGAGAAGGCCCAAAAAAAAGAATAATAATTTTAAGTAAGAGATACAAATTCATATGTCGTTACAAAGTAACAAAAAGGCTGTATAATAATATTGTATATGTTGAGTCCACAAATTTACCGGGTAATAATATAGAAAGGTATAACCATGCCAAAACTGCTAAAGAAATCTTTGAACTAAAACTAGAAAACATTTCTAAAATAGGAAATAAAGTTAATAACCGTATATCCGGATCTTTCAAAGAATATTCTAAAGCAAATCAGTTCTATAATAATAAATTTTCATTTCATCAATTTTATGTTGATATTTGATGGGGTTTTCCTTCCTACGGAAATAAAAAATTTATTCTTTGGGTTATGAAGTTTTGCCATACATTGCCCCTGTTACCCAATGTTTTAACCGCTTTCTATATAGACACACAAAAAAAATATGTAAGACAAATTATATTCAAAATTCTAAATACGATTTTCACGCCCATCCGGAAGGATTCACTAATCTAAAAAATAAATACATTGATAAAAATATAGAACTCAATTCTTAAGAAAATACTACCTCTTTATCAATAAAAAATCATCATTCAATGGCACATCAGGTGTGTTAATGCTAACAGAGATAATATGAATTTAATTATATTTCAATATAATCCCCACATTGTTTTACTAAATGAAACTTGGTTAAAAGAAAATCAATGTTTTTTCTTAAAAAAATATAATTATGTTAGACAGGACCGTGCTGACGGATACGGAAGTATCCGGAATAACCTTAAAATATCAATAATTAAGAATTCCAACTTAAATAGTCTACAATATATAATTATTAAAATTAATAACCTATATATTATTAATGCATACTCAGGCCCTAATAACCATATAAGTCAAGACAATTTAAAAGAAAAAATAAATGAGACCTGACCGACAAAATACTTGGATAGGGCAGTAGTATATCTAACTAGTCAGGAATATCCTTATCAGAATTTTTAACTGCGCCTGATTTTATACTATTAAGCAACGGAACCCCTACTCGATTGTCATCACCTTATTAATCCAAATGCTCTGGATATTGCTATAATTCACCCAGATCTGGGACCTATTTGTGACTGGACAATCTTAGAAGACTGTGGAAATAGTGATCAGTTCCCAATAATGTGTGTAATCAATCTGAGAGATGTACACAGAATAACCTTAGCAATATATAACATATATTATATTAATAATCAAATAAAAAAATATAAACAAATATTCTTCACTTTTGATATTAATAATGCTGATTGGGAATGTTATGAAAGCTTTATTGGTTATCAAATGTACAGGGAGCAAATTGAGACATTTGAAGGATTAGAATTCATTATAAATAAGGCTAGGGAAATTGCAATCTCCTTAAATCAAAGAAATATTTCTAGACACAGTGGAAACCCATGGTGGGACAAGGAATGGTCCTTGATTATTAATAGGAGAAAACAAGCTTTAATTAATTTTAGAAGCCACCCAACATTGGATAATTATATCAACACCAAAAAAAATTGCACGAACTAAAAGGTTACTGAAAAGAAAAAAAACTAGTAAATAAAGAATTCTGCTCTACAATTAATCAGAATTCCAGTGTTACTTATGTTTGGAAAAGAGTTAAAAAATTTTCTGGGATACTAACAAAGAGAAAAAATTACATAACGGAAGATAATAAATAAATATAAATTAAAATTAAAATTTTATTTATGGTATGACAAAAATTAGCTTCCTCCCAGAATTCGAATTGGCGGATAATGATGAATCCTGTGACAGGTTTACTATGAATGAATTCATATGTGCCATTAAAAATAAAAAGTACTTAGCTCCTGGCCTAGATGATATTGATTTACTACTCAATGATCAATAAACTCCCAAGAAAAGAATTATTACTGATATTTTTTAATCAACTTATTTAGGGTAAAGAACTACTTCTCTCATGGAAAAAATATAACGATTATGCATTCTTAAACCCAATAAACCGACAAACCATTTGGAAAGTTTTAGACCTATCATGCTTTCCTCAGTATATCTAAAAACCCTGTAAATTATAATCAAATATAAAATTAAAGGGATTCTAGAAAGAAGGAAACTTTATGACAAATTAAACAATCAAATCCCCATCAATATAGTTAACCAAATATTTAAAATATTCAATAGGATTATTTACTCTGAAAATGAGATGGGAATTATTATAGGCCCAGTTAGTACCAACGTTGGCCTCCCTCAGGGGTCACCTTTAAGGCTAATGTTATTTGACATATATTAAGGAATTATTACAATTATGTAATGGTTAGGTTAAAACTCTGAGCTATGCAGACGATATTGTTTTATTTATAGAAGGTCAAAATCGAAAATACGAAAAACCTTATTTCCCAAACACTACTAGAAATTAATAACTGGCTAAACCATGAAATATATCTTTTCAGAAAAGTGAAGATATTTGGTTTGAAAAAAACTAATAAATATATCGTACCACCCCCCATTAAAATTAATAACAATTAAATTAAATTCAAAATTTAGTTAAATATTTAGGTTATCTAAGGTGGGATGCTCAAATTAATCAGTCAATAACCAAAGCTAAGAAAGGGATTAATGTGATGAAAGTCTTTCCAAAATTATGGTGGGGGGGGGTGAGCCTCAAACGCACTTAACATGTATGAATGGCTTGGTTAAAGCTCATTTAGAATTCTGTATATCACAAAAGGAAACTCGATAAAACTGGGATGTCATTCATCATCAAGCAATTAGACTAGCAATGGGATGTATGAAATCCACACCTATTGCTACACTGTTGATAAAATCAGTAGAATGGGATCTAGAACATAGAAGAAGGTGGTTATACTGGCCATTGATAATCATTCGTTGATGGTTTTACTTAAAACAATCAAAAATATATTAATGATCAATGTTACCTGGAGAAATAAAAACATCCCGTATCTTATTCAAGCTGTTTCAAATATGCTCCCAGTTATAAACAAAGTTTATACGGCTCCTACGTTTCCGACATTTATAATCAGCCTCGAAGCTCAATTAAAAAAGTTAGAATTCTAAACTCTAAAATAGGAAAAACGGATGTTGGAATCCAACAAAAGCTTCTTGAAATTTTGGATACATTTAAAGAATTTACTATTATTTACACGGACGCTTCGAAAGGAGAAATTTAATTTCAGCTCCAAGTTAAACAAAGAATTTTGTATTTGTACTGCGGAAATCATAGCCATCAAAGAAGACCTCAGCATTATTGGAAAAAGGGTATTTAAAAGGCAATCATTATTTCTGACTCAAAGAGTGCCATTACCAAAATAGATAGAGCGGAAATTGGGATAGACTAATAGGTGCTAAGGTACTGATTAATAAACTCAGGAGTACCGGAGCGGACAGGAAATGGACAGGAGTGACAGGAAATGAGATAGCAGATAAGCTTGCAAATATTGAAAGAAACCTTAATATTCCAAATAGAATTCCTATAAATTATAAAAAAAAACACTTTAACTAATAACAAGGAACTTATAAAGATTAATCGGCAGTAACATGCCGCAGTCAGTTAGACTAATTTACGGTCGAAGCAAATGAGCTGGCGAATTGTTCATAGGATACAAAGCCAAGATTATATAAACCAAACCAACCTACTCCGGTCATTTTAAAATACCTGGTATTTGGCGACTGCACCTGTACTACTATTTGTAGAAAATATGCTGCCGAATGGTCAGATCTGAAATGTAACAATGGTTACGAAGTAAGTGTACTAAGAAGAAGGTTTAAATCATTTTTTTGTGTTTATTTTTTTTTTTATATGTAGGTTTAAATTATAATATACTTTAAATTAACCCTCCTTTTTGACCCGCTTCAAATTCTATCGAGATGTCTTATACAAAATATATTAAAAGGTTGCACCTCTTGATGTAGATGTTAGAACATGTATTTATTAATGGTTTACACCTACGACAGCTTGAAACACGGAGGCAAAAGTGATAGCAGAAAAAGTAGATCAAGTTAATAAGAGCAATGTTTGTCATTTTTTGCAAAACTAGAAATATATTTAAATATCTTTTCTCTATGAAATAAATTCTAAATTAAAATATAACTTCGTAATAAAACGCAGGAATCGCAAGCTAAATAGTTTGGACTACACAGTTTTTTAATTGTTAAGTAAAATCTTTTTTTTTTTGCAAAATAGACCTTAGATTCTGAAAGCTTTAAAGGTCTGCTTTAGTACATAAATATTTATTATTTATACATACATATCTAGTTCTGGTTCAAACCATATTATTGAAATACAACTTAGTCATTTTCAAAAAGGTTAGAGGGAATGATTTTAATTAATTTTAATCCAAATATTTAGAACTGATCAGTATTAACGTTTAATTTATCGTATACTTTTATTTTGATTTTAAAACAGTTTATAGCTTTACTATATTTAATTATTAGGATATAGCTTAGTACTTTGCATAGAGTAGTCGTTTAGACATTTAGGTTTTGTCGTCAAACTTTTCAGTAGTTTTTACTACAAATGTTTTTCAAACTTTTTAAATTTGAACAGTGATTTTGAAAATGATAGAGCTGGTAATGTACAGGATAAGGATAAAAATATATTGAATAAGAACTAATAAAATTTTTTAAGTAGTAAACACAATGCTATTTTTAAAATTCTGTTTAAACAAAAATCTAAATATAGTTTAAGAAAAAATAAGTGCTTCAAAACTCTTTATATCCAAGTATTTAATAATAGTGTTATGAAAACCTGGGATTTTATAGGAAATAGGAAATTTTAGTTAAAAACCACTATTAAAAACATTCTAGGTGTTGAAACCTACTAAACTTAATGCGGGAAAACTCACCTTAGATATTTTCAAAAAGATATCTAATTTATTTATTTTCTAGAAAAAAATCTTACACTTCTTTTTGATAGAGATCCTACTTATTTTTAAAGTTCGCTTAATATTTTCAAAAAGTTCTAGATACCGGGATTGTGTAATTTTAAATACTAATTGAAGACATTTTTGGATGGTGTTTTTAAGTCGAGATCTTAGATTATTTTAATTATCTTGAATTTGCTTTTTCTTCTACAGGTTTTCGATTCTCAGGATGCTTCATCAGTTCGCAACTATTTTATTATTGTTCAACCGCATTCGTTCTAAACGGGAAACGACTACTGCAGGTTATATATAATGATATATAATAACTTCGTTACAACATTCCAGGAAGATGAAAAAGTAAAATCAATTTGCAACATTATCTGCGTCTGAAACTATTTGAGCTGGGCACTATCAAAAAGTTAGAAGTTGTAGTTATCTTTATACATCTTTACTGAGAATAAAACATACAATTAAACAGGAATTTTTGGAGATTTTTGTAAAATTGAAGGGTTTTTTGCAAAAACTACCAATGTAATTTTTTTTTAATTTGGTGCTGTTCGCACCATTCCTTGTAAAAATCACGTGGTCATATCCTGGTAAAGTATTGCAGCAAGAACTGCCATAGTCAGCTAAATAATACGATTTAAATATCGCCTAGTTTTGCAAAAACAACCAATGTCCAAGCGAGTTTTATCAAAAACAGCCAATGTCAACAAAATCGCATCGTAAGATTGTACTAGAATAAAATTTTATATAGGTACGAATACGTCGCGGCATGTGTGTTTGTTTTACATTTTGTGTTGTTTACGATTCCTGTGTCGATTTTTTGGCCTAAAAAGTCATTAAGGATTAAAAATAAAGATACCACTACGTGACAGAATGTCGTCGAATACTCAGAGAGATCCTGATTCTACTGTTGAATGGCCTGCAAAAAGAAAAAGAAAAACGAGAAAATGTGAGGTTATAAAGAAGAAACTATAAGGGTATTCCTGTGCCTGCTAGGTGTACAGGGACGAACTGTGGGTAAGTTTTTATAATAAAATTTTGCTCATATCATAGTAACTTTGTTTACATGTAAATTTGTTGGTTTGGTTGCAATATCTAGGAGGGACAATAAAACCAACGCGAACGTTACATGACGACGATATATTTCTGATTATATTCAGTTTCATTATTTATTATCACAAATAGATTTTATAGTAAAAGCTAGAGGGTAACTGGTTAGTTCAAACAGGTGAGTATTCGCGTGCGGGATACTACTTTAAAGTAACTTTAGTTTACATGTAAATTTGTTGATTCTGGTTGTTACTCTCAGAGATACCAGAAAAGGGGTTTTTTCCTAGTTCTAGGGACTTTCTAACCAACTAGGGTAAAAGTGAATATTGCGTCGAATTTATTTTTACAGGCTAATTTTATTTAATCCCGTATAGAGACATGCAAAATTACACTCTTTCCATTTCGATATTTTTAAAAGTCAAGTTCAAAAAAATGTTGAACCGTACAGAACGAGTAACGTCAATAGCTGTTAACGCTACGATAAACTGTCAAAGCATTTCCTAATTTAAAAAAAAAGCCAAAGCAAAATCACTTTGTCTATTTTTTTTTTGTTCTAAAAAAATATATTTGCTGTTCTGGAACTGTGGTGTTTTTGTTTCAGATGTAAACGCTATAAGTGCTTTGAGAAGATTGGTTTTAGAGAACGCCAAATCATCCTAGACAACTTTAACTCACTCTTTTCCAAAGATGAACAAGATAGTTATCTGGGGGGTCTCATTTCATTTAAAAACGTAAAGCAAAGGAGACCAAGACAGGTGCGTAACGACGAAAATGACGGCGATGGACCTTCATTTGATCATTCTGTGGCTTTTTACTACAAAGTTAGAACAGCTGGTAAGGAAGAGGCGATATGTCACTCTGCATTTTTGAGCTTGCATGGGATTTCAAGAGGTCGGCTTAGAAGAATTCAAGACTCTATTAGGGTATCCGGTTTACCTCCTTGTGATGCACGTGGAAAACATGGTAATAGACCATCTAAAACACCCAATGAAATTTTAAATTTAATAAGGCTACATATCAAGTCTTTTAGAGGAAGGCAATCTCATTATTCACGGAGAGATAATCCGGGAAAGATTTATTTGCCTGAAGAACTGACTGTAAGCAAAATGCATAAATTATTTTTGAACGAAGTTAGAGTTAACGTCTCCTACCATGTTTACTACCAAGTTTTTAAAAACGAATTCAATATTTCGTTTGGTGTTCCTAGAACGGACACTTGCGCTAAATGCGATGAGCTAACATTAAAAATAAATTCTGCCATTGACATTGACACAAAACAACAACTTATTCAAGAAAAAGATCTTCATTTGCGAAAAGCCGAAAAGTTCAGACAAATAAAAAATCATTACAAATTAGAGGCTAGGGCCGTTAAATGTATGGCAATATCTTTTGATTTCCAACAAAATCTACCTTTACCACACATTAGAACTAGTGACGTCTTTTATAAGAGTCAGCTTTGGTATTATGTGTTTGGAATACATGACCTGGCAGATGATTCAGCTGCTATGTATGTATATACGGAGGATGTGGCAAGAAAAGGCGCTAACGATGTCACATCCATGATTTTACACTACCTAAATAATAAAGATTTGACGAATAGTCATTTAGTCATTTTTAGCGATGGTTGTTCCGAGCAGAACAAAAACCATGTTATGGTTTATTTTCAGTACATGTTAGTACATTCGTTGAAATTATTTAAGAAAGTCACCCATGTTTTCCCAATCCGAGGTCATTCTTTTCTTCCCAATGATCAGGATTTCGCTCTTATTGAAAAGAAGAAAAGAAAAAATAGCCCGGAAGTTCCCGAAGACTGGGATACTTTAATAAAGGAAGCAAGAATAAACCCTTATCCTTTTGCTGTAGTTAATATGACTCAAGACATGTTTTTCGACATTCAAAACGCATGCTTTCCATATTTTCTTAAAACTCCCCGACCAACGCTAGGCCTGCGGGAAGCACGCATTATAGAAATATCTTTCGATTCTGAATACGTTAAAACTAAAAATACTTATTCCGGATTATGGACACACTGTGCTGTTCGAAATAAAAAAGTTTTGCAAAACTACATAGAGCTAAAGGCGTTGTACGAAAAACCACTAGCACTAAACAGTGTCAAAATAAAAAATATAATATCTCTGTCAGCCTTTCTGAAGAAGCCAGCTAGTGTTGCATTTTATGAAAAATTTAATGTCAACGAATCTGCCAGTAATGTCGATATTGACGAGGATGATAATAGTGACGGGTGTGACTAATATTAAATAAATATATACATTTATCTTTGGCCGGATTTTCGAATTTATTTGTAAATTTAAATAAAGTGTATATTAAGAATTTAGTACATTTAATTTTAAATTTGTCAAAAACTGCCAATGTCAGATTTTTTTTCCTAATTTACAAAAAAACTGTTTCTCATGTAACATTCTAATATATCTTCAAATCTATAAAATACAAGTGTATTTACTTGACGGGGTCCAAAAAAGTTATAAAGTTAACCATATCGGTTTGACGAGGTTTTTTTCATATCCTGAAAATGTTGAAATATTGACATTGGCTGTTTTTGAAAAAAACCCTTCAATTGCAAGTTTTTCAAAATAGCCCCTATAGAGAGCCCTTAGCAAATTATATTGGATTTTATAAAAAGCGCTTATGCACAGGTTATAATAAGGTATAAACAGAAATTGTTTTGAGAAACTGATTTTTAACTTTGAGACTTGATTTCTGCTTATACTTTTATTCAAAACTACTCTGTATAAACAATCCTGACAATGTTAATTGGAAAGAGGTTTATGCATAGGTTATAAGTTAATATATAAACAAAAATATATTTTGACAAACTCCTTTTAAAGTTTAAGACATATTTTATTTAAATATTTTGGAAAGGGGTTTCTTCTTCTACACATTACAAATTTAAGCTTTGAACAATACTCTACAGATATTTATAGGTAATTTTGATGTTTCTGGAAAGAGCTTGTGAATAGGTTACATTAAGTTAAAAACAGAAATTATTTTAACGAACGACTTAGTAGCGATCAGAACTATAAACTTTCTTATTAGAAACTAACCTGATATCAAATCCACAATGGATCAAAGTCAAAAACGATACTAGAATAATATGATTAACAATGCTGTTGGTTTTTAGTCAACTGTCACCCTTTACGTTAGATTAAACCTAAGTTAATCGCGCCACAAACTGTTTTGTCTTTTTGCGAAATAGTCGATTATTATTTTCACAACAAACTTCGGACTTTCCAAATGTTCTCTTAAAATCTATATGTTTATCTTCAGAAAATATGTATAAAAGAAGCCCATTTTTAGAAGAATCAAAATTATCAGTGAATCGTCCTTTTGACTTTTTTAGAATATTCGGGTCAAAAGTGTTCAGACCGCGAGGTAAAGACCGTAGTAAAGTTCTCGACTAAAAAACTCTATCCAAAAATTTCTTCAATTAATATTTAAAATTACACAACACCGGTATCTAGAACTTTTTGAAAATACTGAAATTAATTTTGAAAACAAATAGGACCTCTATCAAAAAACAACTGTTAAGGTTGTTTTCTAAAAAATAAATAAATTAGGTAACTTTTTGAAACAACCTATGGTGTGTTTTTCTCTATAAAGTATCTCAAACATAGTTTTGAGATGTTGCGTGGGACCAACAAATTTCGGAAGAGCTCATAAATATATTCATCATAAGAGAAAAGTTGCAACCACAAAGATGAAGCCTTTTATACCTTGAGTTGTAAGTAATCTTAATTATTACCTAGTGAGTGAATATCAACATCTACAATGTTTTTAATAGTGTTGTTTATCATTTAAAGCGGTGATTTACGTAATTCAAAAATTGTTGCTACAAAATCTCTGGTTCTCATGACTCTATTATTAAATATTTTGTACATAAGGAGTTAATTTTAAATCAGGTATGTTTTCCTATACTTTGTTTAGATTTTTGCTCGGATTTCTGTTCGAGCAAATTTTAAAATAGCATTGCCTACTTAAAAAAAAGAAAATATAAAAGAGATTAGATTTATAAAAAGAAAACTAAAAGAAAGTAATTAATTAGGTAATAGTTTTTAAGAAAATTTATTTGTTCTTATCCTATATATTTTTTACCTTATGCATATTACTCTCTCTAACCTTTTTCAGAACTACTGATCAAATTTAAAAAATGATCAGGCCAACTAATATCTAAAACCAAAATATAAAAATTATTGAAGGACTAAAACAGATAGCAGTCTTTTAAACTTTTGAAAACCTAAGATTTAAAAAATAATTGTAGCAAAAATATTGAAAATTTTGAAAGCAAAACCTAAATTTCCAAGCGACTACTCTATTCAAAGTATTAAGCAATATCCTAATAATTAAAAATAGTGAGGCTATAAACTATGTTAAAAATAAAATAATAGTGTACGATCACCAAAGAAAGATCAAAACATTAATGTTAGTCGGTTTTTAATATTCGGAGACAAAGCGTATGATTAAAATGAATATCAAAATAACTAAGCTGAATTTCAATAACGCTGTTTGAACAAAGATAAACTTAAAATAATATGACAATGTAACATTAAAATATCTGAATCTCCAATTTTTTTTTAAACTGCTGTTCAAACAATTAAAGAATATGTAATGTAATTTTAAAATCAGATTAAATATTGAAGTACTAAAACAGGCACCAGGCATCTAAACTCTTTAGAATCTAAGATCTAAAAAATATCTGTAGCAAAACTATTAAAATTTCTAAGCACAAAATCTAAAATTCAGGAATAAACAATTTTAAAAAACCTATTGCTGAAAGTATTGTGAAACATCCTGTATATTAGTATAAAACCATTAAATTAAGATTGTGTGCGATGCTTTCTTAATCTAAATAAAATCTAATTTAACTTTATGACCCAATACATCTTGCTTAACCCAACTAGGTGACCTCTTTAATATAAAAAATATTTATGTAACCTAACCATCTAGCCACTTCAAAATTCCCCGAAAATGACCTTCGCCGCTGTAATCATAGCCCCTACCGAGGCGCTGCCATACATGATCAGTTTTGGAAATAATGGGATCTCCGAATTTAAAGGCTTGAATAAGTTGAGTTATTACAGATTGCAGGTATGTGTTTATATGAGTCTTGAGTTAACGGGGACTGAAATAAAAATAAGTCCAGTAAAAAGATGGTACAGAAATAGGCGAGAAACAGTATAACAACTTGATCAATAACAGTTATCGCAGGATTTTATATGCGAGTATAGAGATAAAGCAACAAAGTATGCAAGCTTTAAACTCATAGTTCTCTTCCTTTCGAGTATCAGACTGCAGCTGCGGTAAAATAAAACTGGTAAAAATAAAACGCGTAAAAAAGATGATGCAGAAATAGACGGGAAAAGGTACGACCACTTGATGAATTACAGTTAATGGAGGATTTTATAGGTAAGTATTAAGATAAAATCATCGAATATAATCAGTAAATTTTAAGTTGTTCCCAATATTATAACAGCTTCAAAAGATACAAAAATTTCAAACGTATATAAACTCAAGGTATATTTATGAATAATGTTATATTTATATACGTACTACGTATATACTCTCTTATATTTCTTAAAACTAATTTCTTTTTTCTAGGCTTGATTATTTATATTCATTATTTTGATCAGTTTCTACGTCTCAGCAGTTTTCGTATTTACTTGACTTCTCTGAACTGTTCCTTTTGAACAGTTTGTACCTCTTAACGGTTATCGTATTCTTCTTTAGACTAACTTCTTTTTATGCTCAACTCTTTACGTTCCTTATTTTTTATCAATTTCTACCTCTCAGCGGTTTTCTTATAATTCTTAAAACTAAATGTTTTCTACGCTCGACGTATTTTGGTCAATTCTTACTTCTTAACAGTTTTCTCATTAACTTAACTCTATAATTTTTTATGTTTAATATTGTAAACAATTTTTACCTCTCAATAATTCCCTTATATTTCTTCAACTTATCTCTACACTAACACTTACAAGTCTTAAGCGTACTACAATAGAAGTTAAACTGCCAATTTCCACTAGATAAAACATAGCTGCTTTTGAGATTATAAGGTAGTTCCTAAGGGTAAAATGTATTCAAATCCATCATTAAATAATCATCCTCCATTCGCGCTAGTGATATATCTCATGTTCTGTATTTAAACTTACCAAAATACAAATAGATATATCTAAACAAGAGCAAGCAACTTAAGAAAAATAAACAGGTGTCGATTTTGTTTCAGCTGAAAGCATGCGTATAGGATGTAGTTGTGTAAACGGAGAGGATATATCTTTTAATGTAAATCATTTTGCTGATATATTTTCAAATAAAATATGTTTATGTCAAACCTAGTTTTTATTTTATATAATTCACCACTTTAATGTGTTTAGACTACATAAATATAGTCATGTAGTAAAGGAAATAAATAGATCTTGACAGGAAAATTTAGACAGGTAGGAGGCTTAAAATAGATACCTACAACCTATAGACTGCATAAGCAGTCCTTATGATGCATAAAAATATTTAATCAGGTGTTCAGGTAAGATAGACATTTGGTGATAATATCCTGACAGGAAATACGAAAGTCAATAGACGCATGAGTATATACAAATATATGTAGAAATGGGAGGAGTGTGAGAAAAGATATATATTAAAGAGAGGTATTTCAAGAATATTTAAGTAAGAGTAAGAGTATTTATTTTACAGACTTATTAGAGTGAAAGTGAAGGCTCGTTATCTAGGCATATAATATATAAGAATTAGAATGGTATAATAATTCAAGTAAAGTAATAGATATATTACTAGTAAGCATAAAACAATTGGTATAAAGTTAATCAAGTAAATCCAAAATGAACTTGAAGCTTTTAATTTCCTAAAAATCATTTTAACTAGAGTAAAATATAAGGTTGGTGACATCGTAGGAATAAGTAAACATAAAGGTGTATTTAGTAAGGTTTGCGGTATGAATTGGTCTCTGAAGCTATTTAAAATCGATAAAATTATTATATCAAACCCAGTTCTTACATTATTTTATAAAACAGAGTTACAGAAAGCAAACCATCCCGATATATATTGTAGAAAAAATTGGTAAACACAGAAAAACAAATGTAAAGCAGCTTTATGTAAAGTAGCAAAGAACACTATTTGAATAAATCATAATGACTCGATAACACAACCTTATTAACAGAGATCATAAGATCAAACGAACTTACCAAGTGATGTTCGATCTTGATTATATGAAGGCCTCGTCGAAATAAATAAAGACATATGTAGTACCTCCACCTCTGGCCAATACGTCCACAATCTTGAAAGCTAAGCAAAAAAGAATCCCTTCGTACCCTTGCCTAACTCTGCCGATAGTATTCAGTCTAGTTTAAAGTCGTTGTTGCAACACAATTTGGGTTTTTTTTTTTTTTTTTTTTTAAATATAAAAAATTGGGTTGGGACTTTATTTATTTCGACGAGGCCTTCATATAATCAAGATCGAACATCACTTGGTAAGTTCGTTTGATCTTATGATTATATTCGGCCTCGTCTCATAAATAAAGACATATGTAGATGTTTAAAGAAGTTGCAACAACTAATTACTTCAAAAAAAAAAAAAATATATATATATTTATTATTTTTTAAGTTAATATGCAACATTAAGGAACATAAAACAAAACATATGCAAATCAACAGTCTAAAAAAAAAGAAAATTTTTCTTATGGGTATGTAAGCATAATAATGTAATAAATATGTAATTTATCACAACAGTTTATAACACACTAATCTTACAACAACAAGGAAAACATAAAAATTAATATCATAACATATAATATAAAGGTTTTGGTAAAAAACAAGACAAACCAAATAACAAACATCTTTCCAACGAACAAATTATTATTTTAATTTACAAACTAAGAATTGTTTGGGCAAACTCTTGGTTGGATATCAAAGGTCTATTGTAAAAATTCGCAAATGTGTTTTATCCATCTTGCGATGGTTTGCGAGGTGGCTTTGTGATATGGTTTCTTATATGTGAGAAACAAGGATTTACAAGAGCCTCTTAATTTCTTTGTCTTTTCCAAATATTCTAGGAGAGTCCTAGAAACACATATATTTGGGTTTTCATTAAAAAATGGCAAAACTATAAAAGGCTGACTCTTATTTCTGCCTGATGTCTTTATTCGACTTGGAATTTTTATTTCAATTCTCTCTTTTTGAATTATTATATTGTCAATATCAATCAGATTTAAGGTTTGAATACGCTGTCCCGTTGCCAATGCCATCAGACTTACTAGTTTTTGGGTAAGCATTTCCAAACTAATCTCACTATTTTTAAAGTTTTTTAAATAATTTATAACAATACCTGGGTCCCAGGTATTTTCATATTTAGCCAAGGTTGGTCTTTTCCCTAAAACTCCCTTAAAAAACCTTTTTAACCTAAAATCTTGCCCCAAGTCCGGCCCTGCTATTTGTGCAATTGCAGATCTGTAATTATTAAGAGTTCCATATGAAGCCCCTCTCTTAAAATGTGTGGCTAAAAACTCTAGGACAGTTGGAACTTCAACTTTAAAGGGATTTAAATTATTTGCTATACTAAACTCCCACCATAACTTTAAGGCAGCATTATATTGCTTTAATGTTGCGGGTGTAATTGAGCTTAAACATATATCTAAAGAATCTCTAGGCACCTTTCCTAACAATAGCGTCCTCCTGATAGTCTCCCCGCCACCAGGGTAAGGTTCTGCCAAAGGGGGTGTGGTAACCTATTAAAGGTAAGTAAAAAATTTTTTAGGATTAAAGATTAATGGTTCACCAACCAGAATTGACTTAAAAATAGGATACCATGGTTGTGAGACCCAGAGAGGAACAACTACTATCCCTTCCGCTCGATCTTCAATTATCTTTTGAAGCACCTTTAAAATCATACAAAAGGGTGGGAACGCATAAAAATTTAGTTTGCTCCAATCCAGTGTAAAGGCATCTACTTTATGTGCCTCTGGGTCTCGCAACCATGATATAAACATAGGACACTTTCTATTCAACCTACTAGCAAATATATCAATATCTGGTTGTCCAAAACAATTTGCAATGTTTTGAAAGGCTTTATCTGATAAAGACCATTCCGTCTCCTTGTGCACCTGACGAGAGGCCCTATCGGCTTCTATATTATGCTTTTTATTTATGTAGCTAGCAAAAATTAAAATATTTCTACTTTCACAAAACATCCAAATTTTTCTTGTTATTTCATTTAATTTATTAAATCTAACACTCCCTTTCTTATTTATACAGGCTACAGCTGTAGTGTTGTCAACACGACATAAAATATTGCAGTTTGATAATTTTGAAACAAAACACTTTAATCCAAAATACAATGCCAAAAGCTCTAAATAATTTATGTGCTCTACCTGTTCTTTATCTGACCAATATCCCAACGTTCTCTTTCCGTTGCAAAAAACCCCCCAACCTGATCTTGATGCATCAGAAAATATCTCTAAGCAAAATTTAGACAAACTAATATTATTGGAAGTATTTATGTTATTTATAAACCAATTAATGTCAAAAAATAACGTCTCTGGTATTTTCATCTGTACATCATAGCAACCCTTAGCCTGTTTTAAAGCAATATGTTTACAACGTTCTAGGGATTTTAAATGAAAGTACCCATATTTTATCGCTGGGCATGCTGAAACCAGTATGCCAATAAATTCTGCAAAGTCTCTAATCTTAAATATTTTTAATTTTAAAAATTTTTTGCAAATACAAGATATTCTAACTTGCTTTTCAGTTGGTAATGATAGTTCCATTGAAAAAGAGTTATAGATAAAACCCAAAAATTTACATATTTTGCTAGGTATTAGACTGCATTTTGTATGATTAATTAAAAAACCTAAATATGTTAGAGTCTTAATTGCTAAATTTGTATTTCTGCTACATTCATTATATGATTTTCCAAAAATCAAAAAATCATCCAGATAAACTACTAAAAGGATCCCCCTTTTTCTTAGCATACTAACTACAGGTTTTAAAATTTTTGTGAAAATGTAAGGTGCACAGCTGAGCCCAAAAAGTAGATACTTGTATTCATAAATTACATCCTGGAATATAAATCTTAGGTATTTTTTGATGTGCTTCTCGTACTGGGACCAGATAATAAGCATCTTTTAAATCAATGCGACACATAAAAAAATGTTTTCTTATTAGCCGGGCAACTACCTTATTATCTTCTATTTTAAAATGTTTGTTTTCCACAAAGGAGTTAAGTTTTTTTAAATTTAATATTAATCTATAGGTCCCATCAGGTTTAGGTACAAAAAAAAAAAAATTTGAAATAAATTGTTTTTTACATTTCTTGACAGCTGATATTGCGCCTTTATAACTTTTTTAAAATTAAATTTTCTTTTTGAGACCATTTATTCTCAGTGGGAATGAACTTTTGCACGGGATTATTGGTAAATGGAATTGACAGTCCATTAATATAAGACCTCACTGTCCTATTTATAAATAAACTCTGCCACCTATGTACAAAATGTCTCAGGCGTCCGCATGGTTTACTAACCTGAAAGTCTATATGCGATGACTGCGCCTTCTGTTGCTCGGGTTGCTCTGCGAGTAATTGTAAAATACTTTCCGAGATAGCAATTTTTACCTCGGGGTTTATTGAAGGTGGATTTATTAAGGTACAATTTTCTGGAGGCAAATATTTTTCAATTAGACAATTTCTGGTTTCGTCATCCAGGCCACCAGTTAAAATATTATTCCATCGCAAAGCTATATCTGCATGGATGGGTTTTCCATACGAGTTCTTGGCTACCCCTTCCTCTCCCAAAATGGATAAAATTTCCATATTTAAATTGTTTCTGGATTCATCTGCAAGAGAATGAACCAGTTTAGTTAAATTCTCTTTAAATGTATTCATTGATATCACAACCAATAAAAACTATTATCAAGTAATGGGAAAGAAAAGGCCACATAATCCATTTTCCACAAGTGGATATGCGTCCTGCTATCACAAGCAGGTAAAACAACGATATACACATAATAGGGAATCTGTTATCATTACAACAGAAAATATGTGTCCTGCTATCACAAACAGGTAATACAAAAAAAATATTCTTTATTCCGTTATCACTAACAGAAAGACTGGAGGGTACCTATACTTGTAATCACAAACAGGCAGGTAGGTTTTAGACAACAAACAAAATAAAAAAAATGTTGTCCAAAAAATAGGTGTCTTTTAAACAAAAAATTTCTCCCTCAATGCGCCCTTCTAGGACTTATCCTTTTTCACAAAACATTGGAATTGAAATATATTTTACTTTCCCTGTGCCCGTCATTATCAGCTGTTCCACTTATCCCTGAAGCAGACGCAGGCGCCGTCGCGATAATACCAGGATTATTGATTATTTCCCTATCGGAATCAACAACAACAACTCTCACAGGCTGTACGGTGTCACCATCATCTTTGCTATCCTCATCCGATGAAGTCACAGACGTATAGTTGTCTACCTCTCTCTCTCTACAAACAGAACGAGACCGAGATCGAGACGGAGACCGAGAACGGTCTATCTCACTTTCGCTGTCACTGATAACACGACGTACAGGTGCCCGTATTTTACGACCACGACTTTTCTTAACCTTGCATTTTTCTTCAAGGCTATTAAGCCTATTATTTAACTTCTTAAACAATTTATAAAAGCCCGACCGTTCTACCGACTGACTACGACTTCTTTTTCTATGTTTCGGCATAATTTTTACGCTTTTCTACAAAAAAAAAATTCTGAATTTACACTATCGATTTCGATGATTCACTTGCGACGTGAACGTATCAACACAAAAACGAAGACTGAATACTATCGGCAGAGTTAGGCAAGGGTACGAAGGGATTCTTTTTTGCTTAGCTTTCAAGATTGTGGACGTATTGGCCAGAGGCGGAGGTACTACATATGTCTTTATTTATGAGACGAGGCCGAATATAATTAAATGTATTATATAACTGGAGTGGCAGAAATGTAAGCTTAAGTTAATGTTGAATAGGACACATATGTTTAAGGAAATAGAGACTTTGATTATGTAAGCGCTGGTGATTGCGAACAGAAATAGACGAGTATACACAGTTTTATATTTTAAAAGATGAGAGTGGGTCATTGTTAAATTAGTTTAACAGTTGGTTTGTTTCTGAAACGTATTATTTTCGTTTAAAGTTATATCTGCAAAAGTCAGCAAAAAATATTTTCTATGTCTTCGACACCGAGTAAGCTTTAAGAAGTATAACACAACTGTTGAGAGGTGAAAGTTCAAGATAAGGAACATAAACAGTTGAGCATAAAAATAAATTCAGTTAATGAGAAAACTGGACGTAGAAATAGTCCAAAATAAGTAATATAAACAATCGGGCGTAGAGAGAAGTTAGTTTTAAGAAGTATAAAATAACCTTTGAGGTAGAAATTGATAAAAATAAGAAATTTTCACAGTCAAGCATAGAGGGAATTTAGTTTTTATAAATATGAAATGATTAATTCTACATAGATAAAATAAGATCATTCATCAGTATACCTTGAGTTTATATACGTTTAATATTATATTAATTATTTTAATAATTAATATAATATTTTGATTCACTTAAAACTTGCAGCCCTAATGAATATATTTGGCTGCTTTATCAATATACATCTATAGAATCCTCCGTTATCTGTAATTCATCAAGTGGTCGAAACTTTTCACGTCTATTACTGCACTATCTCTTTTATCCGTTTTATTTTTGCTCTAGTCTAATGCTTGAAGGTAACAGAGGGCCATAAGTTTAAAGCTTGTTATTCAACTTATAATCAACAGTTTTTATCATATATTTAGCTGTTTTATCCTTATGCTTGCATATATAATTTTCCGATAACAGTCATTCATTAAATTTTTGTACTGTTTCTTTTTAAAAGGTCTATTTTTACTACAGTCTGAATGCTCGAAGGTTAGATATTTATGAGTTTAAAACTTGTTATTCAACTCACAATCAGCAGTAT
This sequence comes from Kuschelorhynchus macadamiae, assembly GCA_030620095.1. Lineage (NCBI taxonomy): Eukaryota > Metazoa > Arthropoda > Insecta > Coleoptera > Curculionidae > Kuschelorhynchus > Kuschelorhynchus macadamiae. Next base: position 1,437,239 of record JAUTXW010000278.1, on the reverse strand, counting down.
GTACCATATATTTTGCTGCTTTACTTCTATATCTGCATATATTTGGTAAATTCATCAAGTTGTACTGTTTTTTGCGTATTTCTGCATTTTTTATTGGGTTTATTTTCCCTGCAGTCTAATGTTCAAAGGTAAGAGATTAATGTTTTAAATATTTGATCATATATTTATCATATATTCAACTGCTTTATCTCAATACTCGCATATAAAATACTCCAAAAACTGTAATTCATCAAGTTGTACTATTTTTCTCCTATATTTGCACCATCTTTTTACCAGGTGTATTTTTACTACAGTTTTATAATCGAAGGTAACAAGAACCATGAGTGTAACGGTTGTTAGTCAAGCAAGTCATCTTTTAAGGCTATAGGTCTTCTCTAATAAGAGATTGTGAAATTTGAAGTTTATGAAGAATCTCCGTCAAAAGTAAATATATATATATATATATATATATATATATATATATATATATATATATATATATATATATATATATATATATATATATATATATATATATATATATATATATATATATATATATATATATATATATATATATATATATATATATATATATATATATATATATATATATATATATATATATATATATATATATATATATATATATATATATATATATATATATATATATATATATATATATATATATATATATATACATATATCGTCGTTTGACTAAAATGGATCATTGTGGCTGCTGTGATGCAGAACATGTTCCAAACAAGGATCATTTTCCTGTTATGACGTTGGTGTAAGTGGAATGAAAACATACTATCATTTAATACTCCCAACGAAAGCCAGGAGTCACAATGTAATTCAATGCCGGTCGTGGTATTAGCCAGCGGAGTAGTTGTTTTTGTGATTCAATTTTGTGCCCTACACGGGGCTGGCTAGTCTATGGCGGCCTGATGAGCTCTAATAAGAGCGAAATCGCGATCGTCGTTTGACTAAAATGGATCATTGTGTCTGCTGTGATGCAGAACATGTTCCAAACAAGGATCATTTTCTTGTTATGACGTTGGTGTAAGTGGAATGAAAACATACTATCATATATATATATATATATATATATATATATATATATATATAATATATATAAATATATATTTATATATATATAAAAATATATATATATATATATATATATATATATATATATATATATATATATATATATAAATATATATATATATATATATATATATATATATATATATGTATAATGTGTTTTCATTCCGGGTGTACATCCGTTCACTACTGTCGTTCTGAAAAGAACAGTTTTGCTGACGTTTCGCCAAAATCACATTTGGTATTTTCGAAGCTTTATTTCTCGCGTCCGAATAGAGACTTAAATGTTGGTGACTGCGACGCTTTCTTTTTATACCCCCACCCGGGGTCGAAGGTTATATCTGCGCGGCCGTTGGTCGTTATTTATGTTTTCCGGATGATGCTGTTGTTGTTACGCTAACTGCGCTTGAGTTTTTGCCATTTTAGATTTGTCGATTATTGTCTTCCATACTGTTGGTAGTTTTAATGATTCGTCCCTTTTATTCAAATCCCAATATGATCTGCCAAGATCGCAAGAGGCATTCCATTGCCATTCGAGTGTGCTACTGAGATTGGACGAAAACGCGACACAAGAGTTCGGTAGCGATACATTTTAATTAGTCGATGATGCTCCTACCCTTTTTATTAATATAGGTACTGGAAGAGTAGCTTCTATCACATATTCTCTTCTTTGAATCGCGGTGGTTCTGATGAAACAGCATGTATTAAATATGAATCAAGTGGTTAAATTTACTATTTGCGGCAGATGATATATTTATATATTAGTTAATATACATTTTTGAGTCTGTACAAGGCGAGATTGTAATAGATTGTACAACATAGAGTTAAAAATGTGTTAGTTATAAATTCATTTTCCTAGAAGCATAAGAGATTAAGATTTGTATAAGCTGCAATCATTTTTGGTTAGTCATTGACCATAACCTAACCTTACAAATATGCCACCACTGTCATTTAGTGCCTGTACATTTGTCCAGATAAAATCAGAACGTATTGACAAAACATGTACTTTTTTCTGTCCAGTGGGCCGTTTAAAAAATAATTAAATATTGAACTTGTTTATGCAACCATTTTCATTGAATCTTCAGCCCAATTTCAATATTTGAAATATATAAAAAAAAATCAATATTTTACACCGATTCCCAAAATGAAAAAAACATACGGGGTATGTAATACATTTAATAATTTGTTTCACCACACTTTTTTAACAGATCCTGAATACTTGACAATATTTTTTAAATGTTCAAAATTTTGTATCATAGAACTTTTTTATTTAACAATTTGTTTCAGATCTTTCAACAGAGGAGCTATTGTACTTTAACATCTTTGTTGTGTTACCGCATTCTGTTGCATTAAAAAAACTCTCCATTTATCGCCTTAAGATTCTCCGACGACACTGTATTGAGAACCAGTTTTTTTTTTCTAAAACCATCTCGGTATAGACATAATTATGATGCTCACATCGACCTTAATTTCTTTAAGATTAACAAAGTGGACGATATTTCAGCAATTGTCACTTACTGAAGTGATCGATTGGAAGGTCTTTTTGCGTAAGACATTTACTTTTTGTTTATGCTATTTGCTTTTGTTTCTTATATTAAAATGATTTTTTACCGCATAAATTCTAAAATATGTTTATACGTATAGTTACACAGAATATCTCATTATCGAGTTCAAATCAGCCTATCGCAACAAAGAAAGTATTTTTTAAACCCCCCCAGATCGTGCAGTTACTCTTTGTAGCGATCAGGGGCGTGCATTCGATGGACGCAAGGGAAGCAGTGCTTCTCCAAAAAAAATTACAAACATCTTCTAAAATGTAATTTTTGAAATAGGAAACCATTCATTTAGTTTATATTAAAAATGCTAAAATATTATCTTAATTATCAAGCTCATAATAAATGCGGCCTGGACTCCGACCCAGCCTCAATAGAATATCGAATAGAACCTATGCGGGCCGCTAGCTTCTCTGCAGCCAAGTCCTGTATGCTTGATTTCCTGTGAATCGAGCCCGAGGTTATTGAACTTTCCACCGTCTAGGTTTGCAATTTTTGCATTTCAGTCGCGTGCTTTAAGTGGTGGTAGTAGGTTTTTCGTTTGAACGGCTATGCGTACGTCGCGTCGTGCATGGTGCGATATGGAAGACAATAATACGGATGTGGATATGCAAATACCGTCAACTTCGGCTGTCGGTAATAACGTTGAAAATGTTGGAGAATTTAGTAAGAAGAGTGTGTCTGAATGTGTGGTGTGTGTCGTAATATTAAAGGGATTTTCAACATTAAACTTCCCTGATAAGCTTTAAATAATTTCCAAAGGAAGGGCAAAGCCGCCTATGAAAAATTTAACCACAAAAATAAAAAACTGTATTAGACATTTTTATCCGGAAAAACAATACGAACAATTTAAATGGCTAACAGGATGTGAAAATATAAGTAAATTATTTTGTTGGCAATGTTTACTTTCTGAAAATGAAAAAGGTCTCTGGAATAAAACTGTTTTTTTCCGATTTAAACAATTTCCATAAAGCTGTAAAAAGACACATTATGTCCAAAGCGCATTTACAGGCCGTCATAAAAGAAAAAGTCTTCGGCAAAACCAGAATTGAACACGCCCTTAATAAACTGTCGGAAATTAGTCACCGCCAACACAATGAACTAGTCGATAAAAATAGGTAAATATTAAGAAGACTTATGGATGTTGTTTGTTTTCTCGGACAGCACGAATTGGGATTTAGAGGTCATGACGAAACAAGGGTTTCTTAAAATAGAGGAAATTTTTAAGATTTACTTAGTTTAATGGCTAAATATGATGCTTAAAAAATCCATTATTCTAAAAAGAATTAAACAGGAGAATGGCGATGCGCGGTTCATTGCTATTGTTCTGGACAAAACAACTGATATCACTAATTTTAGCCAATTATCCATAGTAATACGCTATGTTAAAACAGACGGAAGTATTCAAAAGCGATTTTTAGGTTTTAAAAATGTGTCCTAAAATCGTACAGCAGATGCATTATATACCGTAGTTTATAACGTTACTAAAGAAATTAATGGAGAGAAAAAATTAGTTGCTCAAAGCTATGGTGGAGCTGCAGTGATGGCAGGACAATTAGGGGGTCTGCAAGTTAAAGTTCGAGAAACTTTCCCAATTGAATTTAGTTTTATTCCAGTCCATCAATCACATTAAAGAGTTTTATTACTCCATTTGTTATGTTTTAATATTTTTATTACCGAATGCCACCACTGTTATGATTTAATAATTTTAGTATTTTGTATTAGCACTGGTAGTAAATGTAAACACTTCAACTTGTTTCAAATCTCTCTATTATCTTCTGTACAAGAGGGACACTTCTTACTTCTAACAAATCTTTACTCTTACTGTGTCTACTGACTTAATTCTACTGACAATATAGTACTGACATAATGACTGACCTGCTCTATACTGACTACCTAGAACTTATTTTTATATGAATTCCCTAATTTGAGATGCAGTGGCGTATCTGTAAAATTGATTAAAAAAGGTGTCTATAAAAGTAATTTGGGGAGTATTTGCTACGCCACTGCTTACTGTACTACAATGGTTTCTTTTAATGTTTTTATAGCTGAACCTTCCCAAGCTTTATCGACATAGTGTAAATGAGTTTATGATAGGTTTTTTCGGGTATAATAATATTTGGGGCGGAAGAACGTGCATAAAATAGAATTTGAAGTAGAATTTAAAATACATATTGTTTACTTAGAATTTCCCTTGCAATAAACGACCATTAAAGCAGCTTTTGTCGGAAGGTTCCGCCGAAATATAATGTATGTCTAAATATTGCATTTACGTGTCAAACTATCTCTAGACTAATGAATATATAATACTTAAGACTATTCACAAATAAAATGACTATAAAATAATGGGGTCACAACACCTCCCCCCTAAATGAGAGATTTTATAATAATGAAATTGTTAGAAAATTTCGTTCCTGAGTTAAAATATAAATTATGATACAAAATATACATCCTTGTAATTGATACTAATATTTAACAAAAGTATTATGTTCGAAATGATTTTACAAAATTTGCTATGAACTATGTTCTTATTCTATATTATACTAACCTATATAATATTGAAAACTGTTTTTTTTTTATAATAATTAGGCATTCTAAATCTACTTAGATTCTACTAAAGAAATTTATTACTTATAATAAAACATAATATTATTACTTATCTAATTGATCGTCTTGAGGACGTGTGACCAATAGCTCTGCGAGGCGTGTATGATATACCTGGTTGATCGTCCTCAGGGTGATCATCATTATTAATTCTATTAGAAGTTTCACTAGTATACTGAGCTATATATCTATTACTTCTCGGGGATGGTTCAATGGTTTGATTTACCCTTACGCAAATATTTGGTATTATTCCACAACAGGAAGTTTTTCTTATACATTTTGAATATATTTTGTAAACAATAAATAATAATACAACAACAGATACAATGTAAGCTAAAACAGAACCAGAAATATTATATGTTGACAAAAAATTATTTTTTTCAAGATTTTCTGTTAGCTTTTCTATGTCGTCTAGTTTATGGCTAGCGATGTTCAGTTCAGGAATGTGCTTTGAAAGAGTCTTATAATTTTCGTTTATTAAAATTTCTGTCAGGTTAATGTTATTATTTTTTATTTTTTCACAACAGTCCTCACTAATTTCTAATGGCGGAACAAACTCACTAAATATTTTCGACTGAAAGGCATTACCGTGAGGCACGAGCATCGTTGAAACACTATACGCTTTACACTGTTTTCCTATGGTGACACTGCCGCAATTTTTTAAAATAACGTCTACTGGTTTATTTTGATTAATACATGAAATGGTTAATGATTCAGGGCAAGGCACTGCAAACAGCCAAGTATTAGTTGTAAGTAACTGAATAAAGATACCTCTATTAGAATTTAATATATGTTTTTCGCATACTTCTGGAATTTTATTTGTTACTTGAAGTAACTTCATTTCACAGTTTTCCACTAAATGAGCCAATGAAACTGGTTTTTGTTGCTGACAAATCATTTTATCATCCGTTATTTTTATAAATTTATTATATTCGAGATCAGAGAAAGTTATGAACTGCTGTTTTGTTTCGTCTATTGCAATGTATTTAGAAGATGGTTGAATCAAAACAAATTGATTAGTGGCTAATAGCTTAGGAAAAGGCGATACCTTATATAGGTAGAATAATTGTGCTTCAACTAAAGGAATATTAATTATATAAATTAAATGATTATTTTCAAAGTAAACTTTTAGTTCAATCGTTTTTAATATAAGATTAGAATGCATTATATCAAGAGGCACAGCAAAATCTAAACCATGGGGAAGAGAATCCGTAACTTGTTTTAGTTCATCAATTAGGAGAACTGGTGTTAAAATTGCTGGGTGTAATAAACCCTTTTTGGCAATAAGAATTGCATTAATCAAAGTCATTACTTCGAGTTGTAGTTGATGTAACATCATATTTGTCAGCGTAATGTGTTCTTCTAGATTGCCTTTTAAGTCTAAAAATTTAATATCTTTTTGTTCTTTTTCTAATTGTTTGGAAAGAATTTTAACATTATTTTTTAAAATGTTTTCATTAAAATCTAAGGTTCCAATAGTATTGTTGAAATTTGTTAGTGTAGACTTGACAACTTTAGTTTGCTCTTTCAAAAGAGCTAATGCTGAACCCTCATTTTGCGATAAATCTGAAATTTTGCTATCATAATATTTCGCGTCTTCTTCGTCTAAAGTACCGAATAGAATTTTTGTAGCCTTTCCGATAATATTGAACCATCCTCGTTTATTTCTACTTAAAGTACTATAACCTATCAATTGATGTAAAGTTTCTAAATCTGAGCTAATTTTATCAAAATTATATTTAGTTGACTTTAAAAACGTGTCACAAATGGATAAGTGGTACTGAAAATTTTTATGATTACATAATTCAGAGGTTATTTTATTGTAGTTTTTTTAGAGAAAGAAGTTTATTTATAATGTTGTTAAAATCTACATATGTAATTAGCTTCCATTTGTTATTATAGAGTCGCAGTTCTCCAAGTTTTTCAAAGTGTATTCCTGGGTTGTGGTCGTAATATGTGACATTATAATCGTCGCTATTATCAGAACGAAAGGTATTCAGAGATATAGTGATACTGAGTAGTATTATTCTGAAATAGGAGAAAACATAAAATTTAAAAATACTATCTACATACATTTATATTTTAAATTATTTTCTATAATACATTTATACATGTTTTTTTTTTTTGCTTTGTGTTAATCATAAAACTGTTTTAATCTATTGGCATGGACGCATTGTTTGTTTTTGCCTTTCTGTATTATAAAATTAACGTCAGAAGTTTTATCTATTATTATATAAGGTCCAATCCATAAGGATGTGAGTTTTTTGCTTCTGCCTCTTCGCACTGATTCGTCATAAAGTAGCACCTTATCACCTATTTTAAAATCTCTAATTTTGCAATTTTTATCGTAATTTTGTTTTGAAACGCTTTTACTTTTCAATAGATTTTCTTTAGCCAATTGGCTAGAATATTGTAATTTTTGTTTAAGATTGGCAACAAAATCATCATATGTGTATTGAGTTTTCATAGGTTGAATAATTGAAGTAGGTAAATTAGGGGTATGGCCAAATAAAAGTTCAAAAGGTGAAAAGTGGGTTGCAGTATGCGGAGTTGTATTATAAGTAAATGTTGCAAATGGAATCCAGCTATCCCAGTCTTCCTGACTATCTTTGATAAAATGTCTTAAATACTCCTCTAAGACTCTATGAGAACGTTCTAAAGCTCCGTTGGATTCTGGATGATAACTAGTAGTTTGAACCTTTTTTATTTTTAAAAGTTTGCAAGTATTTTTAAAGATTTCACTTAAAAAATTTGAACCTTGATCGGTAATTAGAGTTTCAGGTAGTCCATATAGACAAATTATTTTCGTTACGAAGTAATAAGCTACTGTTGAGGCTTCTTGATTTTTTATAGGGACATTAATATTATACTTTGTCAGGTCATCTTGGAAGGTAAGAATATATTTGTTACCTGCTTCCGTTTCAGGTAAGGGACCAACAATATCGAGAAAACATCTTTCAAAAGGTTTAGTCGCGGTTGAAGTTATGACCATTGGCATTTTTGTTTTTCGCGATAATTTGTTTTTTTGACAAGATTCACATTTTTTATAAATCTTTTTACGTCTTTTTTCATGCCTCTCCAGGTATAAAATTGGGATAATTTTTTATGTGTACGGGCAATTCCTTGATGACCGCCTAAAGGAGAGTTGTGGAATTCTTCTAATAAGGTTTCCTTTTCAGATTCAGAGGGTTTTATTAAATTATTATTGTAAACTGTTATATCTACATTAGAGTTTTTAAAAATATATCTTATCATGGGATAAATAATTTCCCATTTTACTAACGGGTTGTAATGATATTTAATAAATGACAATTTAAGTTTTTTGTTACTTACAAGATTTTTTAACTTTAGTAGACAAGACCATATATTTTCATAATTTGTGTCATTTAACATATTTTCATTATCATTGAGTAAAAATATATTACAGTCGTTGTTTTGGTACTGAGAGACGGAAGGTATTTTTAAATCGTTTTGAACGTTGTATGATGCAAGAAATTGTTTAATCTGATTATTTTGTTCCAAAATATTAAATTGCTCTTTGTTAAAAAATTTGGGAAAAAATAATATTATAGGATCTGAATTATTTATCTGAAATAAATTAGCGTTGTTTTCTTTTAATTTTGTGTTAATAACAATATGTGTTTGCAGATAATTTAAAAATTTTTGATAATCTGTTATCATGTCAGCGTTTACCGTTTTAATCATTCTACTTAAGGCATCAGCATTTGTATTTAACTTTCCGGCCTTATAAATAATTTCGAAATTGTATTCTTCCAATTTTAACCTAAATCTTGTAAGACGCGACCCAGGGTCTTTTATGTTAAATACATAAAGTAAAGGTTTATGATCCGTAACTATCTTAAAATTTGTTCCAAAAACATATGGTCGAAAATGTCTAACTGCCCAAACAATTGCCGCTAATTCTTTCTCTGTCGTTGAGTAGTTTTGTTCGGCTTTATTAAGAGTTCTACTAGCATAAGCTATAGGTCGATCATTATTAACTTTTCCTTGTGATAAAATTGCACCAATCGCATAATTACTTGCGTCGGTAGTTATAATGAATTCTTTTGAAAAATCTGGGTACTGTAGTACAGGAGGAGAAGTAATGTTATTTTTAAGCGTTTGAAATGAAATATCACAAGCATGGTCCCATTTAAATTCCGTATCTTTCTTGAGCAATTTGGTAAGAGGTTTTGAAATTTTCGCAAAATCCTTTATAAATTTTCGATAATATCCGACAAGCCCTAAAAATGATTTTACCTCTTTTTGATTTACTGGTTGAGGAAACTGTAAAACACATTCTACTTTTGAAGGATCAGGTTTGATGCCATAATCTGTTATAATGTGACCTAGATACAAACATTCTTTTCTTAAAAATTCACATTTTAATGGTTGAAGCTTTAAATTATGCTCCCGAAACCGTTCAAATACCTCAATTAACCTTTCATTATGTTCTTTTAAATTATTAGCATAAATTACGACATCATCTAAATAAATAAAACATTTTATGCCACTAAGACCGCTTAAGACCGCATTCATTAACCTCTGAAAGGTTGCCGGAGCTCCTTTTAGGCCAAAAGGCATCCTATTGTAAACAAAATGCCCCGTAGAAGTACTAAAAGCTGTCTTATTTTTATCATTTTCGTCCATTTGAACCTGATGAAATCCATTGGCTAAATCTAAAGTTGTAAAATAATGCGATTTTCCTAATTGGTCTAAAATATCTGTAATATTAGGTAATGGAAATGCATCCCCTGCAGTTATTTCATTAATTTTTCTAAAATCTACGACCACGCGAAATTTAGGTAAACCTGATGAATCAGTTTTTTTAGGAACTACTAATAAGGGACTATTCCAAGGACTGTAAGACGGAGAAATTATTCCATCCTTTAACATTGCATCGGTTTGTTCTTTTATAACCTCCCGATGTTGAAAAGGTAATCTATAGGGTTTAATATTAATAGGTCCCTTAGTAGGGTCTGTAGAAATTTTATGTTTTATTGTGTTTGTACAAGAGAGTTTATCACCTTCTAAATAAAAAATATCGATAAAATTTTCACAAATTTCTAGAAGTGAGTTAGTTTCCTCGACATTTAATCCTTCTAAGTTGAGAGAATGTTTCAATTTTTCTAAACGTTCAAAGTAATTTATATTCGTGTTATTTTCAATATTATTATTATTATGACTAAGCTCTATAATGTCAAATTCACCTTTAGTGATAGGTTGTACGTTAACTCTGGGTAACGCAATTGTTAAGGGTTCATTAGATATATTTAAAATACTAATTAAACATTTATGATTATGTACTTTGGTCAAAGAAGAACCTATATAGAGATTTTCAGCAAGTTGTTTCGATTTTACGATACCTTCAGTACCTGAAACGTTGGCCAAAGCATAAGTTATCATTTCACATCTTGGGGGTATAGTCGTTAAAGTCTCTGAAGGCAAAATCTTAAAGCAATTGTCCTCAAAATAAACAGTTTCTTCTTCATAATTAATTTTAGTTTTATATTTTTGCAAAAAATCGCGGCCTAAAATTCCGTCATTTTTTATAGGAATGCTATCTGGTACGATATGAAAAGGATGAATTAATATTTTATTATCTTTTAATTGGATTGTTACATTATATAGACCTTTCGTAAAAACCGGTTCTTTACTTATACCTTTTAGTTCAATAATACAGTTTTGATCTAGCTTTGAATAGTCTTGTAAAATCGACTCCTTTAATAAACAAACATCAGCCCCTGTATCTAACAAAATTTGCAATTCTGACTTTTTAGTGCCCAATGAAGTTATTTCAATTATATCTAACTGTTTACAATTATTAGAGAATAATACTGACTTAGGAGACATATTATTTGAATTATTACGAGTTGGTTTGATTTTAATATGTTCTAGTGGATTCTTATTATTTGAACAGCTACTGTTTATACTGATTGAACTTTTTACGAAGCGCTTGGCGGGCTGTTCACAACCAAGGCTTCGTTGTCGTTTCCCGAAAATTCTTGGACAGATGTAGTTGGTTGTGGAGGAGAAATACTAAGATTGTGTTGGAGGCTACTGGGGGGTAGAGACGTTATAGTTTGTATTTGATGAGAATTATTGACAGGTTCATTATTATAGTTAGGACGGTATCGTCGCTGTTGTTGAGGTATCTCTGAAAGCATTTGAGGTCTGTTTGAACTACGGGGATTGGTATAATTTTGACGATAATTGTTCCCATTATAATTATTGTTAAAATTTCGTGAATTTGTATTTTGATTGTAATTATGATTATCGTTTCCCCTGTAAGAAAAATTACTTCTAGCATTAATAGGTTGTTCCCCGTTATAATTTTGCCCATTTGAAGAATTTGCGTTAAAATGTTGTTGTGGACTGAAGCTTTGATAATTAGGATTATTAAAATTATTTCTTCCCATATTTTGTTCATATTGTATAAGTTGCCTACATTGAGAAGTTATATGATTATTTTTATGACAGAACATACACAAAAGTTTAGGATTTTGGTTATTAAAATTTCTATTTCCCTGACCCACAAAACCTACATTTTTAAAATTTGAATTTTTTGCTCTAACGTTGTTTTCGAGTTCCATTTCGATTGCTAATGATAATGCCCTGTCTAAATCTGTTGTGTTTTCAGCAATTACTCGAATTTGTATTTTTTCATCATTTAGCCCTTGTCTAAACGTGTTTACTAAAATTGACTCTAAATTTTCTATTAATACCTTAGCAGAATTATGTTCATAATTTAAATGACAAGTTTCTTTATATTTATTATGCAGGTATCTTAATCTATCTCCATATTCTGTAACGGTTTCCCTAAAGTTTTGTTTTATATTCATTATTTGAGTTAAAAAATGAGAAGGCGGTCTTTTATCCGTAAACTGTTCTAAAAGAAAATCTCTAATTTCGTCCCAATTTAAAAATTCTTTATATTGTGTCACCTCTTGAGCTTTACCTTTTAATTTAGTACCAAAAATTAATTTAGCTAATTTATTTTTTTCATTTTCTTTCACAATATGCATTACTGCGTCACAGTTTTTAAGAAAAAATTGAAGAGAATTTCCATCGCCGTAGCCGTCAAATGAATTTATTAAATTTAATACATCAATTGCATCTTTTCCTTCAGCCATTTTTTTGTTTGTTAAAATTATAAAGATTAAATACTAATAAAAATTTTGGGTAAAAATTTAAATATAGATAAGTTATACGGTCGATTATTCAATTACTTTTTCAACACACAACGTATTTGCAGTACCTTTCACAAAATAAATATATCTATATAATTTCAAAAATGCATAACATATAAAAAAAAACAAATAGTGTCACCACAACAGGAAAATAAAAGAAAAAAACTTACAGCTTCATCCTTAGTTAGCTGGAACGTAAGGCGAATTTCCTCGTTTTCTTTCTTCTTCTCGAAACTTGTTGCGTACTGGGCGCTCCTCCAAGTCTGTTGAAACTTCCTGTCTTTGGTATACCGATGTGGTTTAACTGGTGTGATTCCTGCTGCGTTCTAGGCGCTCCTTCAGAAAACACGGGGGAGTATATCCAGATCCGCTGCCACCAATGTTATGTTTTAATATTTTTATTACTCGCCGAATGCCACCACTGTTATGATTTAATAATTTTAGTATTTTGTATTAGCACTGGTAGTAAATGTAAACACTTCAACTTGTTTCAAATCTCTCTATTATCTTCTGTACAAGAGGGACACTTCTTACTTCTAACAAATCTTTACTCTTACTGTGTCTACTGACTTAATTCTACTGACAATATAGTACTGACATAATGACTGACCTGCTCTATACTGACTACCTAGAACTTATTTTTATATGAATTCCCTAATTTGAGATGCAGTGGCGTATCTGTAAAATTGATTAAAAAAGGTGTCTATAAAAGTAATTTGGGGAGTATTTGCTACGCCACTGCTTACTGTACTACAATGGTTTCTTTTAATGTTTTTATAGCTGAACCTTCCCAAGCTTTATCGACATAGTGTAAATGAGTTTATGATAGGTTTTTTCGGGTATAATAATATTTGGGGCGGAAGAACGTGCATAAAATAGAATTTGAAGTAGAATTTAAAATACATATTGTTTACTTAGAATTTCCCTTGCAATAAACGACCATTAAAGCAGCTTTTGTCGGAAGGTTCCGCCGAAATATAATGTATGTCTAAATATTGCATTTACGTGTCAAACTATCTCTAGACTAATGAATATATAATACTTAAGACTATTCACAAATAAAATGACTATAAAATAATGGGGTCACAACACATTGTCCACAAACGATTGCCCAAAGTAGCTCCTACTAGGTGGAACTATAACGGAAGACTTGTGTTAACAGTATCTAAAAATCGTGAATCACTGATTGAACTATTTGAGAATATAATAGAAAATAATGAAACGTGGAACTCAGAAGCAATAAATAGTTCGAGGGGGGTTTTGGACTGTTTGAAACGAGATTTTAATTTTAATTATTTATTGAACACATTTTCAGAAATATTTCCATTCTCGGACAATGTTTTTAATATATTACAAACTAAAACAAATAATATTGCTTTTTGCCTAAAAAAAAGTGGATAATTTTAAGTCCATGTTAAGCCAAAAAAAGATGACTTTGACCTATTTTGGGAGAAAACGATGACGTTAAACGTAAAGCCACAAGCCAAGCGTCTTCGAACAGACAAGGTGGGAGATGTTCAAACATTATATAGACGCCTCTTTTATGAAATAATCGATCAAATTCAGTAAGAAATAAACTATAGATTTAACGGTTTAAATGATTTTAAATTCCTCGAGATCTGCAATTTTGATGCATTTAAAGGAAAAACTTTTCCAGAAGATGCGTTTAAATCTTCTTCTTCATTATGGCCAGTTCTTCGACCGAGTGTTACTGCGATCTGAACTAAAGGTGATTTAAGAAACTGATGACATTAGTGCAAAAATTAACGCTAAGTTACTAATGCAATTTTTAAAAGACAAGGAGTTGGAAGATGCCTACACCGAAGTGTCGAAATTGTGCGAATTAGTATTGACAATACCTGTCACAAGTTCATCAGTAGAACGCAATTTTTTAACACTTTAACGGGCCAGGAGAGACTTTCGCATACATCGCTATTGGCCATTGAAAATAAACAAAAATATATCGGAGCATCGACGTTTTTATGATGACGTCATTGACGAGTTTGCAAAAAATGATCGAAGAATCGAATAACATTACAAATAGGTAAGTTTCTAAAAATTGCTTCCCTTTCTTAAAATTTCACCGCACGCCCTTGGTAGCGATCATCAAAAATAGCGTACCAAATAGTGGTACAAGAAATGTATAAAAACTAGGAAGAACGCATTTATTCATAGATTGTATCAAAAAATAAGAAATCGGCAATTAAAATAAAAAAAAAATAAAAACTAAATTAAGAAGATTCCGGGTACGGCTAATTATTATATTTTAAGATAAACATGTTTATACAAAAATTAAGCCGACTTCAAAAATTAAATAATATTTTATTCCATCTTGAAAACTTAACTTTTTGAAGTCGGTGTCAAACTAATTTTTAATTACTTAATCACGAAAATAAAGTCCTGTATCTAATACCACGAGCATTTACTGCCTTTATTAGTTTGACGCCAACTTCATAAATCAAATTTTTAAGATGAAATGAAATATTATTTTTACTTTTTAGTGTTTTTTTGATAACCGTTTAATTTTTTTATATACAATTTTATTTCTATTTATACAAAGTTTTATTTCAAAAGTTAGCTTTTAAGTTTTCGACGCCTAAACTTTTCAAAATGTTGGACGTATTTAATGAAATATCGTGTACTACTAGGTCTATTGCATATGAAATTCTGCCAGAATCGCAGTAAAATATGATTTTAAAAAAACATATTCCTTCCCCTTGTGCGAGTGCAACGAAGTTATTTTTTTTTGGTTAATACAATTCATATACCGAATTTCAAGGCAAAATATTATTGGATTTCAAATTTATCGGGGTAATCGATGTTTATGCACAAAATTTAAAAAAAAAATAGAAAACCGGCTTTTGTCAGTAACAAACTAAAAAGTATAAAATTATGTTATTTATTTAAAATATTTTGTTACCATATATGCATTCTGCCATTGACTATACACTGGCTTGACTATGCAAAAAAGCGAGGTTGCTGAAACTTAAAACTATATGCTTCTCAAAGAAACTTAACCAAAAAGCGCACCATGCTTTTTGCATAGCTATTGAATTGTCAAGGGTAGAATGCATATATCATAACAAAAGATTTTATTGTTATTGACAAAAGCGTGTTTTCTAATTTTTTTTACTATAAGTTATTTTTTCTTTTTAGTCTTAAAATATATTTAACATATTATCGGTAATGCATTGGACTCGTCGAAACAAACCAAAGAGTCCAAACTTGTGGGGTATACTAGCTGGTAGGTCGGTACCATTTGGTACCATCGAGCTGATTAAATCAACTGCCAAATTATACATTGGACGCGTCAAAACAAACCAAACAGGTCCAAACTCGAAGGGTCTACTAGCTGGTAAAAGCGGTACCATTTGGTACCATAGAGTACCAAAATATTTTATTTTATCCGAATTACATTGGGTTAGGATCGACCGGTACCACCTGGTACCACTGAGCTGATCAGATCAGCTCGATAGTACCAATTTATAGTATTGTCAGCGGAATTACATACCTTTGCAAAATTTCAAATCGATATGACCCAGTCACATACAAATGAAGTTAATAAAAGCGTATTAAAAATTCTTAGGTGGAATTGATAACCTGCTTCTTTTTTGAAGTCGTTTAAAATGCAATTCGTTTGCGAACGTACATATTAACGAAATAACTATATGTATGGAATTAAATTATTGTGTTATGTTTAACTCTCCTTGATATAAGGGAGAATAAAGAAATTTAAAACGTACAGCATTTTTCAAAATAAATAATTCAAAAGGTCATATATATTTGATATAATTTTTTAAATTTAATTTTAAATATATTCCAATTTTGTGCCGGTAGTATATGTATTTGCAACTATAGGATCCTATAAAGTCTAAATGGCATAATTTACGGCAAAATGCTCTTTTAATTTATTATTATATTATATATTTCAGTTTGCAGGAGATTCTAAAATTAGAAAGTATTGCAAATTACAACCCTCTTTGCCGTGGATTAAATGGTTTATATTATAATAGACACGAAAAGTACATATATATATATATATATATATATATATATATATATATATATATATATACATATTTTTTTTTATTTTTTATTTTATTTCTCTTCGGGATACAAACAGCAACAAAGGTTCCACAATTTACATATATACTGTATTACATCGTTATAATAATTATTGCTTACACTAAACGCTATTGCCTAAACAAAAAAAGCAAGCCAATACAAAGCTAAATACAAAAATAGAACTACCAATATTAAGTTAAACAACTAAAAACACGCAAATAAATGTGATTACCGGTTTAAAAAGTAGTCCTTTAGTTTTCTCTTTAATAAGTGCACGGGTAGATAGAAGACATCAAAGTTATCACAAAAAGCGTAAGCGAGTTTACACCTTCTTGGCAAGGGAGAGTTCAAGTATGTTAAATTTATTAAAATGTCTCAAATGTCTTTGTGGCACACCAAAAGGAAGTTGGGCCAATAGTTCAGGTGAAGCAATTTTTGAATTAACAATTTTATATAGTGTTAACAGGTTCCGTTTCGATCTTCTAGTGATAAAATATTAAAGTGAGCTCGCAAAAGACTGTAATTTTCAAAACTTAAATTATTTTTAAAAGCTAGTCGAGATTCATAAACGTTGTATTGCGGGTTCCATACCGATAAGGCAAAGTTTAATCTAGTAAAAACATAGGCATAATAAAGTACGATTATTCTTAAAATTTTTAGATTGTCTATTTACGAAGCCGAACATTCGTACATGCTACTAAAAACTCTGTAAATATGAAGTTGAAACGACAGTTTAGGGTCGACAAGAACTCCAAGGTCCTTAGCTTGATCATCCCGCTTAAAAAGTCCACCCATGCCTTACTCTAATACGATTTCTCGTAAAAGTTATTTTAAAGCATTTATCGATATTAATAAATAAACTATCAGTCTTCCAAAATTCCTCAAGACTAACAAGGTTTGATTGCAACAAAAGGCAATCTTTAATCGAACGTATTTCTTCAAAAAGTTTAAGATCGTCTGCATAAAATACATATTCTGTATGTTTAAAACAACGGCCTATATTATTAATATAAATAATGAATAACAGTGGCCCCAAGTGACTACCTTGCGGCACTCCTGTAGTTGCAATGAATGATTCACAAGCAGAGCCGGCGACTGCAACACGGTGTTTTCGTTCGGCTGGATAAGATCCAAACCAATCTAGCATGACCCCACCCACACCGACCTCAGAAAGCCTCATCAGAAGTAAGTTGTGATCAATCTTATCAAAAACCTTATTGAAGTCGGTGTAAACGGAGTCAATCTGCACACGATTGTCTATACTATTTAAAATATATTCCACATAAAATATTAAATTTGAGTCAATGGATCTGTTGGGGAAAAAACAATGCCGTTTAATATCGATTCTGTTTTTGACTATAAAGAACAAGTACTTGTAAATTGCTTTTTCAAAGCATTTGGAAAAGATATTGAGTTTACAGATTGATCGGTAATTTTTTTATTCTACTGTTATCACCTGATTTATGTATAGGAATTATTGAAGAGTCCGTCCACAGATCAGGGAAGTTGCCAATCCGAAAAGACTGATTATAGAGTCAAAGACAAAGCGGAAGGGTCATACCTGTGTCACACATTTCAACAAAGAAATCAGGAACTCCGTCCCTTCCGGCTTCCTTGTTGCAATGAAGAGAAATTAAAATGTTAAAGACCTCCTCTTCATTTATCTGTAATTTATTAATTGTTGGTCGATAAACAGTGTTAAAATATTCTGCAAAAAGGTCACATATACCTAGAGAATCGCTACTGCTAACATTTTCGAGAGTCATATTAGGAGGAATGTTGAATTTATTTTTAGTGGACACAAAGTGTATATATATATATATATATATATATATATATATATATATATATATATATATATATATATATATATATATATATATATATATATATATATATATATATATATATATATATATATATATATATTTTATATGTTGCATTTCTTTAAAAAAAGACAGAATCTTTACTAAACCTACAACGTGTTCGTGAATTTAGGTAACATATCAAAAACATTTTTATTGTTGATTTTATCAAAAAATCTTCCTTATTAAAAAAATAAGTTTGGCTTTAAAAAAATTGCCATATAATATACAAGTTAAGCAAAAGACCCACAAAAGCTACTAGGTACAACAACAAACAAATTTTCTAAGATAGCCAAATTGGAGAGCATAAAAATATGAGATAAAAAGTAATTTAAAGTTTTTTTGAACGAGGTGTATTTAGATAATTTAATGGTCAATAAGTCGAAAATGGGAAACATATAGACAACTTTATATATGTGATTTTACGCGAAAAATTTATTCTTTATAAAAAGTTTTCCTTATCTGAAAAGTAAGATTGATTTAAAAAAGATAGTTATTTTATATACGGTGTACGAAATAAATACGAAAATAGAAGTTTTCAGTTTTAAAAAAAATTAAAATCTTACTTTTGAGACAGCTCAATTTGAGAGCTTGTAAATACAAGTCAAAATGATTTTAGAACTTTTTTCTTAATAGACATAGTTTTTGAATAAATAAATAGTAAATATGTAAAAAACTGCCTTCTTACATATTCACCACGTGAGAGAAAATGGTATTTTAGGAATTGTGAAGCGATGGGCTCTTTTAAGAGGAAGACGTATACATTTTAATATTTCTTGAAACATGATTTTCTTGAACAATGATATTTTTGAGAAAATTTGCGTTAGTTTCTTAAAACAGTTGTTGAGCATGGGTTTGGTTAGTTGGGAAATTGTTGAAACCCACACCCTCGAAAGCAGATACCTTTGATACGCCTCTGGGTATATAAAAATATATGAGAACATTCGATTCTGAACGAAGTAGAGATACAAGTCACAGAATACATCTCATGACGTTATTATTAACGTCAGTGATGTATTTGATTTCGACCATTCTGCACGGCTATTAAAATATAATTATTTCTAGCTCTTGATTTTAAGTAAATATGACCATGAGTTTGATACGCATGGGTTATAGAATTTTATTTGTGTGAACGCTTACATCAAATTTAATTTGGCTTGTAATGCTTTGCTTAATTTGTTTTTTAGTAATGTGTGTAATGCAACTAAGCAATAATTGTTACCTCACCAGAAAATGTTATATTTTTTTTATCCTATGTTCTAGCGAGTTGGAAACTATCGTTTTAAAAGGCACCTCGTCACTTGACGATGTCGATATTTCTAATTCACTTTTTTGTGAGTTTTTCTGTATTTTTTTTTGCCTATAAATTCACCTAATAACGAACCAATATTACCTCCTAATGATGACTATTGCTAATCGGGTAGGTCCAGATTCTTCTTTCTCGTTACTCTGCCTATACTTCCATATCACAATTTTTGTACTTTAGATGTAATATTTAAATTGAGCGCCACCAAGTTTTAATTTAGGATAAATAAAACTTGGAAAAAAATAATTGTACTTATTTATTTATAATTACAATAACTGTAATCACAACTAAATTATATAACTTGGAGTATGTAAATATAAAACCCAGAAGCTTATTTTTTATCTATAACAATCTAGAATAATAACAATTACATTACCAGATAAATAATAATTTAATAATCCCCCTAAATTTTGTTTATAGTTAAAACAAATAATTAAGTATTTAAAGATAAACTAAATTTCGATTAGGCAACACATTGAGGGGCAAACAAAAGGTATCTGCAAAATGTCTATTACTTAGTTTTTAATACCTTAGATATTACCAACAAAATTGCAGTATACGTGTAGTGCTACGAAGCCGGCTGCGTTTCACCTGACAGAAATTCTGCATAGGATGCTATAAACTAAATAGACTATTTTTTTGGAATATTAAATATTAGCTACTAGCAGTGTGTTTCCTGCTAGTTGTTTATGGAATTTGGAACTTTCCTTTTGATGGAATGTATATAGTGGCTTGGATACGGCCACGTAGCTGAGCTTGTAAGACATAGTGACCGGCACTTGGATGATGCCTGGCTCACCACCATTTACAGAGAGAGTATTCAGCTAAGGGGTAATATAATACTTGGAAATTTAATATTTAATATGATTTTACAGAAGTGACAAGTGTGTTGTACTTTTTGATGGGATTAATATTTGTTTCGGAAGGGTCGTACCTTACTTAGTGGTTCATGTTAACCAGTTTTCTTTAATGTCTCAACTCGTTTAGTTGACAAAATAATTTTTTTTTGTACTATGAAGGAAGAAGTATAATCTTTAATATTCGCAAAACTTACTACTATTTCTTTTAATTAAACTGTTTATGCATATTGATTTAGATAACAGTTTCTTAATAATGATTTTTTTACACTTTATGGGGCATTTTATCGGGTTTTCTAGTGTTTCCGTACATTTTCTATCACACCACCCTGGGAAAATACAAGATAGCTTGGATTAGTTCAGGGTTAATATATATATTTTTATCTCGTTTCAATAATCATGGATAGAATGGCTTTTTATGTTAAAAACTGATTTGGAATTGGAGAAGTTAATATCTGCATAGTTTAGTGGGATTTCTGTACCAGCATTGTTTTGTTGAAATTGAGAAAAGTTGTATTTTATAAATAATGTTTCGGAATGTAGAAAAGGAGATAAAGATTTACCGTAATACAAAATTTTTGCCTTATTGTAGCTAGAAGGGTTAAAAAATGCTTAATGAGCACAAATATTAAGATAGTGGCACGTGGAAGTAATTAAGACAAAATCGCCATGTAGGCCGTAAAGTTACAACGCAAAATATACTAAACCATAAACTTCTACTTTACTTCGTCAAATCAGATTCTTGTAGAATTCTTGAGAACATCCGTCACTTCCTTCGTCCGTGAGACTTTGCGCCTAAAAGAGAGACTTTTTTCTTAACCCTTCTCAAGTCCACAAAATGACTTCCACCTTACAGTATTACCAAACATGGTAAATCTACATCTCCATCTTCTATCCATCATCCATCTTCCAAAAAGTAATACGTTGAGAATAAAAAGTGAATATAATTAAAATATCGGTCATATCTTCAGGATGTATAAAATTCGTAGTCTATTCAATCGGGTTGTGAAAAATCATATGTATATTCTGGGCATTCTGCCAACTTAATAACATATCTGATTTAAATTTATATAAAACATTAGGTTTGCTTTCTTTTTTATAGTGAATTATGTGTTAAGCATTGTTAACAACCGTTCGCTATAGAGAACGGTCATTCAGGACATATGCAGTGAATTAGGTAAGCCGTAATGGCAAAACTGTAATTTTTACTTTTAACTAGTTCTATATCAGAAACAGTTTTTAATACACATAATAATTTGGCACGATTTCAGAGCATACCTGGAGTTATCAAATGATATTTAAAAAATCGTATAGTTTTTCGAGTGCCGTTCATTAATATGTTTAATACACGATAACCACCGTTAATTAAATATTTATTTGAAATTCTCAAGAAACGTTTTTCTTTACGTTTTTCCCGAAAATAAAGGAGATTGAAGTATAGAAAATTTTTCTTTTATTTTTTTTAGCTCATAAACAATCGTCGATTAATACCTTCTAGACTCTAAACAGTTCAAGTTTCCGACAAAGTTGTAAGTAGTATAGCAGGGGCGGTCCTGGGACACCTCGATGGCATCTTGACCACCGATCGGTCCCAGGAGCTCTTCGGCTCACCTGCCTGCAAGAAGTGTTTACCTGTCACTTTTGTGCACCTGTCTTTTGCGTGCCACCTGGTTTGCACAGGTAGGTGTTATTTTTGAAAAAAACTTCCAAGAAGCGAGCTTCGCGTCATCACAAGAGCCGAGCCTCGCCTCGCCGAATTCCCAGAATTGTTTTTCTGTTAATTAAAATGAATATGTTCGACGTAAGACTAGAGGTCAGGTTCGCAGATAAGAAAAGGTCGAGTACCGAGAATTGTTTTTCTGTTAATGTTCGACGTAAGACTAGAGGTCAGGTTCGCAGATAAGAAAAGGTCGAGGATGTAGATAAGGAGATGTTTGTGTAGTATTGAGATGAGCAATAATAATGTTGTTATAATAAATAATATTTGTTTCGAATAATAGCTTATACCAGGGGATAAAAAACGTATAGCACTTAAAGTAATTAATATATATGTAAAATACAGAGGATTTAATAGCAGTCGATCACGAACCAGACTGGTGGTAATATATGCCTGTTCCAGTCAACAGAACGTGTCAAGAGTGTAAAGGGAACTCAATATCTCCAAACATCTGTGCATTTTGCCGCTGTGAAAAAATTCACAAAGAGGTTAACGGACAAAAGAGTATTAATAGATATACCGTTTTGTATTATTTAAAAGAAGAGTACGAAAGAAGGAGAAGGCTGCAAAATAATGAGTAAATTTGTTTTACTTTTCTATGGTATTCTTTTCAATTATTGTGTCCTAACTAATAGTCAACCAACGACGGCGACGACGACGACAAAGAAATATTATCCAGAAGAGCGCAGTTATAATTTTGTTTTAATTAATAATAGACGATATTATATTTTGAGAAATGTTGGTTTAAGAACATTTCAAGACACTGGTTATAATGTATGGTTTCACATACATTATGATTTAATAAAACCTGATGAAAATGTAAAGCCAAACTATTTAATTTGGCTAATCAGCAAATAGGTCTAGTGCCTCACTTAAAAGACAGTGTATCAAACTTAACATATGTTCCTGTGAATATTAATGAACCTGCAGATATATATTGTAACTGGTATACTGCCAGATATTTTCGAAATAAAAATATTTATCTTGATTGTAAGCCTGTAGAACTAAAAGACATTTTTAGTGCACATTCCACTGTTTACAGCACTGGTCAGACAGAATTAGGAGAAATTTTTAGTGTAAATTCTACTGTTTACAGTACATGTCAAATTATATATTTATTATAATAAGACCCTGTACGTTACACAAAATGGGTTTTGAAAGAATACAATTTTTATGTCAAATATGTAATTGTTTAGTTGAAAAAAATATTAATAAACACTTAAAACATAGAGTAAAGTTATTAAAATTTTGTGATACTTGTTTAGTGAATTATGTATTTGGTGTAAATAGTATTAGGTCTATGATTTTAATGTCAAAATAGAACAGTACAAAAATATTGAAATTAAAATGTAAAAAAACTACTATGGTTTATTTTATTTGTTTTTAGTTTTATTTAGTGGGTGTGATGTAAATTCACGTGATTTTTACTCACCAATAGAATAATAATTAAAAAAAGTGGTAGAGTTTTATTTATAAAAGAAAGTAGATTGAACTAGGCGTCAATAGTGTCTCGTAACTCGAACTATGGCAGGAGAAAATTCAATTTTGTGTCTTGATATCCAGGGATTTAATTGTACCTCTGGATTTATTCCAAAAGAACTAGCTGTGTATGATGGAACACGTTGTTCAAATTTTCTTTTCAAACCACCATATAACAAAAGCATGTTAAAAGGCCAGGATTTAAAAACGATATCTTATCTCGAAAACTCATATCATGGTCTAATATGGGAGTCTGGTTTAGTAGACTTGAACGAAATAGCAAATGTCTTAGATTATGTGATGAAAAGATATCATGCCCCAAAAATATACGTCAAAGGAGATGAAAAGGTGAATTTTCTAAGAAAATTTATGAGTGCAGAAAAAATTTTTAAAATACCTCTGGAGAGTGAACCGAAGCTAAGCAAGTTTAAGAAAGTTCCCGAATGTCACTTTCACAAGGATCCATATGGCACTACTTGGCATTGTGCATTAT
The DNA here is from genome assembly GCA_030620095.1 of Kuschelorhynchus macadamiae. NCBI lineage: Eukaryota > Metazoa > Arthropoda > Insecta > Coleoptera > Curculionidae > Kuschelorhynchus > Kuschelorhynchus macadamiae. The sequence goes on along the minus strand of JAUTXW010000278.1, from coordinate 1,413,018 downwards.
CAAACGCCAAGTTGTTATATAATTATAAATATTGTTTTTCTGTTTGAAGATAAATAAATTATTTGTAGAAAACATGTAAATAATATATAATAAATAAAACGTACATGAAACAAAATTATTTTATTAAGTCACTCTACATTATTTTTATCTATCCAACTATTATGCTTATTACTGAAACCTAACCATTTTACAAATACTTTATTATTTTTACGTTTTAACACTTTTTCCACTAAATAAATGTCTGGATATTTAACTTTTTGCAATTGAAGTTCATAGAATCCTCCTTTAATGTCTTGTTTTTCTGCATCTTGAAGTAGGTATGTCACTGGATTTGTAAGTTGAACTTTTTTTACGCTAAAAATTTCTGTTGACCAATTTGGTTGGTATTGTTTATCAAAAACTCCTCTAAATTTGGAAATTCTTACATGGTCACCTATCTCGAATTTTGGTTTCGATGTCATTTTAATTTGATTATAAACTGTGTTTAATAGCAGTTTTTCATGCTTTTTTGAAATTTCAGCCGGTTTTAAACCTATGGTAGTGTGTACTCGATTATTATAGGAATAAACGATTTGTTTTAATATATCAAACCACTTGTATGATCCTTGAAGACTAAATTCTTTCCACATCATTCCTTTAAGGGTTCGATTTACACGTTCAACAATAGATGCTTTTTTCTCACTGTAAACTAAATAATGTTTGACATTGTATTTTTTCATTAAAATCATCATTTCTTTTCCAGTAAATTCACCACCGGCGTCTGTACAGAGATGTATAGGTGTCTGTTCTTTGAATACATTTTCCATCGCTTTAGATACCTCTTTGGCAGTTTTTGTTTTTAACGGATAAGCCCAAACGTATTTAGAAAAACAGTTAATTACGACGAGTATATATTTGTATCCTTTGTTTTCTTGTACGTATTCTTTCATATCAACCAAATCAGCTTGCATTAAGTCCAATAGAGATTTGATAATAACCTTCCTCCTTTTAAAATTTACTCTTGATGGTTTATGGAGTTCTTCAACAATATCTTTTTTTACTTTGGTTACAAATTTAGACATATTTTTATTCTATTATATTGGCTTCTCGTAATTCTTCAATAATGGCATTAATCTCGTTAACGTGATTTGTATTACCAGCAGCCTGAGACGCAACTAGTAGCTCCAATCTCTCAACCAATTCATTAGGATCATCCCAAAAAACGTAATCAATAGGATTGTTTGAAAGTTTCATAGACATTCCCTCCCCCTGTTTCAAAACATCATCATCAGTTGGACTGGTATAATTACTCTCAGTTTTATTTATTATTGGTTCAATAAATTTTCTAAATTTCTTATTTTTACTTGATTTTACATTTTTGATAGCATTTGTTTTAAATAATATGTGAGTATAGTTTTTTGCGTCATCATTTGTATAGATGGTGGGAACATTCTGATTAAATAACAAGCCATATAATCCATTAGTGCCTTTATATTTTTTTCCTGCAATTATCAAATCAGCTCCATCGAAATCTATCGTTTTGTTACCGATAGAAAACCGTTCGATATCCTTATCAAACTTTACTTGGAATTTTCCATCAGAATTACTACTATTTGGATCCTTTACAAACTTTTTGATGTACTTTAAAGGTAAACTGTGATATTGATCAGAATAATCGGAAAATGATTTTTCTCTTATAGTTTGATTTAGTGCTTTTTCATATTCCCTTTGTTTCCTAATTTCCTCTTCTTCGATTTCATCCTGCACGTTTTTTATTATTAATTTTCTAAGATTATATGGTTTCCGTGACGACGACGACGACGACGATGATTTTGTTGTGGAAGAAAATAATTTTCTTTTCATTTTTGGTGCAGTTTGATATGCATGTGTGATTTTGTTTCCTGTAGGAGTATCCTTAAACTCTAATGGGATAGAAGTGGAGGGTATAGGTTCCGATTTCACTGACTCATTTTCCCCTTCACTATTATGGTCCCCAAAAAGTTTCTCCTCGTCATCTTTATCATCATCATCATCATCATAGTTATCGTCATCAGAAAATTGTTCCCTTCTTTTAAGTTCCGATATCAAACTTTCAGGAGTGTGCTTCTTTCGATCCAATTTGTTCTCAATCACCTCCAAATGTTTTGTTATAGGCTGAAATACATTCTCGTGGGCTATTTGTCCATGTTTTAAGATATCTAGTTTATTCTTTATATCTTTTCTCTTTGAAATTATTTTTTTCTTAACTGATTGATCTTTAGTTTTTTCCTTTTTATTTTTCGCGGTACGAGCAGGAGCCATGATGATAATGATGATGAACTTTCAACGTTCAACTATGTAATAATTTATAAAAGTGATACTACAGATATATATATTTATCAAAACATAACCGATATCGACCTTCATCAATTTTATTATCCTTAAATATAGATAGAAAACCAAATGGTTCTTTCCAACAGAATGAACATATGGTTTTAAAGCTGTCAAATGACATATCAGTACCAATATGATCAGAGTATACATGATGTAAATTTAAGTCATCCTGTTTAAATAATATTAAGACGTTAGCATTGTCTCTTATCAAATGTTTGGGTATTTTTGCATATGTTTGACACAAGTAAAAACAGTCTATATTATTGTGACGTCCCATACTAAAATATTCTCTGATAACATCCTGTTTATCACACGCGACGTCATCAAATATGAAAATTGAATTTGCTTTAGCGTCAGATGGAGATAATATTTGTTCACTATTATCGAATGCATAGTAACCGATTCCTTTTATTGGTTTTAATAATTTCTCTAAATACATATATTTAGGTTGATACAGAGACTTTGAATAGACGTAGACATTTTCAAATTTCAATCCATTGGGATGTTCAAGAAGGCTTAGCATGATATTGGTTTTTCCACAGTTTGAAGGTCCCGATATGATGCATCGTACAGTAGATGGTAATAATATACTGTGTTTAATATTTTTGTTTTTTTTCACATCATGATTATTTACTGTTAAAGATGTTCTTTGTTTCACAATTTTGATATGTTTCTTCTTTTTCTCCTCCATGTTAAATATCCGATGTAAAACTAATTATAAAGCCATAAGACGCTGTTATTTATATTCAGTCTTTATTTACTTCTTTTAAAATGAGGTATTATTCGATTGATCGACAACAACGAACGATTAATGGGGAAGGTTTGTTAAACTCAATGATAAACAAACTTCCATTTGAATTACATCTTCCAGGGTATAACTATTGTGGTCCAGGAACTAAATTAGAGAAACGTTTACGACGTGGTGATAAAGGAATTAACCCGTTAGATGAAGCATGTAAAAATCATGATATTGCCTATTCACAATATCAAAACATATCAGATCGTAATGCGGCAGATAAAATTTTACTTAAACACGCTTTAAGCAGAATAAATTCATCGAATGCATCCTGGAAAGAAAAATTAGCCGCTGCAGGTATTTCAGCTGCAATGCAAACTAAAATAAAGCTAGGTATGGGTACTACCAGTGGGGATATAAGTTTGAGTAATAACCCCAATTTAAATCAGTCATACAATAGAGTCCATGATAAGAAGTATCTTAAAACAATAATGGAACACAGTGTGAAGGCTATGCGTGATTATGTGAAAAAGATGGAGTTCTTGCTAAACAAACTCGAAAAAGTAAAAGGTCAAACTGGAAAGGTGTATCGAAAACAAGTCAAAAAGGGAACAAAAATTAAACAACAAAAATATGATAATTATCATGAGAAGAAAATAAAGGAAAAAATGAAATACCCTTCTAATTTTATTGAGAATGATGATGATGATAGGAAACGAAAGAACTTAGAGAACGAGATTGAACAAGATTTGCAACAACAACAACATCAAAATAGGGCACTCAAACGAAAGATAGATAACTCTGATGATAATATAATGGATAGGAAAAAATTAAAATTTGAAATAAATTCGGCAAACTTATCCAATAAGCGGAAATTAAACGATGATGACGACGACGATAATTTTCATGAGGAATTTGCTAGTGGTCCATTGAAAAAAAAAGTTAAAAAATAGTATATATTTTCATTTATCTGGCTTCAACGTTTAGTGTATTAAAAACTTTTCCAACAGAAAGTAGTAAACATGGCAGCAATTAAAAAAAGTAAACCTCGGAAGCAGAAAAGCAAAAAGGCAAAAAGACCAAAAGTTAGCGGGAAAAAAAGAAGCAGTACACAATTAAAAAGTTTTCAATCAGTTATGAAAAAGATTAAAGGTACTATTTTAAATCAAAAACCATCCAATATTTACGATGCTGTTAAGATAGCTATGAAAGCAGTTAATAATACCAAAATCAGACGGCCAAGAATAATTAAAATTCCAAAAACTGGAGGTTTTCTTCCTTTGATCCCTATTTTTGCGGGACTGAGTGCATTAGGTGCGTTAAGTGGAGGAGCTGCCGGCATCGCAAAGGCCGTATCTGAGGCTCGTGCTGCCAAACAACAATTGCAAGAAAGCGAACGCCACAACAAGACGATGGAATCCATTGCATTGGGAAAAGGTCTCTTTTTAAAACCATACAAAACAGGTTTAGGCCTTTTTTTAGGAAATCATCTCAGGAAAAAAAATACCGATAATCTTACCTAACCGTGCCTTAAGTAACTTTGATATTGAAAAGTATACTAAACTACTCAAAATACCCTATTTTCGAGGAGTGTTTATGAAGGATCGATTACCGAAGAAAATTTACCAAAACGAATCTGGTATTATCAATTTAGACAATTTTTCTGGACCGGGAACTCATTGGACTGCTTATTGGAAACATAGAAATAATGTTTATTATTTTGATAGTTTTGGAAATTTAAAACCTCCTCTGGAAGTGTGTAAATATTTTAACTCTAATGGTATTTGTAACATATTTTATAATCATCGTTGTTACCAACCTTATGACTCGTTTATATGTGGTCACTTATGTCTGAAATTTTTGTATCATTCTGTAGATTTAGAATAAATACCAATATAACTATAGTTTTTGTTTTATTTAATGTAAATACTTTGATCCGAAAAGTAGTTAAACATGTCTTATACGTTTACCTTATCGGGAACGGAGTCTGTACTTTCAACCAAAATTTATCCACCCATTGTTTTGAATGAAAACGAAAATTATGTTTTGGGTTTAATAAATTTTGAAAGTTACAACTCAATTCCTAACATTGATAGTAGCAATAACAATTTTCATTGTGGAGATGAGCACGTTGTTATACCTGAAGGATCCTACGAAATTAGCGATATTCAAAAATATTTGACGACGTATCTGAGATTTCATTCAAAAGAAAAGGATCCAATCACACTCCGTTTGGAAGCGAACCATAACACTTTACAGTGTGAAATCAAATGTAACCGTAAAATTGATTTCAGCAAAGAAAATTCAATTGGCAGTTTACTGGGATTCGGTAGCAAGCAACTCGAGCCCAATAAAAGACACATTTCCGATAATCCTGTAAATATATTTAAAGTGAATTCAATATGTATAGAATGTAATCTAGTGACAAATTCCTATAATAACGGAGATTTAGTTCATATTATCCATTTGTTTTATCCAACAGTGCCACCAGGTTTCAAAATAGTCGAGAAGCCATCGAATGTTATTTATCTACCAATCAGCACACGATATATCGATGAGATAATCCTTAAAATAACTGATCAGGATAAGAAATTAGTCAATTTCAGAAACGAGCTAGTAACGATAAGGTTACATTTGAAGCGAATTCTTTAAAATGGTTTTTCTGTATAATCATAATTCTTTAAATATACCAAAGGACTCGTTTGAAAATTGTCATAAAACCCAATTAGATGAACAGACAACTATTAGTTCCACCAGAACGTTTAAGGAGTTAACATCTAAAAACAAACGTGTACTACTCTCACTGGGATTCAGTTTACAGGAGGACGAGAAGAAGAAAAATCAAAATTAAAAATTGGAAAATTACAAAGATTTTGGTGTAGTTTTAAATTACGGATTACTACAAGTTTGGAAAGAATTTTTATTATATTAGTTTGCAAGTGTAGATATAGGCACAAAGACAATGAGTTATAACATGTTAAAAGTGGGAGAAAATGTGCTAAATGATGACTCAATCATAAATTATCAATACCATACACATCAACCTTATTCTTCAACAACTCTAAACAATAACGATGAAATTAGAATACCAATACAAACACAAGATTTATACACGTTACCGAGTCAAAGCTTTTTATACATTGAAGGAAAGTTGCTTAAAAACGATAATACCTATAGTGATAATGTAACTTTTATCAATAACGGAATTGTTCATTTGTTTGATGAAATTCGCTATGAACTAGGAGGAGTGGTTATCGATCGGGTTCGAAATCCCGGCATAGCCACAACAATGAAAGGTTACGTATCATTTTCGAAAGCTGAATATTTTGCACTTCAGAATGCTGGATGGGATTGTGAAGACAATCCAAAAATTTTGGATGGTAACGGTAGTTTTAATGTTTGTATTCCGCTAAAAATGTTGATGGGTTTTACGGAGGATTTTCATAAGATAATCATGAATATTCGTCAAGAATTAATATTAATTAGAAGCAATTCTGATACAGAGGGAATCATGCAAAAAAATGACAAAAAGGAAACCTATAAAGTTACACTGAGTAAGATATTGTGGAAAATGCCTCATGTTACCGTTAGTGATACTCAAAAATTACGTTTACTTAAACAATTTGAAAGTAACAGGGAATTAACGATTGCGTTCAGAAGTTGGGAACTACATGAATACCCACAACTGCAGCAAAGCAAAAACCACACATGGGCAGTGAAATCATCAAATCAATTGGAGAAGCCTCGTTTTATCATCATTGGTTTTCAAACTGGTGTGAAAAATAATATTGCGAAAAATGCGAGTCATTTTCAGCATTGCAGTTTATTAAATTTGAAGGTGTATTTGAACTCTGATATGTTTCCATACGATAATCTAAATTTGGACTTTGATAACAATAAATATGCGCTTGCGTATGAAATGTATCAACAATTTCAAAAATCCTATTATTATAAAAATCAGAGTGATCCGTGTTATGACCCAACAACATACAAGACTAAAGCAGCATTAATTGTTGTTGACTGTTCACGTCAAGGTGAAGACATCCTAAAAGGTGGAGCTGTTGATATTCGCATTGAATTCGAAACAACTAAAACAATAACAAACAATACCTCAGCATTCTGTTTGATTCTGCACGATCGTTTAGTCAAATACAATCCTTTAACCAGTACAGTTAAAGTATATTAAATTTCAAAGTGTGAAAAGTAAAACGTCAGTCATCGATTGTTCGCGGTAAAAGGTGGAGTAGTCTCAGCAGCAGCAGCAGCAGCAGTATAGTGAACGTTTTGTAAAGAGTCATGTTTGTAATAGATATACAAGGATTTCAATATGGCAGCTCAACTTTTTTGTGCAAGGAAATTGCAATTCTTAATACCTCAAATAAAAATTATAAACATGCTTCAGTTAAACTTCCTTTTGAATTGGACTTTTGCAAAGACCAAATTAGAAATCACATGAAATGGTTAACCAACAACGTACATGGCTTGGAATGGTCAAACGATGCTTTTGAAAATTTGGAATATGAAAATCTGACTGAGTTTATAAAAGATTTTATTAATGAAGAAAATGGATATGACACTGTGGACTCTTGGAATAACGACTACACCGACAATATCATTGCAGTAAAGGGAAATCAGAAATTGGAGTGGTTGACCCGATTATTGTTCAAAACAAATTACACCGTTATTGATTTGGAAACAAGAGGATGTCCACCCTTGGCCGAATTACAAAATATATTCAAGTCATATCGTTGTCAGCAACATGATAGTAACACATTAAATTGTACCTTGGAAAACGTATTTAATTTATATCATTGGAATACATTTAAATGTAGAAATTGTAATGAAGATTGAAATAAAAAACTAAAATATTATGTAAATTGTATTTATTCAAATCGTTATCCTACTTTTAGACATGTTATTTTTTTCAGACATATCATTGCTAAGGTGTCTACATTCAATCCATTTTCAAGGCGTCTTTCTATATATTTATCACGACGATTAAGATTTCTTGGAATACAATTTTCAATTTTCTTCATTTGATTAATTTGAATTGTATGTAACGAATTATTTTGCCTAAATAAAGCAGTTTTACATATATCTAAATCAAAATTAGTTATCGTATGTATAATTAGTTCTTCAAAAGTTAAATGGTTAGAGTTTTCTTTCAAAAATATCAATTGTAATAAAAAACCTTTTTTGACGACAACATTTCGTAAGAAAAATTTTGTTGAGTAATTATTTACAGTTGTTATACTTTGTACACTTCTATAACCATTTTCCTTAAGTTTCTCTATCAGTATATTTAAAATCAATAAACATACCGCTTCACATACAGGACTAAGTTCAATAAACATGTCAATATCTGCGTAAGTTTTGGTTCGACCTACTAAATAACTAGGATAACCACCGGCTACAAAGGATCTGCACGGACAAGATTTTAGTAATAGGTTAATGATTTTTACCTCATCCAGAACCTCAGCAACAATCACATCATGTAATGATTTTGAAGTCCAACACTTTTTTAAGCTTAGGTAATTATAACCTTCTATCAAAGTTAGTTGATTTTTCTGTAATAAAAGAATAAATATACTATTCTAACTATATTTAAATCTGAAAAAAGAACACTAAAATTACTAAAATGAATTTACATTTGTTTGTTCTAGTTGTTGTTGTTGTTGTTGCTCTTCATCCTCGCTGGAGGAATAGACCTCCTCCACAGTCAACTTTTGCCGTTTCGACGACGACGACGACGACGGCAACGACGACGACGACGATGATGTTGATGGTAGTGTTCGTCGTTGTTGCTCACTAACAGTTGTTTCCACATCCTCGTCCACAAGATTAAATCTGAACCGTTTTACCACTCTTTCGAGTATCCTAAATTCCTCATCATTATTGATTTTTGTCCGTAGATAGCGTACGGGGAGATTTCCAAATTTTCTTTTCAAGGTTTCTCTCCGGGGACTATAAGTAAGGTGTATATACACCTTATCATCCCTTTCGAGAATCCTATCAACACCATATCTGAAAGGAAACAAAAAACTTCTCTAAATACAGGTTTTATAACACCTCATAGGAATCATTTTTATATATTCAGTATTTTTGTAAAAATAAAAAATATTGCTTCACTGAAAAGCTTTCAAAATTAAAAAAAAAAATGTGCTATATAAATCTATGGAATATATAAAATAAGCTACAGCACCTAGCTAAATAAATTCTTGCACAAAATGTAATAAAAGGAGCTGTTATTATAATAAATGGTACGTTCACTAACACTTTAACAAATACTTACTGAAAAAGCTGTTTCATAACAACCAAGACGTGACGCACAGGAAAGTTTATTTTATCTTCAGAAAATACAACAAGTGTACTGGGTACTGTTGCCATCTTGAATATTTTCGTTTGGCTGTTTCCAAAAAACGGATAGACATAGAACTGATACCAAACGCAAACTCTGGATGAGTATAAATACAAATTTATCATTGAAAAAATTAGCAATTTTGACGTAGACGACGATAAAAGTATTCATTAATTTCAAAGGAAATTTTCATATTATAACACCACGTCCACAGTAAATGTTTCTTTATCTTTTATCATAATTACTAGCAAAAACAGAAATTTTCCTAATATTTTGCAACGTGAATTGTATTCGATAACGAAAAAGCAAAATGCAATGTACGTCGTGCAACGTGACTTGTATTTGATAACGGAAAATAAAAATGCAAAGGTCATGCAACGTGACCTATATTTGATAAAACATGTTTTTGGTGCAACGTGACTTATCTTCTGGAAAATTTTACATATACATGATATGATACCATGCTACTTTGCATGTGTGTGTGTTGTCAATAGAAATGACGCGAATGATTGATAAGAGTTTTGTATATAAATTATCATACACACACCGAACTTATTCACACTGCAGTCTTTGTAGTCCTTCTTGCCACTACACTAAAAGAAAACAAAAACCAAAATGTCGTCCAGCAGCAACAAAGTCCTAGATTCATTTTCAAGTGAAGCGGTCCAGAAAACTGAAATGGTAAGTAGATTACTTAAAACAAAAGAAGATTACCAAACACATATTCGTTATCTAAAAAAATCAATTGCCATTATTAAAAAATTTTTAAAAAATAGTTCATGTGTTTCTAGTTATAGTAGAGTGGAAAGTAATTTGTCAATTTTAAAACACTTTTTATTGCGTTTTAAATTGCATTTAAAAAATAACAAGGGTCTATTAAAAAGAAAATTAGTTTGGGAAGATGTTGATTCTTGTTTTAAAGGGAGAATAAAAACGGGAATTATTAACAATTTAAAGATGAAAGAACCAAGAGAGTTTTTAAATAGTGCTTTTCGTATTTTTTCAAACAGGATTAAAACTGAACTTAAAAATTCTATGATTAAAGTAAATGTTGTGTTTTCAGGTTTATTTATAAAACCTCAAAATTTAGAAAAATCCGCTAAACATTTTACAACGAAAAATTCACTAATTGAACCATCTACGAATCTGACTGAATGGTATAAGATACACGTTACTGATAAGATTTTGGTTCAACTTGAAGAATTTCAAGAAAGAGACAGTGGTTGGGCCTTGTGTGAAATTTGGTACTTGAAAGTAAATATTAATTCTTTTAATCCAATAAGCGTGGGGTCTTCCACTTATGTGCAATTGCCTGAATTCATAAAAAAAACTAAAAGTGTTATCAATATTAAAAATAAAGACGTTTATTGTTTTTTGTGGGCTATCATGTGTGCTGTACGTGGACCCAGAAAAGGCAAAAACGTTTCACGCACGTCATCTTATGATCATTTCAGTCACTATTTGAAATATGATGGAATTCAATTTCCAATTGCTCTAAAAGATATTTCCAAGTTTGAAAGAATGAACAACTTAGCTATTAATGTTTTTTGTTTAAGAAAGAGAGAAATTTTACCCTTATTATTAAGCAAAATAGAATATTTTACAGATACAGTTAATTTACTTATACTACCTTGTAATAACGTTGAATTAGAAAACACACAATATTTTCTCGAACCTGCAAACACAACATTTCATTTTGCATGCATAAAAAAATTAAGTGGTTTATTGAATACCCAAATGGGTAATAGAAAACATAAAAAATGGTTTTGCGAGCGTTGTCTCAATCATTTTAAAACTGAACCCATTTTGAAAAAACATTCCAAAGATTGCCAATTATTGAATAAATGTAAAATTACATTGCCAAAGGAAAATGAAAAAATTTTAACTTTTAAAAATTTCTCAAATAAATTATTGGTTCCTTTTGCAATTTACGCAGATTTAGAGAGCATGCTTGTCAAGTATGAAGACAAGCAATGCACTAAGAAATCAAAAAAATATCAAAAACATGAACCATTTAGTATTTCATATTTTCTAAAATGTTCTTATGATGATTCGCTATCGGAATTTCATTCATATACTGGAGAAAAGTGTCAAGAATGGTTTGTCAGGGAACTTGGCAAAATTGCTTATAAAGTTAATTCAATATATTCAAACCCACAATCTATGATACCTCTAAGTAAACAAGAAAATGAGGCTTATTGTCAAGCAAAAACATGTCATTTTTGTAATGAACCTTTTTTAGGGGATAACTATAAAGTAAGAGACCATTGTCATTTAACGGGGTTATTCCGAGGAGCTGCACATAAATCATGTAATTTAAAATTTTCAGATAAAAAAAAAACTGTGCCTGTAATATTTCATAATCTATCAGGATACGATAGTCACTTCTTAATCAAGGCCCTTTCTACAGAAGTGAAAGGTATAATTAGTTTGCTTCCACTTAATAAAGAAAAATACATATCTTTCACCAAGTACATTGAAAATTCAGATATCAGCTTTAGATTTATCGATTCATTTCGTTTTATGGCCAGTTCCTTGGAAAAACTAGCATCCTATTTAGAGGATCACCAAAAAACTGTTACAAGATACTATTATCCGGATGATGTTAAATTTAAACTAATGACCAGGAAGGGGGTATTTCCTTACGAATATCTAGACTCTTGGGAAAAACTGCAAGATAACAGTTTACCTCCAATACAGCTATTTTATAGTTCTATTTCTAATTCAAACATATCAACCGAAGAGTATCAACATGCTTCTACGGTGTGGGATACGTTTAAAATTAAAAGGCTTCAAGAATATGCTGAATTGTATCTTAAAACCGATGTCCTACTTTTAGTTGATGTCTTTGAAAACTTTCGCAAAGTCTGTTTGGAAACATATCAATTGGACCCTCTACATTATTATACAGCACCAGGATTAGCATTTGATAGCATGTTAAAAATTAGTGAAGTAAAATTGGACCTCTTAACAGATATTGATATGGTCATGTTTATTGAAAAGGGTATAAGAGGGGGAATTTCACAATGCTCAAATAGATACGCTAAGGCTAATAATGAATATATGGGGGCAGAATATAACCCTGACAAACCATCTAGCTATCTCATGTATTTCGATGTTGTAAATTTATATGGTGCTGCTATGAGTTATCCTCTGCCTACTGGAGACTTTCAGTGGGTTGAAGATATCTATCAGGAAACAAATATTTTAGATGTAGCCGATAATAGTGAATATGGGTATATTTTTGAAGTGGACCTTTATTATCCAAAAGAGTTATTTGAAACACATAAGGATTTACCACTCTGTCCTGAACATTTAGTACCACCAACTTCAGCTACTTCACTTCCCAAACTATTAACCACTCTTTATGATAAGAAACGTTACGTTATTCATCACAAAAATTTGCAGCTAGTCACCAAATTGGGTCTAAAAATTGGAAAAATTCATAGGTGTTTAAAATTTAAACAATCTCCATGGCTAAAAAAATATATAGACCTAAATACTACTCTCAGAATAAACAGTAAAAACTAGTTTGAAAAAAATTTCTTTAAATTGATGAATAACGCACCATATGGAAAAACAATTGAAAATGTACGCAAATATCGTGATATAAAATTAGTTTCGAAATGGTCAGGCAGATATGGTGCAAATTATTACATTTCACAACCTAATTTTCACAGTTGTGAAATTTTTACAGAAAATCTAGTCTTAATCGAAATGAACCGATTAAACATAAAATTTAATAAACCAATTTACATCGGTATGTCTATTTTAGATATTTCAAAAACGATAATATACGATTTTCATTACAATTTTATTATACCGAAATTCCAGTCTAATGCTAAATTAATGTACACTGACACTGACAGTCTTATTTATCTATTTTCAAATTATAATATTTACGACTGCATTAGGGAAAATATACATATGTTTGATACGTCAGATTACCCTAAAGACAACGTATACAATATTCAACAAAAAAATAAAAAAGTTTATGGGCTAATGAAGGATGAATGTTGTGGTCAGGTTATGACTGAATTTATCGGCTTGCGTTCTAAAATGTATTGTTTTAAAACTTTTAGTGATAAAGACAGCGCTGCAAACAAAGAAAAAATTGTTAAAAAAGCTAAGGGTATTCAATCTTCAGCATTGAAACAAATTTCTTTTCATGATTATTATCAGTGTCTTTTTAACAATACTACCATCGATGTTGCGCAAAATTTTATTAGATCCAAAAAGCATAACGTATTTACTATTAATCAAATTAAAACCGCTTTGAGTCCTTTTGACGACAAGCGAATAGTTAACTACACGAACTATTATCAACAGTTAAATACAGACACTCTACCGTGGGGATATAACAATGTTTAGTTTCATTTATTCTTCTTTTGTTACGGGTAATCTACTATATTCAAAAATTCCGTCTCATCCAGTTAAGAGGTAAATAGTTATATTTTAAATATAAATGCAATATTTAAATTGAAAATATTATTTCAGACCACGACTGATATCAAATATTTGGAGGCAAATGATCGCAAAAGATTTCACAACTTGACCCCTGTCAAATATACTCCCGCTGCTACTACAAGACAGAATAAACGGATTAAATTAGATGTCGGATCACAACGAAAACACGAACCATTAGCTACAATTTACTGTCACCTCTGTAAGCTACATTTCTGCTTTTGTCAGGAATCAATTCGCATTCACAGAGCACAGTCATTTGTTGGAACGACGTCGGAACTTGACTTGTACTGCAAGGAATCAATACCCCAGTCATAGAATTGTTTTTTTTGTTATAGCCACATCATAGCTGTCCCATTCCCACCAAACAACAGTTTTTGGATACCAAAAGTAACCTCGTGACAAACAAAATGGACAAATGTTTTCATCTGTATCAAGCACAGCCACAAGATGATTGGGGATGGCGACAGATGAATGAAGATTATTTCTATGCTAACATCAGTGACAACTCGACTCAAAATTACTGGACCCGAATTAAAATGGAAACTTCGTACAATATTGCACAATTTGCTTTTTACGAAAGAAAGAAAAGAAAATTTCAAGAATAGTGTATTTATTAATATTGTTTTAATAAACATTATTTGAAAGGATTGACTTTTTTTTTATATTTCTATCTGAAAATTTAAATAAATCCAAATTATTTCAAAGTTGAGTTTTATTCCATTATCTTAATAGAAAATTAGACCAGACTCGAACTCTTGTGGCTCGAACACATTAATTTTAAATAGTTGAAAACAAATCTCGTTATATTAATTATTTTAAGCGCTATACGTTTTTTATCGTTTATTATTCGAAATAAATATTATTTATTATAACAACATTATTATTGCTCATCTCAATACTACACAAACATCTCCTTATCTACATCCTCGACCTTTTCTTATCTGCGAACCTGACCTCTAGTCTTACGTCGAACATTAACAGAAAAACAATTCTCGGTACTCGACCTTTTCTTATCTGCGAACCTGACCTCTAGTCTTACGTCGAACATATTCATTTTAATTAACAGAAAAACAATTCTGGGAATTCGGCGAGGCGAGGCTCGGCTCTTGTGATGACGCGAAGCTCGCTTCTTGGAAGTTTTTTTCAAAAATAACACCTACCTGTGCAAACCAGGTGGCACGCAAAAGACAGGTGCACAAAAGTGACAGGTAAACACTTCTTGCAGGCAGGTGAGCCGAAGAGCTCCTGGGACCGATCGGTGGTCAAGATGCCATCGAGGTGTCCCAGGACCGCCCCTGCTATACTACTGTTGTAAAACATTCAGAAAGGTCATAGAAAGAAAAAAAAGTGTTTGTACCTTAAAAAGTCTAAGAAAATTGCAATTATGGCAGACTATTTTAAAAAATTAATTAAAGTTTTTTGTTGTAACTTGTAAAAAAAATAGTTCTATTGAAAAATGACAAGACGTAATAAGAGACAAAAAACTACAAAATTGCGTTTAAAGTTTGGAGCTAAAGGTTTAAGGGAAAGAGTTATTTTCATGCAAAAAATGTAATTTCTTTTACCATTTGAAAAATTTTGCCGCAACTGACAACATAAAATTCTACTATAATAATTATAGTACAATTAAATTATTTAAGGGTACCTTTTAAAGCTTTTGGTTTTTTTTTTTCGAAAAGTACATCGGCGCTTTGAGCTCCTTCTGCCTGGTTTAGAAATTTTAAAACTTCCGCCTAAAATCGCACATTTCTGAATCGTGACAAAAATTTCCCCAGTTAAAAATAAAAAAACAGTTTAATGGTAAATAAATAATTATTACAAATTTGACTTAACACAGTAACTACAATTTCTCGAAGATTAACTGCAAGTGAAGTAAAATTAGTTAATAATTTGTTTGTGCGAATGATGTCGGCTTGATATCATCATGGGTGTATGATATGACTAGGTGCGTTCCTCCTTAAGTTCGGAAAACAAGGGTTTTTGATCTTTAAGTTTGAACTGAATTTTTGACGAATTTTGGTTTCTTTGGGACTGCTTCTTGCACTTCCAAATTCTTCTTATTACATACGCCAGGATGATAAAAAAAAGTGGTGAAATTGGGCGTCATCGCACTAGTTTAGAGTTAGGCTCTTTAATAATAGCCGTTGAAATAGTTTATGATCGGTGATTATTTTAAATCGGGTACGAAAAAGATACGGCCTACAATATTTTGTGACTCTAACTATGGCTAGCAATCCCTTTTCAATAGTACTGTAGTTAAGTTCCGCAGGATTAAGAATACGTGAAGCATAAGTTATAGGTAAGTCTCTACCCATTGGGCGTTGCAATAAGACGGCTCCGATAGCATAGTTCGAGGCATCGGTTGTAACATTGAAAGGCTGTGAAAAATCGGGGTGTTGAAGTATAGGATCGTTCGTAAGAATATTTTTACAGTGTACGTTTGACTTTATGTTTTTTTTCAGACAGTTTGTTACAGATTTAGCCAAGTGGGAAAAGGTTTTTATACATTTCCTGAAATATCCAACTAGGTCCAGAAAAGATTTTATTTCTTTGGGTGTCTTGGGTATTGGACCTTTTTGGTTTGCTTCAATCTTTTTGAAGTATGGTTTTATACCGTCGAGTATGATAATATGTCAATGAAGTGAATTTTAAGATTGTGCTCTCGAAGTTTTTTTTAAATACAACTTTTATTTTGCCGATGTGTTCTTGTAGGGACAGAAACATTTTTGATATCGTTCATGTGTGGGGCAATATTTAGTCCAAATGTCATACGAATAAATTCACAATGTCCGTTTTTGACATTAAATGCTGTTTTAGAAATGGAGTCAGGGTGAAAATAATGACTTCTTCAAAGCGTATCCAATATATCGGAAACATTTTATTAATTTTGTGTGACTTTTTTATTTTGACCTGATAGGTGAAAGATAATTTGTATCATGTTTGTGAAGTATATCTACGAATTGTGTAATAATTTTTTTCAATTCTGATTCTCTTCTTCTTTTAGGTGTTGTAAACGAAAGATAGAAATCACATTTGTTTTTGCAATCTGTGAACTTGTAGCATTCAGATTGAACTTGCTCAATACTAAATAATTCGAAGTTTTGAGAGTCAAAAAATTGGGCTTTTTCTCATATAGAGTTTGGATCGAAATGTATCAGGACACTTCCGTTTGTAAGATTTCGAATTTCAAGTGGAAGTGCGCTATTTTTTTGCAGTTAAGAGAAAGAATGAAATTTGCATGATATTATTATGTATGTGGGGCATACATATTTGCGTATCAGCGGCAATATCAAGAGAAATATTTTTCAAAATTATAGAAATACTTCTATTTTTTGGATATTGAAGTTGTCACGGTACGTTAAAGGTGTTTCTACATTGTCTGTGTAAAGTTTTTTATTTGGTATGTTTATATTTAAGTTTAGTTTCCGGAAATCTCTTATGCCACTAATACTATCAAAAGAATTGTAAAAATTATATAAAATAAATTTAAGTTCTGTATTAATATTATTTTCTTTTAATAAAAGTATTTTTGCTTTATATTGGGTGGTGGTATTACCAATGCATGTTACTACAGCATGTGTAAATTAAATATGGGAAATGTTGTTCGGCTATGTAGGGTCTAATCAGGGATACGTGGTTTCTTGTGCCAATTAAAAGTTTTTCTGGTGGATTTTAGAACTCTGTCAAGAAGCAAATTTACTTGAAAGCTATTAAGATTTATGGGTGATTGATTTCCCAAAAATTGTTCGGAAAATTAGGGTATGTAGGATTGTCTTAGTTTTGTTTCGGTTTGAATTTTGGCGTATAGTGGGTTTTTGAGTATTTCTTGTCTGCAAAGAAGGCAGTCTACTTGATGAAGACATTGGTGTTTGTTCTCCTATAGGTTTGTTAGAATTTTCTTTAGAAAATACATCTTTTTGTTGTCGAAAAACTTGTCTGTTTGTTGGAATATCATGTTGCACTGGCCTACTTTATATATTTACAGGCTGGGTAGGGAAAGCTGGTATTGGGGTAAAATGATTGTTACTAGAACTTCAAAACTGGTTTTGGAATGCTTTCGAAATTAACTTACTAGTATTGAAATATATTTATTTTAAATTTGGTTATTTTGTTTAGGAACAAACGAACGGGCGTTCATTTGCAGTTTAAGGAAATAATTGCTAAGAACAATAGAGTTTGCCTTTTAGATATTATATGGATTTTGAAACATTAAAATTGTACGTAATTCAGTAGAAAAATTAGTCATGAGAACGATTGATTATCTGTTGCTATTTTTTAACTTATACAAGTTTTTAATATTTTGATACGTGCTATAGAATCTAAAACACTTTCAGTCCTATTCATACATTAAAATTTTAATTGTTGTGCTAGAACTTGCCTATTTCGGCGATTTCCAAATTTTTGCCTAAAGGCTATTTTAATTTGAGGCCAAGTTTGGTAGATCTGACCCACAGTGTAAAAAACCATTTGCTTTGTCAATTATATAGATGCAAAGATGCAACGGTTCACGCTGACGATCCGTTAACCAGTACAATCTCTCTAAACCGCCACCTATCCGGGAAGTGCTGAAGTTTAATTACTCGGAGATAGAATCCGGCAAGCAGGTTGAAAGCGAGATCAATATCGATAGCCACAAGGCGTTGGCCAATCAGAACTTTCCATGTTATAAACCAAAAAAAAATTAACGTAAGGAAATAAAACTTGCTGGCAAAGAACAAACGGGACATTTTGAGTCTAGCCACACGCAGCCAAAGTAAAAGTTATCATAATCTTAAAGAAAAGAGCATTAAAATAAAAGTGAAGAAAAGAAAATAAAGGTAACTATTCATACTGCTATTTAAAGTACATATTTTTGAGAAGACGGATTGTGTATACTAAATATGTTCACTTCATAACAGGATATCCCGACATCGAAAAAAACATGGAGCAAGATGTCCGAAGATACAAATAAGAATATACAAATTTGTAATTAGAGATTATATTTTTAGCTCGTGAAGCCAGCTAGGGGTCTCAGTTCCAATTTCAGTTCTAGTTTTCTTATTGTCCAAGTTCAAGTTTCGGAGTTCCAATTCCATTTCCAGTGCAAATTAAAGTCCAAAGCACGTGTTGAAGTTGGAGGTCATTTAACCCTTGCCGTTGACCTAGTCCGATGGTCATTGACAAAAATCAATAACAGAATCATCTGTCTGAGGAATTTGGTGGCTGAACCTTTAAGATAAGTACCCCATTTAAAAACTGAGCAGTACTATGCAACACTTAATTTGTTTTATTTAGAAAATATTAAATTTAAAATATCAAGCTTTCTTTGTATCTGTGAACTTCTTCTTAAAATTTATCATTTTTAAATTAATAAAGGATCATATATATATAAATATATATATATATATATATATATATATATATATATATATATATATATATATATATAATTCAACATTTCATTGGTTTAGGATACAATTAGTAAATATAAGTAACATCAGCGTTTGGCCAAACATTTAGGGTAGTAATGAATTTAATATGTACCAAGATATTTACAGTAATTTGTGACTGTTTCTTTTATATCACACATCTTATACCTATTTGTTTTTTAAAACTATTTTTTGGGTTTTTCCGCCTTAGAAAATTGAAAAAAATAAATAAAAAATAAAATATAGTTACCCTATAAATTGAATAGATAGTCTTGAGTTCTGGGTCCACTACGAAGGTACCCGAGGAACGACACTGAAAAATGCCTGCTTTCTGGACGTTTCGAGGGAAAGTCTACCATGAATCCGCCACTACAATTTCGTAATTATTTGTTTTTTTTTGGTGTTTTTTTTATAGCAATAGACTTGCAAAAATTCACACAGTTGTTTTTTTTTTTGTATATAATTAAATTTATCCCTTCAATATAACAGTCATCGAACTGTTACAAAGACAAGTTCTTTTAAAGATTCATCTGAGGTGCCCTCATGATATTTGTCTTAAAATGTATCTACACTAATTATAAAACATTTTAAATGTCCGCTTCAACTAGTAAATTTTTTTAAAGGATGTGCAATTTCTTTTGCGGCAGTAAGCGATGCCATATTTATTCGAGAGTCGATTCTAGTTATATTAGAAAAATCAGAAATTATACTTTCGAATAAATAGGAAAAAATTCGTAATTTAAAGAAAAACCTGAAAAATCAATACACAAAAAAAAATGGGGAGAGGAAAGGAAAGCTCACTTACGATACGCTGTTTTAATGGATCGCAACTGTGGGTTTTTCTACCTGGAGTTTCTTGAATCACAGCAAACTGTTGAAACTGACGGAACAGCGCTTCAGGAACATTATTTCCAAACACTGCCAAAAAGTCTTCCGAGATCCTACAATTACGTTTGCGCTAGTTAAATAACATATTTTCGAAAACAAAAAAAAACTATTTAATCGAAAATAAATAATCATTACAAATTTGACATAATAGACTAACTACAAATGCTCGAAGGTTAACTGCAAGTGAAATATAAGCAGTTTATAATTCGCTTAAATATGTATTAAAATGCAGAGTGGACAATATGCTATAGTTGCAGGTGCGAATGATGTCAGCTTGAGATGATCATGGGTATATGACCGGATGCTTGACCTGTGTGTCACATCTCTCCGGTTAGTGAAGTAACCGTAATTAAAATACGAAATCAAAATTTGCCCAATGGGTTTGGCATATTTAACTGTCAAATCCGAAAGCTTGGTTAAATATTGTAAACAGCAATTAAGTTTTGTGCAACCGGCTGTTTTCTTCTAAACGCCTTATCCGAATTACATGAGCTTAGGTTTACTGGTGAAGCCAGTTACGCAAAAAATACCTACAATGGATTTTGTTTTACTTGTCTCCTTTTAACTTTTTACTGTCTTCATATATTGCAAAATACACGGCAATCATTTGAATATTTAGCCAGTGCCAATATGATCGCCGACTCGCAACATTCGCATTTGCAAACACAAAAATGCCGACAAAAACGAATTTGACATAATATTTCAGGCTGGTGCATTGTACTCTCGCAATTAATAGCGCGCGTAATTTTAAAGGTTAGAAGTAGTATCCCGGTATTTGATGGTTTTACACTGAAATATTATATAACTGTTATACGATTTGCAAAATTATATTAAGTTAATATATATATATATATATATACATATAACATACGTGCGGAATGTCCCATCACGATATTCGTGTGATTTATGGGTAGAGCAATAGTCATGTCGTAAGGAAACCTTTTCCACACTTGTATTTCAATATACTATTTTTCAATTGGAAATTCATGGAAAATGCTATGTATCCAACGATTAATGCGAATCTATGCATACTTTGACGCTCAATTAGTGGAGGGACAAAGCTCGCTGCGATTGCAATGCTCGCATCTAAATGAACTTTCACAGAAGGAAGAAGAAAATTTGGTAAAATTAAAAATAATTTAAAAAAAAAGGAAAGTGCGAGATGATTGAAGCCCTCTGCAATAATCTTATGGTTATCTCTATATTTTTAAAAGAGAATGGTTTACCAAATGAAAACCTAAATAGAACATACTACTTAAACAATAATAATAAAACGAATTAGAAAATATATTTAGGTGGACATGAAACCTAGATTTTTCGAGTAAATTAAATCCGAATAAGTTTGCAGTAAATTTACCCCTTAACCTCTTAGCTTGTAATTAAAATTTTATAAAGAACTTTGTTATATATTATAAAACTACTGTTTTCAATTACATTTCATCAAAAAGCAGTTTGAGCTCTATATGAATTCTAAATTTGTTTCAGTACGCCCATGTGTATATTTAGCAAACAAAAACAAGAAACTGTGTTGTAAAAACCGTGTCGAATCGTTTAAATCAAATATGTGTTTGACGTCAGTGGTGACGTCATGAAGAGTAATTTTCCGTGGTTCATTTACCTGGCTTTTGTATCCTTTTCGTGTAAGCTTACGTGCTTCCTTACGGTGTACCACTAATACTTCGAAGAATATTGTGGCCGATGTTAGGATATCATACAACTTACAAATGTATAATTTTTATAATTATATATACAAATATGTCTTTTTAATTAATGTAATTGTCAAGAATTATATAAGAAAATTAGAAACAGTGTGTTTCTATTCTACTTCCTATATTATCTAGATTACATTTAAGCACCAAGAAGTCAGTCATAAAATGGGTTAAAGCCTTTTCAAGATAATGGGGTATTTAGACTAACTATAAAATCAGCGACGAGTAAAAAAAAAATTCTCACTTATAAGATCGTGGTAATATACTATAAAATAATTTATACTTTCAAACATTTTACTTGGGTTAGAAGCTGCGGGGAGCGGCTTTTGCCCCTTTTGCCCCTCCCCCCCTAAATCTCCACTGCTAGACGAACAAGGACAAAAACAGTTTAGAACACATATTGTTACAAAGGGTATTAGTAACGAATTTGCTCAGGAAAATTTGATTGAAGACACGAGTTTCATAAAGTTCTCTTATGTGTTATGTTAAATGAGCTTCATTTTTATAAAACAGATTTCTAGGTAAAGACTTTTATGGTCTATGAAAGCATGTGATTGTAATGTAAATTACATACAATAAACAAAAGTAAAAAATTGTCACTTTTAGAGTCTATGGAAATTAATAAACGTAAAAGCACCCAGTATCTCTTAAACAACCATTTGGATATGAATAATTCACCTCTTTTAAGCCTATTTTGTTAGAAATTTCTATCCAGATCTTATTTAGGACTCTCGTAGGCCATACAAATCTTTACCTAGAAATATGTTTTATAAAAATCAAGCTCATTTAGCAAATTGGAAGTTTAAATACCGTTTGCCTGACGAAGCTATAGTGTTAGCGAAACATATGTGACAAGTTGTGAATAAAAGTGAAGATCTAAAACAGTTTAAAGTGTTTTATTTACATTGCTTTCTTCTTTAAATCATTTGCTTCTTTTTTCTAAGATTATTTTTTAATTTTATATACGAAATCAGAGATTAATTCGCTATCTTCCTATTCATCACATTGGGCTTTGTCTTCGGTCTTCGTGAAATTTCAGCATCAGCCTCTGTTTTTACCTGCAAACTGCCATATATGCCAAGTTTATAGGTAAAAACTAATTATTACATGTTACATCCACGGCTTTTCCCTTTCAAACTCATTTTTAAATATTAAAAAGCAATATTTTTTGGTGAAATTCCTATAAATTTCGTCTAGGAGCGTGTTTACAACTTTCAGATTTTTATTTTGAAATTCAAATTATTTTTGTTTGGAGTATCCTCATCATCTCATTTAAATAAATCCTTTCTGCAATATTTTTGCAGATATTCGCAAAAACAGGCTTTTTTCAATTTTTCGCATTTTTTTTTCACTTGCGGAGGATCTAGCAATATCAGCTTTAGCTAGTTTAAAAAAACAGTTTTCAAAAATCTACAATAGTAAAAGTGGTGTGCTTCCTAATGTTCCTGAGATTCAAGTTCAAACAGTTAATCAGCTGTAATTAGAATTTTACTTTCGTATAATAGATTATGTAAAAAATTAAGAGCTTTGAGATGAGAGGTCCAGATCCCATGGACCTCATGGCTACGTGTCTGGGATATAATCTGCCAAATCACCGGAACAAATCCTTTTTTGTTTTTTAACCAAAGTTGTATATTACGGATGAAATTTAAATTGCAGGACAGACTTGTACATTGTTTCTTCAACGTGGTAAATATATTTTTAAGATTTATAGTTTTCAACTCATTTATTTTTCAGTATTTGCTACGACAGTCAATTTTTTCATTAAGAATTTATTAAGTGTTATTTACTGAGTAAGAGTTATGTAAAAAATCCATATAATAGAGAAGGGAAAGTATCTTCTCAAACAACCCGTAATCCGAGATTCTAATAATATGTTTTCAAGAAATTAGATGTATTTGAGGTTCCTTGTATTTCGCAAAAGTTGATCGATTCGTTTGTTTCATAAGTGCAAAGTTAATATAATTTGGAGTAAATGAATTACGTCGTACAATTGACGTCAATATTCACTCGTTTTAGTGTTACATTAGATAATTTCAGGCATGCATGCTCTTGCTTGCTTGTCAGTGTTTGACTGACAGTAAGAAAAGAAGAGGTCTCCATCAATTTTTAAAGATTTCAGGCTAATATCTAAACCTAGTTTTCCTCTCTAACAGTCAAAGGGTTCATATGACTTTCACTGTCCAGGTAGAATAGTATATTTCTTACTAAGTGAAGCCACATCCAGATTACTAGGCAAACGTTGACGAAAGTTCACCATGACATATCGTATACATGGAAAACGAATGACAAATATGCTTACACTTTAAGATTTAATTACATATGCCATGTGGTCTGTTAGTTAGCTGATGACATGTATTTTATATGTTTTTCTTTATGAAAGTCACTAAGGAAAAAAAACAAAAAAATTCCATACTTTATTTATTTTTTTAACATTTAACTAGTGTTGCGAAACCAAGGCATAGGCATTTTGTCGATTTCGTATTACCGTATATAGTACCACAAGAGAGGAAATTTTGCTAGGAAAACTTTTCGATTGGTGTGAATGTTTGTTGCTGGGCAATTTCGCAAATGAAATGTTTTCACAAAATCACGAGCTATCAGGCGAGTAATTTTGATAAAAATGTTATGAGCGAAATGGCCAAAAAGCAACAAACTTGAGTATTAAAAGAGAAACATTTTCTCTGCAAATTGTTTGTTTCTTCAGAGGTATTCGACATGACTATTTTACGAGGATAAAACACAATAAACCCCAAAATATTTATTCGACAATTTTTAATTGCTATAGAAATAGTTAAAAATATCTAACGCATCTAAATTTAGTCGCTGTAATCACGTGTTGATTTTGTCAAGGTTGTCATGGAATTTCGCCAG
Organism: Kuschelorhynchus macadamiae; assembly: GCA_030620095.1. Lineage (NCBI taxonomy): Eukaryota > Metazoa > Arthropoda > Insecta > Coleoptera > Curculionidae > Kuschelorhynchus > Kuschelorhynchus macadamiae. The sequence goes on along the minus strand of JAUTXW010000278.1, from coordinate 1,388,226 downwards.
TATAAAACACTTTAGTGAAATAGTCATATTTAATACCACACGAAAGAAAATGTTGTGGGCAAGATTTTTGATTGCTATAAAAGTTGTTGCTCTTATTGGCTACCGCTCGTGGTTTTGTTAAAAAAGTCCCAATATTGTCAAAAACTAACAAACTTGAATATACAAAAAAAAAAATTGTCTTCATTTTTTTCTCGAGTGGTATTCGTCATATTTTAAGAGAGAAACCAACAAACCAACATCCCAATTGCGTTGAAAACATTTTTATTTAAATAAATTAATGTACAAACGTTTTCTGTTTATTTGTAGTTGTTTACAATATTAAAATTGCGGTTATTATAATATGTTTTACCAAGATTCTTTCTTCATTCTTTAACTGAAGTATCTTGCGCTTGTGCGTGAGTATGTGACGAAGGAATCAGGGATGCAATTTCAGAGTTGTTCCGTAAGTTTTCTGCTAGCTGTTTGTGGTGCTCCGGCTCCAGCTGGAGATAAGGTTTTAGAGAATGAACACTGGAATATCTTGTTAATTGTATTACTTCTTGTTGCCCCAAATCTTTTTTCCGAAACGGTCCATATCGGTTAAGAACGTTGTGAATGATTAGTAACCTTGAATTTTTTCGTATCCGCTCCTATCTTTTCTGCAGAACACTGTGTCCATTTTGATATTATGTTTATTCCTAGATACATGCCTCTTTCACAGTTGGGGTGAACTGTTAAAAACAGTCTATCCGTAGTCATGTTTAGGGCTGGTTTTTCTATTCGTTTTAAAAATAACCTTATTGAATATAAACTTTAGTCAGCGTTATTTTTTATCAACCATTTACTGCTCGCTAAACCTTTTGCACCACTTTGTGTGGTTTTCTTTCTGTGAATTCGCCTTTCATATTCATTTTCATTCATTAATAATTTTTACCGAGTATACTTTGAAATATTTCTCCTGTATCGTCTTAGCTGTTGTGTTCCATATAGATTTGACATATTAATAGCGTAGTCTTCGAAAATATTTGCATTTTCTTTGACGCTTGTCGACTTTTCCACTTAACTTATTATAATTTTCATCGCCAAATAGCGAGAACAGATTGCAACAAGATTTTCTCGTTTTCACGATGTTTGATGACTTTCTCACAAACATTTTTTTCGATGTCTTCAAATGATTTCTCTCCAACTCAGACAATTTTCCTCGTCTGTTATATCTTTTAAACAAATTTGAATTTGACAAACTTGTCAAACGTTGGTGTATGTTTATATTTCCTTTTTTGATTGTATTGCCTTTTTACTTATTATTCATGGAAATAATAAGCTAGTGTCCACAAATTACTGTCAAAATTTTGCAGCTGAAAATTTTTTGCCGGCTATTAAAGCATTGTTGCTATGTTGTTTTTCCTCTATAAAATACTTTAGTGAAATAGCCATATAAAATTCCACAAAAGGTAAAATTTTGCTCGCAGATGTGGCGATTGTTATGAAAGTTTGTTGCTAGGCAATTTGCGAATGACATTTATTAACAAAATTAGTATCCGTCTGTTAAGTGATGTTAGTGAAAATATCATGAGCGAGATTGTTAAGAGCAATAAAAAACTGGAATATTACAAGAAAAAAAATTTCCCTCCATTTTTCTCAGGTGGTATTTCGACAATTATTCCACTGATGACATTGTATGTAATCAGAAATGAAATTCAGAATCACGGGCTTTAATGAAAATAATATGTGTAGATTGTAATGATGACTGCAACATGTCGTTTAAAGAAAATATGAAGCTGTACAGAATAAACAACGGCCTTTTAAGCACACTACAGGACAAAATAGTACTGCTTGAGGAAAAATTGCATATCTAATAGTAAGAAGACGAGTATCGATAATACTCCGGACGCTGGAATGAATTTAAAAGTGCAGCTCCGAGCAACGCACGTGAAAACGCCTATAGTTGTGGATTTGACAGCTGCCAATAATGAGAAAAATCATAACATTTTGTGCAGTACTTGTGCACTTGAATAATAAAAATGGGGAAGCTAAATGTCGCCGACTTAATCCTAAAAGATCAAGATCCAGATCAAGTTATGTAACACCTATTTCACAACAAATATCAGTTCCAACCCCTTTAAAAGAAAATCACCTCGAAATTGTGGTTGATGACCCAAAAGTTGATGAAAATCCAGTTTCACAACAAGCATCAATTCCAGCTCCTATAAGACAAAAACCCGTCGAAAATATGGTTGGTAACGCAGAAACGGGTTTAGAGGAACAAGAAATATTATGAACTATTGTTGTTGGTTTAATAACGAGCTAAAATGTATGAGGGAGACATTTTACTTTCTTTATGATTACCATCAGCAACATAAAATTTTGAGGGACTATACAGACTTTAGAAAGAGATATCAGGAGGCAATAAGGATGGCAAAAATAAATGCTAACGATGGATTGATAAATAATTCAAAAAATCCCGCTAAGAATATGTGTCAAAAGATTCTTATTTTACTTAATATTTTACTTTTACTGAAGTCTCTTTTTGTAAAATTATTAAAGTCAATTAAAGAAATAATTTATATACCTTTAACTAACCTGATAAATCTTTGATTTAACGAGAATTTTTTTTCTTCTGCACTTAAACATGCTATTGTCACTCCAGTTTTCAAAAAAAGGCACAAAAACAGCCCTTAAAATTATAGACCCGTCTCACTGCTTCCTGTTTTTTCTAAAGTTTTTGTGAAATGTATGGCTGTAAGAATTACTAGTTTTTTCGAAAGAAACAATATTTTTTAAGAGTGCCAGTTTAGATTCCGTTAGGGTCGGAATTCAAACCATTCTTAATCTTACTGATACAAATATGGATGCTTTTGAAAGTAGGGAATATAAAGCCGCTGTATTCTCCGACGTGAGTAAAGCCTTCGACCGTGTCACTCACAGCCTTCTTATTGGTAAACTAAAATGTTACAATTTCCACCCCAATATTATAGTATTATTGCAATCCTATCTGGGGGATAGATTCCAAGCTGTCAGGACGAAGAGTGCGTCATCTGTGAAGAAAGAAATAAGTGTGAGTGTCCCTCAGAGCTCAATCTTGGGGTACTTACTGTTTCTCATTTTTATCAATGATCTGCCTTTGTCTGATCCATCAACAGGTTTTACTCTCTTCGCAGATAACACATCTCTCTCCAAAAGTGGGAAGACATAGAGGAGCTGGGTGTGGCACGGTCTGGAGTCGAGGAGTGGTTTAGGGCGAATAAGTTGCTGCTTAACAATGATAAAATTCACACAGTGTTATTCTCGCTGCGAGACCTTTCAAGCCTCCCATGCAATCCGGAAGAAGTGCGACTTCTAGGGGTCTAGATTGACACCAAACTGAAATTTAACTCACATGTTGAGTGTACCAAAAAGATGCTGTCAAGAGATATGTTCGCTTTAAGAGGACTGAGAGCCTGTGTATCGGCGAGCATGCTCAGGACCGCATACTTCTCGTTCGCGCATTCTGTAATGTATACAAAACTCGTGTTAGGCCTATCATGTCAAACTCACAGAGTATATGGCCATCCACGTAAGGTGATTAGAATCCTGGCAGGCTTATCTTACCGAGAAGACTATGTATTAGATATATTATCGTAATTTGGAAAATATTCTATCATGACTTTAGTTTCTGAATTTTAAATATAAGGTTAAGTGCTGCTAAATAATAATTCTTTAATTTCCTTACATTTTTTTAAAATTTGCTTAAACGGGTGATCGCCCCCCTCCCCATGCCAACCACTACCCTCCCCAGACCAGAGTTCTGGAAGCGCCACTGAACCAAGTATACCCTGCAATGAGGAAAACCTCTTGTACATCTTCCATGAGAACAAAACCCTTTATTTCTATAATTGTTTAGAATATTAGGCATATCTAAAGAATTCCCTCGTAATTTCGAAATTACTGTCCCCAGCAATCAGTAGGGGATGCTATGTGCCAATTTATTATCTTGTTTAAAAATCTTCATTTTTTAGTTACTTTGGGCATTTAGAGTATTTGTAGATCTAATTTTACCGTGAGTTATATACTTAGTTGCGCAAAAAGATGTTACGAACAAGAGTTAAGTAATGAAAATTAAAGCAAGTTACGAAAGGACAGCAGATTATTAAATTTTAATCTCTTTTAAATGATTAATCCCTAATCAGTTTTGCACTCAATAATTTTTCAGGCACTTTTCCATGGTCCATGAAAATAGCTTCTTAGAATGCTTCCTAGATGGTATTTTTACATTGATGGTATAAGCAGCTCTGATAAGTAAAGGACAGTCAACGATTTATAAGCAAAATCGATTCGTGAGATCGAGGTCAGCATTCAGTCACAAAAGAAGGTAGCGCAATAATTAACATTTCCCCATCATAACACTCATAACAGTCAAGTTTATAAACAAAATATTATTGAAAACGCTTAAATATGACATAATGGACTAAAATATAAGGCAACATGTACAATGCACAAAAAATCTAATAGGGTTAGAATATCTGAAATAAGTGATAATAATATGATGTTCAGAATGATAATTAACCCGTTAGTGATGATTCTAATGGAAGGTGGCACAATTCTTTAATCAGGCAAATAGACAGACTAAATAGAATTGTTACTGGTGTTTGAAGTCCATATCTTTTAAAATCTTAACTTTAGTTAAAACAGCTAATATCATCTACTACTATGCAGGGTTCTTCGAAATCTTATAAAACAATTAGGTAAATTATATTTTAAAACTAAAATATAGCTCTCTAAAAGTATTAACTTTTGAGACCAAAGTTGTGACAATGTCCATTGAAATCAGGTTAGCCGGAATGTTAATATAAATTAGTATATTAGAAAAAAACTATTTACATCCTCTTCATAATTTGTATTTACTACATACTAGCACTCCCACATTATATAAGGATTGAAAACTGAATTTTTTTCTATTAATAGTAATAATTTAATAATTGTCTTTCTTCATCAGACGTCACGCCAGAACTTATTGCTTTATTATAATTTTTATTACCATGACGTTAATATCGAATAGATTTTAGATTTGTGCTTCATAATCCAGTTCATCTTCATCATTATTTATTTGCATCTGATAAAATACATTCGGACAACGGTTGACGTGTATCGTTTTATCTTACCCACTCAGATCATGACTTGCATTTCAGCATTTATCAAACAAAATTACTTATGATGTCAGATTATTGTCTATTGTCAAAATCTAGATACTATTTCTTTATCACTATTTTAGCGAAAACTAGTACTGAAATTACAAAATTTGTCGATTCCACAAAGCTTTAAATGGTAACTATCTTCAACCATAGTCATGTGTGGTAATGTATAAAGTCTTCGGGTTACCTAAAACGTGAGTTTCAGGAAGTTATTAAGTTAATTTTAAGTTATCAATCAGTTAATAAAAACATTTCGAAAGCTTGGTCAAATAAAAATAAAACATTAATAAAGACATTTCCTGCCCGAATTCCCCATGATTTTCTTAAGTTGTAAAGTTACACCGCCGCTAATCACACATATATATATATATATATATATATATATATATATATATATATATATAAATCGAAAGTAGAAAATATCTAACGCGGTTAGAACTAGTATATAGCAGAAAATGGATTCTTTGGGATGACCGCTAAAGCAATGGAATTTGGCTAACCATAGACACGTGTTTCTGACTTAAGGTCTTCATCAGTACAGTCAACTAGTTGAAAGACGAGTACAATACTTTTATTTATTGTACTTTATTTATGTTGGAACCTTTGAACGTGGCGCTAAGTGATGCTTAAGACTTAAAGACATACCACACAAATGCTGCCAAACTAACAGATTTTTTTCGGTATTTCGGTAAACTTAAGCCTATTTAAAGCACTCTTAAATCGACTATGACCAGTCCTGTGGACTATGTAATGATCATACCTAAAGATTTTTTTTTGAGAAAACTAGTTTTGAACATTTAATAGAAATATGAACATTTAATAGAACGAAAAATATAGTACTACTAACATATATAATCAAAACTTTTGATTTTGGAAACTCTTTCTTAAAGAAATGTTTGGATTCCTATATTATGATACATTTTTTAAGTATCCATTTTGTTGAGTCAAAATACCTACATTAATTGTCCCCAATTTGGGCTTTGCTATCTATACCTGCTTTAAGTTAAGTAAGATTTTTAGATATTATAGCTTTTAAGAAAAGCTTTGGTTCTGCTACGACTAAATTAATGCGCATATTTAGATATCTGTCGAAACCACAACACAAAGGTAAAAATGTGTTTGGGTGAACATAGTAATTCCCCATATGTGTAATATGTATGTACGTCAATGGATTTCTCAAGTTGAGATTTATATACAAATATATATTAAAGTTATCGTATTTTAATTGAAAGGTTTTATATACAAAGAGATGAAAGAACTTGTTTGTTTTTTTTTAGTTGAAACAAAAAATATATATATAAATATATATATATATATATATATATATATATATATATATATATATATATATATATATATATATATATATATATATATATATATATATATATATATATATATATATATATATATATATATATATATATATATATATATATATATATATATATATATATATATATATATATATATATATATATATATATATATATATATATATATATATATATATATATATATATATATATATATATATATATATATATATATACAGTGGAAAAATATTTTTGTATACAAAATTATAGAAAAATTTGGCCCATTCAGAAGACTGTTTCATCATCCTTGCACTACCCTGTGTAGTTGAAAAAAAAATTTTTTATACAATAAAATTACCGTTTTTTGATTTTTTTTTTCGTATTAATAATAAAATGAATAAAAATTATTTCGAATAAGACAGAAAAAAATAAAATAAGTTTTTTGTATATATATATATATATATCTATATATATATATATATATATATATATATATATATATATATATATATATATATAGTAATTAGGTACTTCTTTTCTTGGGATGCGTGTTCATAAAATTAAAACGATTTTTTAATTATTTGTCATATTTAATTTAATTTGACGTTTCGACAGGTAGTTCCATGTCTTTTTCAAAAATGTTTTTATTTTATTTTTCCTAAAACAGATTGCAAAAAATAAACAATCTAAGATTTTAAAAAATCAAAAATTATCTTACCATGAGACGTAAATCAAAAGGTCAATAACACCAATTAACATTTAAGCAAAATAAAATACACATAGCACATTGTCATTTTGTCAAACAAATACAAACACAGAACATCTATTGCAGACTAACTGAAATATATAGTGTAGGAATTCATTCTTATCATAATACTTTTTTAATAGTTACCGGAGAGTTTTTATTATTGAAATATTTATTTATTTTAAACAGATTTGGGGAACTTAAATGATGTTGAAAAAAATTTTGTTTACTAAATTAACATCTTTTTTGTCATTAATGGCATTTTTATTTTTCCCGATTTCAGTAGATTCATATATCTCTCTTTTCCGTTTCTGAGATTCCGTTTTTAAAATTTTTACCTTGGAAAAATTAAATTTATGGTTGGTTTGGTTTTCGTGTTTAGTGAGCGCTGTGGGGTTCCCTTGTCGTATTTCTGTGAATTTAGCCTTGATTTTAAATACTGAGTAGTTTGACAATTTGCGAAACTATATATATATATATATATATATATATATATATATATATATATATATATATATTTATATACGTATAAACGTAAAGTATGTACACCAATGACAGTTTGACTGTTATCGGTTTGCGTATTTTCAAAATACGATTTTCTTTACATTTTCATGCCCTTGAGAAATATCGAAAATCTTCGCCCATGGCAACCAAAATCTAATCCCTGCGAGACACTGACCTAGATCATTTGTTGGTGGAAATTTGAAACAAATCGGTTTGACCGTTCTTAAATTACACATACACACACATCTGTACAGGCATCTTTTTTTTTAAATGTTCGTATTGTAGGCATACAAATAGATCGAAGTTCTATTTATCGAAAATTTTTGCGATTTCAATACTTTACTTATATAGCATATATAGTGTATTAATGTTGTGGTGTATTGGCTGATATATTGGAAAGTAAAAATACATTTTTCAATTTTTTTTTCAATACAATTTAAAATATTTTGATCGTATATAATGACCCTAAAATCAAAAAAAAAAACTTTTCTGGATTATTGTAACTGCCCTTTAACCTCTTGGAGTGGTAATGGCAGCGAGTATTACAGGCCATATTGGATATAAACAAGAAATATGTAGCTTAATTACATTCGACCTCATCCTGATTTTTTTTGCAAAAAAAAACATTTACACTTAATCATTTCGTTTCCTTTCTCCAAAAAACATAAGTATTTTTATAATGGCTAAGAAACCATGATTCAATTAGTTCTGCTAGAAGTAACACGCAAGAGTTGGTAGCTTTTTTCATACTGAGTCTCTGGTAATTATACGGAGATATTACACATTTTTTTTTGTCGGAAAACTAAGTTAAGCGACTGCAAAGTACCAAATATTTTCGATTTCATTCTTTATCTAAAGCAACTTCTAGAAAAAAAAAAGAGTAAATATTTAATTTAAAAAACAAAATCACTTGGGATTTTAGTTATTTCCCAAAAGGTTTCAAGTTTAAAAGATGACGAAATTAAAACAACTCTATAATGTTTTAACACGTATAGAAGGATCTAGGGAATATTTAAAATGATATTCAGACCTAATGGAAATATAATCTCACTATCGATAATAGCCATTTGTCCCACAACACAAAACATGACAAACTTTTTTTTTTTTGAAGGAAATATGTTTAATTTTTTTTTTGAAATAATTTAATTTTAAAAATATTTCTCGAACCCTTAAAGCTATACCGTAGAGTGGAATGAGACGATTTATAAGGTTTTTAGCAGGTCACAACTTCATTTTCGTATTTGAATATTTGAAAAAATTAATCGATATCTCCTCTTTTGTTTTTCCAGAGAAAAAAAAATTAGGGCGGTAATTTTTTATTATTATTTGCTGTCCGAACTCGTCTCTACTAGTGAGGTGAATCCGGACACCCATTTATTTGCTCCTTAACGCGAATTAAACCTTTAATAAAAGGGAACTCCGAAAATGATTTTTAAATATATACGAGTCTACAGGGTGGGCCAACGAAAACTTTACACCCAGATTTTCAGGCTTTAAAGTGAAAATCTGGAAACACGCTCGAACTCGTCGTTTTGTGATTTGAGGGGAACTATTTTTCAGCTTTTTTCATCCCCGTAGCTTTATCCTCCTAACTGGGGGAGAACAACCCCCGAAATTTAAATAGGGAGAGGGGTCCTGCCATACATCTTTTTAAAAGTCTAATCGAGTTCTTTATGATCTTATAATTTCGCCTTATTATTTCCGACCACAACGAAATGACAGATTGTTAAAATTTGTTAGAGATTTAAATGGATACAAATTTTTTACGTTTTTGTGAAACAAATCGAGGAACTCCCGGACCCATCGATTTCTGATTCGAGGGAGAACAACTTGTCCGCTTTTTTTATCCCCGTAACTTCAACCCCCTAACGGGGGAAAGCACAGCTCCCTGATTTTGAATAGGAGTGAGGGGTGTTATATTATCCGACCATAAAATTTCACGTCAAATATTTCATCGATAATGAAATGAAAGCTAAAATAGTGAGAGAAGCGGAAATTGCGGAAAAAATGTCTACTTAATAACCAACATAAGGACTACTTACTTGTATGATCAGTTTATTAAATTCTGGAAATGACCACCGTTCACTTCCATGCAGTAAAAAAAATGTGTTCAAACCGTTTCCGTACATTGCGCAACATTTCTCACTGATTCGGGCTTGCTAGCATAAATCTTGGATTTTAGATTGATTGATTGATTAGATTAGATTGATCCAATACTTGCACGAGGGCTGGATAAATAGCATTCTTTAATAATTCCAGATATTTTTCGCCATTGAGATTACGTATATAAAAAAGGCGCCGGTTATGTGTTTTCCGTAAATACCCGCCGAGACATTTAATTTTTGGCGAGGCTGAGTATGTACTTCACGAAATAGTCTTGGATCTGACCAATTCCGACAGGTATACCTATTTACAATGCCGTTAAGGTAACAGTTCACAGAACTGGAGTCGGCGATCCAAATCATCCTCGTTCAGGTCCTGAACCAATCATATCTTAAAAGGATGAAACTTATGTTGTTTAAGGCTTCTCCTGATCGTTGTGCGTGATACATCAGATACGTCGAACAATTTCCTAGTACTAAGTAGGGTTAAATTTAACAATCAGTTAGAAACGTAAACAGTGGATTCATTTTTTTCAGAATGGCGTTCGTTAAACAAAGCCTCTGTTGCTCGCGCAGAGGTGTTACTAAAAAAAATTATAATTCCCTCCTTTTACTCCACGGAATACGCCGTTTTAATTCAACTGAAAATTAATAATCTATTTGACAGAGTTGTAACGTTCTTAAAAATTTACAATCAACTGAGGTAAATCGAACACATGATGCGTCCACAAACTTGTATAACAAAAAATTAAGAAATAAATATATACTTCTCAAATGCCGGTCTTATAAGAATAATCCGTCGAGGTAAAATCCACATTGCCTCTTTCACTATTTTAGCTTTTTATTTCGTTACCTATAAAAACTTTCACGGGAAATTTTAGGGTGAGATAGTATTCGATGAGATCTTAAAAATTCAGGGGATGAAGTTACGGGGTGAAAAAAGCAGACAAGTTGTTCCCTTTCGAATCAGAGCTCTTCGATTTTTTTTCACAAAAACGTAAAAAACGAAATTTAATTTGTATCCAGACCTTCAAATCCCTAACATATTTTAACAAGTTGTCATTTCGTCGTAGTTGAAAATAATAAGGCGAAATTATAGGGTCATAAAGAACTTCGATGAGATCTTTAAAAAGAGGTGACAAAATTTAAGGGTTGTTCCCCCCAGCTAGGGGCTTAAAGCTACGGGGATGAAAAAGCTAAAAATCAAATCCAAAAAATCGACGGGTCGAAGCGTTTTTAGAGATTTTTATTGTAAAGCCGGAAAATCAGTGTGTAAAGTTTTCGTTGGCTCACCCTTTATTTGTGCCCTATTATAAAATACGGGTTAAATAAAAATATATATGCTAAAAATTAAAGAAAAATCTGTTTTGTAGCAAAATAAACTACAGGTTTTATGAAATAAAATGAAAAGACAAGAACCTATATAGTAAACAATCTTATTCTCAAATAGTCAGACTCAAAATATTAGAAACTTTAATTGATTATGACTTGGCCTAAAATTTTAAGACGTAACCTAACTTTCGTCAAATCTTTTACGGAGGTTTTAATTTCTACAATTTGTTTCAGCTCAACAACACCTACATGTTTAATTTAAAGATACGCGAATTTTTTTTTGGAAAGTTTGCTTCTTCAAAAAATTTACCCTAAAAGTGTTTTCTTCCAGAATTTCTTCTATCCTTCTTACATAATATTTAAAAGAGGTCTGCATGGGATTTGTCAGTTTAACAAGAACGAATGAGTTCTTATTTATTGTAGGGATAACCTGTTTTTGGCGGTATTTTTAACTTCGCCCATGGGGGTTTCTGTTGTACATTCACCGAATAGAGTTTCGTGTGAAGGGCCCGCCTCTTGGTCAAATGACAAAGTTGTGGATGACGGTGAGTCGGCAAATCTTCTTTCTCTCAATAAGCTGTCGAATAATTGGGCCCATAGTTTAGAATTAGCGGCATCCTGATGGATGTGAAAGTTTTTACAAAATAACTTTTGGATTTAGTTGATTAATTGAATAGTCTTAAACGTCATTTTAAGAAACATGGGAAATTCAAATTTTGGATTTTGGATTTCCTAAATCTGAATTTCCAAGATTTCATAAAATGATGTTCAAGACTTCCGAAATCAATCAATTACATCCAAAAGTTGTTTTGTTTTTCTTTTCATTCAGTATAGGCCTTTATCCATGCGTTTTTAAATGGAGGTGGTCGAGTTTGGATGTAGGAATAAAAATTTGATGTTGTAATGTTCGCAAAATTTGATATTGTAGTAACATGTAACGACATCTAAGATTATTTCTTGTTAATATTCAATCCTCAAAGGTAGGGCCATCAAACCAGCCGCTTTTGGTTCCATGGTAAATGAAAACATCTAATCACCTTTCCGTTCACGGTTGATAAATATAAGTAGCTTTCTATACGATATATGGGGTTAGCAAACTGCCATCTGCTGAGGTTGCCATCATCTCCGATGTGGTCGCTTTGCTAGAATCCATTATCCTGCCAACATATTTTGACCCTCCTTTGCACAAGAACTTTCACTCGCCCTGGATCATCTGATGTGTTGGTTTTGTCATAGTTGACAATGTTAAATAGCGGTAGATTAGACAGGCTAATTTGCAAGTTCTCGAAGTAGTGAGAAATAATTATTTAATCTACACGGATTCTACTGCGTTTAATTTTCTGGACCAGCCTTTCTGTTAAGATCTTATTTATTTTCATGAAATTATGAAAAAATAACAATAAATTTCAAAACATTAAGATTTTTCCGAGAAGCAAAAAATCTATAAAAAATGTATAATTGTATTTTTTCATTTATTCCATTAGATGATATTAATTTTATTGTTATTGTGTGCTATTTTGATTAGAGTCGGGTGTCGAAAAACACAAACGAAAATTGCGTGGACGAGATTTATAATTACGCCTATGATGTTATAAAATAAGGGAAGCGTGCAATTTGCAAAATGAGAAACGTCGTAATTTTTCACCAAGAATTCCCATGTCATATTTAATTTTCAATTGGAAAAATTGCCTGCCATAACTGTTAGCAGTTTATCCGGAAAAAAATCGGAAAAGTGTCATTCAAATTTGAGAAGATAAGTTAAAATAAATATAAAATAATTATATTATGTTTTGTAGTTTAATAATTATTGTTCTTGCTGTCGTTTTAAATAAACATTGTTATATTATATATTATTTGTTGAACTCCGGAATTATTCTTACCAAATATCCCTCTTTTTAAACTTAAAGCTAAAATGTAGGTTTAAAGTTAAAATGACGCTTTAGATTGTTAATTTCAGAAGAATCTTAAAATGTTTTTGTTTTGTAATATTATACATATATTTAAAATTAAATAAGAAAACATCAAGAAGTAATCTTTATTAATCACAGTACTTGGAGTAAGGTATACTTTTTATAATATCGTGCAACCTAATAATCGACGGACTCCCTCCCCCCAGTGCTCATTGGTGTATTGAAGGGGGGTGTGGGTGTTAATCGTGTTTGTTTCGGTATTGGTGGTATAGTAAAACTCCAGAGGGCCAGTTTTACCTACAGTGAATATAAATTGGACATTTTTTTTGGTTGTAGAAACATTTTATTTTCTGAAATCCCCTTCCAGAAGCATTGTCTATATACGTCACTGCCACTCCTCTTCCCTACCCGAAAAAAATCTTAAATGCACCACTGAAAGGTGTAGTAGATCAACAATCGACACGGGATATAGGTGGTAATGATTATACAAAACGAGATTTTTAAATCTCGTGTTGGCAAATTGCATTGAATTTTCCCTTTACGCACGGCTTCCCTCGAACACACCACTACGTACAGATTACCAGCAAAATCCGAAATAAAATTTTATCTTTGTATTTTTAAGAGATAGTCTCATTCTAAGTTACAACGAACCTTCGCTTTTTTACCATTACATGCTATCGTCGTACATTTTTTAGTACACTTGTATTTTAAAAATTGCTGTCCTTCGAATGCTAATCTCCCGAAGAAAAAATTATATATTGAAACTTTATCAATTTAAATAGAGAGCTAAAAAAAGGTGAAGAAGATCTGGGAGAGGCACTTGCTACTGTAAATACTGATGAAAGTAAAGATGGATGAAAACTTGGGATTGGAAGCATTTAAGGACAAACGAATGTACCCATGGCGCAAATATTTCAATTTCATATTGCAAGTTTTAACAGCACGATTTATTTGACACCAATGGTGTTTTAAAGCTACTCCGATATCTTCTTTCTTAAATTAATAAGTATTTGTATTAGACATGAAAACTATTTAAAATTGTCTGCATATTTAGATTTTGAAAAGTTTTATAGATCAATCCATTTAAATAGAAAGAGAAAACGGCGTATTTAAGTGATTTTTCGGTATGTTTAAACCGGCCGAATCCTACACCTTAAATAAAATTAATTATATGACAACATTTATGGTTTTTAATTGAATTTATATTTAATTATTAATAAAAATTAAATTATTGGTTTTTTACCAAAATGTTAATTTCCATATGACCCTTAATTTTTGATCAAAATTTGACAGACAGACTGACAGACCGGACAGATTATAAAGTTTGGTTTTATAATGAGAACCCCCAACAAGAGTAATTAAAATGTAAATGAAAGAAAGCAGATCATTATTTTTTTTGAAACATGCTATAATTTTTTTAAGTGTTAGGTATTTTATAAATAACTAACTGTGCCTTACAAGAAATAAAAAATTCTTACCGTTTTATCTGTAAACTTATTTTTAAAAAATATATTTTTGTTGGTTATTATAATTATAAAAAGACGTATAAATACTAGAAATGGAAATGTCTATAAAAGTCTGTAGAATTTCTCAAGCAAAATTTTTTCGTAAATATGCCAAGTGAGAGAGTAGTTTATAGACTCCCAAGTCGTTAAAAGGGTTAGAACTATAGTTTAATTAGTTACATTAGTATATCAATTTAATTCAACATAACCTTAGAGGTAAATGAAAAGAAGGATTGAATAAATGGCAAAGCGATAAAAATAGCAAACATATTTTGGCGACATTTAACAAGTTTTTTTGGTTTGAACTACTTATTTTTGCGTTTATTTTTCAAGACTCGGGAAGACAAGTACATGCTCCCTTGTTTTCCCTGGGTACTCCACTGGACTAAAAGTAAAAGAAACGTAAGATTTAAACATTGTTTAAACAATGTAATTAAAATAGGATGATATGTTTATATTTTATTTAAATGTGCGGAAAATTATCGAAATTGAATCGTTATTGGGTGTAAAGATGTTTATAAATACTGGCTAAATATTTACTAATTTAGGTATTTTAAATCTATTTCACCGAATTTTGTTACTTCAGGCAGACCTAATGGCGTGTGTAATCATTTTTTTGGGGGTGGGGGGGTTTAACCGCTAATCCCGGAAAAAAGGCATTACTTTATTAACCGACTGCAAGAAAAGAGGAGGTCCTGAATTCGACCTGTATGTATTTTTTTATGTTTGTTGACGCGTACTGTATAAACAGCTTGGCCTATTTTGATGAGTCAAACATATAGTTTGATTTGAAATCCGTTCACCCGTTTTTTTGTAATATTAATATAAAAAAACACAGGTATAAGGCGATAAAGGCAGCGAGTCTTATAATTAAATTTACATTTTTTTAATTACCCTTTTCAAACGAAAGCATCGAGGCGTGTAATAGACATACAATCCCATTTGCTAACCGGTATCTCTTTTGATATTCGGTTATATAATTTTTTGTATAGGGTGACCATGAAAATGTGCAACCTCAAAATTTAGTATTTTATTCGTCAATTTTTTGTTAATTTTTGTATTATGTTATATATAATTGGAAATATACTGCAAATTATAATATTCTAAAAAGGTAGCTTGTAAAGAATCACTAAAAAGTGAGAAATAAAATATTTAAAAAAAATAGAACCGACTAAAAAAAAAGGCTAAAAGGTAAAAATAATACTTATTTTATTTAAATTATTAAATATAGACATTTTAAACTCGGCGCCCAAATAATGGTTAATTTGTAATAATATATATAAAAAATTACATACACGTATTACCTATACGCACTTGTATCCTTAAACTTACTGACCTAATACAGATTTTAATATGTTATTCAGAGAGGCTCACGTCACAATTTTGAAGTCGAACTACCTGGTAAATTTGGTCACTGTTGGGGTTGGAGTTGTTTTATAATTTACATTTAGTTTACCTAGGTGTATCTTCTACAACACGGCCGTCAAAAAAATCTTTATGCACTAACCGAGCCAATAGTTGCAAGGCTCCCAAAATATTCCTGCGTATGTACCGAAATGCGAATTCATATTTGGTCTGTTTATAAATGTCCTATAGAAAGTCAATAGTGCCATTTGACTTTGGGCTCAGCGATTGGATGAAAATAGCAGTTTGCGCTTGCGCAGTTCCGCAAAAAGGCCCTGAGAGCAAGTGATTTGGGCATCAGTTTTAAAAGATATAAGGCTAGCTATATATTTGGTTTATATTGCAATGTAATATAAAATACATAAACTATATTTTGTAATGGCTGGGTGAGACTGCTTTGGGCGCCGACTTCAAAATATAAGGGATAAATAAAATATTAATTTTTACTTTTTAGCGATTTTTTTTAAGTCGGTCCTATTTTTTTTAAATATTGTATACTATTTTTAACATTTTAGCTTAAATAAAGGGGGTTAACCACGAACCCCCTCTTAAATACGCCGTTGGGCAGACCTAAAGTAAGCTTGCTTTTTCTACAGCCCCGCACAAAGTAACTCATTCCTCAATTCAAACGCTATTTATTCAATATTAAAATCGGCAATATCCATACATGATAATATCGATATAAAACAATATGAAAAACCTTTATATTTAAAACGTCAAAGTGATGTCTACAAAGCCAAAAACAAATCTGAAATTTTCATTCAAGGTAACATAAAAAGTTTTTACAAAAAGCACCTGATGAGTATTATAAATTGAAACATTTTTGTCTAATTTTCGGAATTGCTGGAGGCTGTCGACCAGACAAACTCATTAAAATGACCATTGGTGACATGGAGGATGAAGACTCTATGCTTATTCGGCAAATTCTAGATTCGAAAGCGGAAAGAAGCCCTGTTTTTACTGTAACTAATATCGATGACTCAATAGTTTATTTTTCGTTCCATAGAAAATACTGCCACTTACGGCCAATAAAAGCGACTTCACGTTGATTTTTTCTTAAATATATTGAAAGTTGCCATAATCAAGTTGTTTATTTAATTTATTTATTTTATAATAATTTAATTATAAGACTCGCTGCCTTTATCGCCTTATACCTCTGTTTTTTTATATTATTATTACAAAAAAACGGGTGAACGGATTTCAAATCAAACTATATGTTTGACTCATCAAAATCGGCCAAGCTGTTTAGACAGTACGCTTCAACAAACATAAAAAAATACATACAGGTCGAATTCAGGACCTCCTCTTTTTTTGCAGTCGGTTAATAAAGTAATGCCTTTTTTTCGGGATTAGCGGTTAACACCCCCAAAAAAAATGATTACACACGCCACTGGGTCTGCCTGAAGTAACAAAATTCCGTGAAATAGATTTAAAATACTTAAATTAGTAAATATTTACCCAGTATTTATAAACATCTTTACACCCAATAACGATTCAATTTCGATAATTTTCCACACATTTAAGTAAAATATAAACATTTCATCCTATTTTAATTACATTGGTTAAACAATGTTTAAATTTTACGTTTTTTTTTTAACTTTTAGTCCAGTGGAGTACCCAGGGAAAACAAGGGAGCATGTACTTGTCTTCCCGATTCTTGAAAAATAAACGCAAAAATAAATAGTTCAAACCAAAAAAGCTTGTTAAATGTCGCCAAAATATGTTTGCTATTTTTATCGCTTTGCCACTTATTCAATTCTCCTTTTCATTGACCTCTAAGGTTATATTGAAAGTTTCCACAATCAAGTTGTTGGGATGAATTCTATTGCAAGTCGCTACATATCTAAAATTACCGGACGTAGAATTATATACGGGTTTCTTTTTGGCGAACATTGGTTACTTTTAAGTAACCGATGCGCTAATTTAATCCAACTTAAACATCACAGAGGTTACAAAATCAAAATCGCAAGAGGATATATAGATGCTGTTATCCGTAATAAAACTTAGATAGCCGAGAAGATTTTGGGTTTATCGTGTCCACATCAGTTGTTAACTCATCAAATACTGACGTTAGTCGCAAGATTTTAAGCTCATCGTGTCCAACCATATCAGTTGTCGAATCATCAAAAACAGAAGAAATTTCAATCTGGATCGAGAACAGCAATTAAACATAGCAAAAATTGTTCATTTACTTTTAATATTCATTAATAAGTATACTAAGGTTAAGATACCATCAACTAAAATGTTAAATATGTACTGTCAATACAGTATATTATAATTAATACCCAATCTTATCGTAACCACAAAAGAAATATAATTTTTTTGATTAGTTTAGCGTAGCACGACAACAGTCTTTCTCAAACAGCAATCCATTGCTTTGCGCTCTAAATATGCAAATACATATTTTATTTCTTTAAGTTTATTCCCAGCCAGCAATGCTTACATTTTAGGAAATGATTCGCATCGAAATCTAAGGTTAATAATTTTCAATGGATATTAAACTCATCGCACGCATCAGTCTTAAAATCTTCACCCCTCCCTCAGATTAAAAAACCGAAACAAGTACACAGGAAAAATCTGAAACTTTGCCATTATACTATTGTCGATGGGGGCATTCAGCTAAAGTATTTTCAAGCTGGCATCACTTCCGGTTTTACAGAAAGTAGATGTTAACTGCTTTTGATGAATGGAATCCGTATATTATTATTTTGGTTTCTACGTAAAATTCTAGATATATTTCATATATAAAGTCCAGTTGTTGACATTTTTGATACTTTATGTCAAAAATGACGTTTCCAAATAATATGCTATTCCCTTACATCTTATACGTTCAGTTAATGTGAGTTGGCCATGATGACGTTAGTACAAAACAAGTGCTAGAGTAATGACACTGTTATTATTTACCATTTGAAATTTATCAATAATTATGCAGGGACGGTTAAATTATACCCACGACGATTATTTAAATTTGTTTATTATTTATGGAGAATGTGGGAAAGTGATATCAAGAATAT
Organism: Kuschelorhynchus macadamiae; assembly: GCA_030620095.1. Classification (NCBI taxonomy): domain Eukaryota; kingdom Metazoa; phylum Arthropoda; class Insecta; order Coleoptera; family Curculionidae; genus Kuschelorhynchus; species Kuschelorhynchus macadamiae. Next base: position 1,369,247 of record JAUTXW010000278.1, on the reverse strand, counting down.
GCGATACATTTGCTATTCGATATCTGCGAAACCAGAAACCATAACCTCACACCGTTACAAAAAAATGAGGCTTTTAATTGACAGAATTCCCATTATATGAGTGATTTAAATTTGCATGTACCTAGAGAGCAAAAATTTGATAGAATCTTGGCTGTTGAATATTTATTGTTCGCATTACATTTTGATCAATTTAAATGGTAAGTTAGATATTTCTGAATCGTTCGAGTTATAAAATATGTTAATTGGTTTTAGGTGCAGGCTATCTAAATATCCTGCGCAAATTTGAAAACGGATATTTGGACAATTTGCCGCTGGCGGATTATAGAAATATATATTAACATGACGGTTCTCATCCACATGATGGCTACTTTTTTGGTTTTTTACAAGCTGTTTTTTATGATTGATGAATAGTCAAAAATGATTCTTTTATTTGGCCACTCCGATCCCCTGATCTAAATGTACTCTATTTTTTTTATTTGGAGTACAACAAAAAATAGAGTTTATAATAATCCAGTAACAACTATGGAAGACTGCATGCAGCAAGTCAAGGACGAACTTTGAATTCAGAATCAATAAGAAAAGCCACCCATAAAATACCCCTTCTTCGATGCGAAAAATGTTCAAGGACGTCAGTTTCAACATTTACTGAACAAGAAAACAGTTTCTTTTTAAATTTAGTGTTCCTTAATCTTATTGTCTTTTAATATTAAATTTTTGTATTTTGTAATTGTATAGTAACTGTGTGTGATTTTTGTAACGGTGTGAGATTATGGTTTCTGTTTTTGCCGATATCGAATAGGAAATGTATCGCATGTTCTTGATATGCTACATTCTCCATAAATAATAAACACATTTACGATTTCATCACCAGAAGTTAATGGTGGAAAGTAGTTTTTGCACAACTTTTTGGCGAGCGACCAAAAGAATTGGCTACCATTTTGGCAAGAAAGAACTTTGCTTTTTATGCGTGTGTTTCTTGGCCTCGAAAATAATGTGATTGTAATGATTTTGTGCGTCGTTTATAGCCTGTAGATTTTTTCAGGAAGGGGTCTTCTTATTATGAGTACGAATTGTCTCTAGTCTGGCAATATCGCGAGATTTTGAAAACCAAAGTTTATTGAGTCTAGAATATTACAGTATAAAGGTTTCTATGCCTAGGTAGATTACATTCGAGATTTGTGAGCAAATTTTGGAAGAGAAGCAAACATTTTTTCAAGGGAAGGAAGGGTAGGAATCTCAATCAGCGGATTTATAGTACCAAATAATATGGAGGTGGCATGAATTTTACAACTTTCTTTTATATTGGACAGGAAACAGTATTGAAACCGTAGTCAGAAAACCTAGGGGTGCAGAAATTAAGAGCGGATAAGTCTTTGGGTGATCAGTGAAAAAGAAGTGCAATGGGTTTTGGTTATGCGTAACTCTGCGTGGGAAGTAGATAGGTTTTATGATGAGGTTGGTAAAAGATTGATGATTGCTGCGATCGATTTTGGTAGATCCTGACAACTCTTTATTATAAACGTTACAGTCTCCAAAGATAATGATTCCAGAAGAAGGGAATTCAGAGATTACGCAATTCACTTTAACAGAAAAGAATCAGATTTGTCCGATTCAAGTTTTGGGAAATAAATCTGGTATGGGGAAGACCAGAATAAGGCGATTTAAACAAAAAGTCATCAAAAAACGTAAAATCACGTGTAAAAGATGACTGCTTTTAAGCAATTATAGTTTTAATAATGTAATTTGGTGTTTGTCAACCTGTGTTTAGTATTACATATCTTTCTTCTTAATGATAAGTAAGTATACCGTTTGATTTAACTTTTTTCTGTTTCTTAACGGCTTTTTTAGCCTTATCCCCCATCTTTTCAATGGTAGAGTTTCATTACTCGATTTACTTATTTGCAAGTAGCATTAAGAATGACTTGTTAGTCGACAGCGCTCTGAGGATATTTGATTTCGAGATTATAATTGTAAATATATAGACAGCCTTTTTTTGTTTTATTGCTTCCGTACATTTATACAGCCCTTTAAGTTTTCAATTCTTATAAATTTTCTTTGGCAAGCTACCGTTAGTAAGATCTTGATAAAATAGTCATGACAGGTTTCATAAGTTTGTGGCTGCTAAGTCCTCCTTTTTTGCAATGTTAGGTGAAATGAACCTACCATCTGAGCTCTCCAGCTTCTTGTCGTTTCATATTTGCAGTTTCTATGGACTTGAATATATCCAGAACAGGGCTCTTTTTTGGGTTTATAGCTAAATTCAGTCCTTTGCTTAAAAGTTGTTTTTCTGTGTGGCAGAGCGTTTTTGAAGAAATATTTACAACTGTCCTTTGCTGGTTGGTGGCAGGAGATTTCTTGATGTTCTTGTCAATCGCGAACATAATTTGATCAAGACTTTTGTTTCTCAGGAAAGCTACTCACACAACAGTACCTCTATCAAAAATCTAAATTCGGCGGCAACTAGACATGGTGCTATTAGATCTCTGTATAACCGAGCCACAACTTTATGTGTGCACAAGAAATCTTAAAAATGACCTACAAAAAACTTTTTATCCGACACAATTATAGAATGTCAAAATAAAATTCACCCAATTCAAGAGACAAAACAGCCAACTGGGTGACTTATGACTATCCCATGTATAAAAGGAACATCTGAAAAGATCAGAGGAATAGCAAGGAACTACAATATCAAAACAGTTCTTAAGTTGGGAAGCACTTTTGGAAGCCTATTAACTAATATCAAGCCCGATAACACAAATGATAGAAATAACTGTAATTACGAAATCGTAGTGGATTAATGATTTAAGATAAAAATTATTTTTGGTTTTTGGCCACAAAATACAGCAAATGAATAAGAAAAAATTATATCAAATTAAAAATTCCAATGTGAAGGTACCCGGAGAATGACAGTGAAAAACATCTACTTTTTTGGATGCTTCGGGAGAAAGTCTACCCCCAACTTCAGCAAGCTAAAAAATTAAAAACTAAGAGCAGAGAATTAACTGGAATGGCAAATCTCTGACAGAATGCCAATTATGTCAATTTAAAGGTGTTATTTTTGTAATTAAAATAAGGTGAAAAAATTATATTATTATACTCTAGATATACATAATGTTTGCACCTTATTTTAACAATAAAAATAACTCGTTTAAATTGACAAATAATTGACATTCTGTCAGATATTTGCCATTCCGGTTAAATTTCTGATATAAAACATAAGATATATAGTGCTCTTAGCTTTTTATATTTTAGCTTACCGAAGATGGGTGTAGACTTTTCCCGGAAATGTCCAAAAAAGTAGATATTTTTCAGTGTTGTTCCCTGGATGCCCTCACAGGGGACCCAGAACTAAAGATCACAGATTAAAATTTTAAGGTCACTTGAAATTTTTTCTTATAGGTTTGCTATATTTTGTGGCGTAAAACCTGAAAATAATTTTTTTCTTAAGACAATTGTGTTTATCAGGTAGATACCTTATGAGTGCGGATAATCTTATATTGGAAAAATAAACAGCATTATAGAAAGAATAGGAAGAAAGAGAAAACATCAAGATCGGGTATCGCTGATCATTCCTGAAATAAAGCACATAGAATCCTATGGTCAGCAGCTAGAATCCATCATAAGGAACATCATTGCAAGAAAAAAAAATTTAAAGAAGCGGTATTCCATGTGTTTGGAGACCTCTACTACTAATTTAAAGACAATGCATTCCCACAAGTGAATTTTATCCTTAATACTTATGCATTCCCTCAAGGGAATTTGATCCTTATTGCTCACTTGTCAACAACCTTCAGACAAACGTTAGAATCCAGGTACGGACCAAGCATTAACGAAAACTAGGTGGCTACGAGAAGATCAAAATCAATCTGACCAAAGAAGAGTCACTTGAATTCTTAAAAGAAGCTAAAGACATCAACTTTATTCCTTTAGGTTTCCCATTGAAGCCAACCGTAACTGGGAAAAGAGCAAAAATGATACTATAAAATGCCAGTAAGCCCTGATTAGATCTCAAATCAACTGCCACCTTTGGAAGGGAACTACTCCTATGGTTGACGCTACATAAATGTATGAAGATAATAAAGACCATGAATTAAACTTCCCCAAAATTAATATTTCATGTGAGAAATGTGAGAGAGGGTTTAAAGAAGAAATACGACGTAAGGTGAAAAAGCTCAACAAAACAGCAACAAGTAGAATCTTTTACCAACAACCAACAAAGGACAGTTCTAAATATTCTTTAAGAAGGCTACAAAGAAGAACAATTTCTTAGCAAAGGACCAAATTTTGCTATAAAATCAAAGACGATTCGTACTCTGGGCATAATCAGCTCCGTAGAAACCGCAAATTTTGAAGGATCAGAAGGTGAAGAGTTTAGATGGAACTGTAAAAACAGAGCTTGATAAAACAAAAAATATTTTATATAACATTAAAAGAGGCACCAGAACCTAAAAACATAAGTGATGACCACTCAATCAAGATTCTACCAACAGATAAAGGAAATGCTACACTAGTAATGGACGTTTTAACATATGACGAGAAAATTGCAGACTCTTTAGAGAGAAAAATTTTTCACGCATTGAATCCCTACAAGATCATATAATTGGTAAAACCCTGGCAACACTCACACCAAACGATAGTAAGCCTCCACACCTGTATTGACTAACGAAAATTCAAGCACCTAGCATGCCCTTGTGACCAGTCGCGAGTTCCATAAACTCGCCGATCAATGAATTATCCAAACATCTGCTACATATCATCTAGCCACTGCAGAGTAGGGCCCTACTTCTTTTTTCAAAAATTCTAGCCATTTTGTAAATATTGTTAAAGATATCTCCTTAGACCCAGAAAATCAGTTTGTAAGCTTTGATGTAGAAAACCTGTACACAAATGGTCCGCTGGAAGAGTCGTTGTCCATTATCATGGTCAAGGTTGGTGGAGATCAGTTTCTTTTTGAAAGAACTTCGTTACTACTGGATGCGATTAAGGATCTGTTGGAGTATTGTCTGCGTCTTCTTACTTTCAGGTTCAAGATAAGTTCTATGCTCAAGTGACGAACACTTCCTATGGGATCATCCTCCAGTGGTAGCTAATATTTACATGGAGTGGTTCGAAAACCATGCCATAGAAACAAAGGTAACATTTAAATAATATCCGCTCTTTAACTAAATTTACCATGGAGAAATAAGAAGATTCCAGCTTAGCTTTTCTTGAGGTTCTTATCAATCATGAAAATAATTTGATCACGACTTCCGTAGTACCTCAGCCAGAAGTTTAATCCTTCTGCGGCAACAAAACAAGATGTTATTAGATCTCTGTATAACTTAGCCACAATCTTATGTACGGACAAGGAATCTTTAGATAGGGAAATTAGTAATATTACAATTGACCTTACGCAGAATGGTTATACAGAGAATTCGATAACCACCACAATTATGAATTAAATTAACCCATTCTAAGCGACAGAACAGTCAACTGGTTCACTCATCACTATCCTATAGGTAAAATGAACTTCCGAAAAGATCAAAACAATAGTAAGAAACTACAATATCAAAACAGCGTTTAAGAAGGGAAACACTTAACTCTATTAACTAAAAGCAAGCCCGGGAACACACATTTTATCTATCAAGTACCTTGTGAGTGGGGCCAGTCTTATATTGGAGAAATGAAGGCACCCCCTTGATATAAGAATGCAAGAACATCTAAAGCATACGCACCAAGGAGAAACATCAAGATCTGGTGTCGATGAACATTCCTGTAGTAGAGAATCCAATGGTCAGAGAAATCCTTCATAAGGAACATTGGAACATTGGAAGAAAAGGAAATTTAGGGAAACGGTATTCATGGATCAAAATAAATAAGTCTTTTACAAGCCTAGTATCGATATTCCAGATTTTTCTTGCTGCATTGCACCTGACTCCACTGTGTAAGCTCATAGTTTTAAATTTATTTCTTAATTTACACTTGATAACGATCGGAGATATATCGCTGATTGAAACTTTGTGAAAGTTAATGAAAGTCCGACAAGTGTATTTTATTTACAACTTTTATTCACAGCCTATATAGTTTTTTTACGTTTCTTATTCTACGCAATGTTTTCTTTTTAAAGACGTATCACAAATAATATTTTAGTTCAGAATGGAAGCGCCATTATAGGAATTTATCTTATCCTCACCGCCGCTAAAACAAAAAAGCCATACAACTGAGAAAAAAATGAGATAAAGGTTTTTTTTGTATACTTTTTTAGGTAATTACGAATTACCAAATGTTAACTTATACGATTTGTTTTTAAATACATCAGTATGTTGATTCTTAATTTTTAATTTTATTTTACTTTAAATCTTCTTGGCTGCAATATATCACAAGTGATTATTTCCATTAAAATTACAAGGACTATTCCACTCTATTGTTTTACAATAGCAAAATGACGTAGCAACGGCCTGTTTTCTACTGCCAAAACTCATACCTGGACAAAATTCTCCCTACCTGGACAAAATCAACAAGATGGTTTTTCAGGGAGAAAATTTTGCTAAGTTAAAGTAAAAAATTGATTTTGTCATTTTGACAAGTGTCACCTAGGTCAAATATCCTTGGTTACCAATTTATTTACCCTATTTATTACAATATAAACAAATAAAAAGACGCGTTTTTGATAGTTATTTCTTTTGATTTCACTGTTTTATTTGATATTATATATGGTAAGATATTGTTCTCGTGAAATAGTCGTGTCGAATACCACGCGAGAAAAAAATTTTGAAGGCGAAATTTTCCTCTTGTGTTTTCAAGTTTGTTGGTTTTTGGTAATTTCGCTCATACTATTTTGTTACAAAAATGTTATTCGTGAAATTACCAAGCAACAAGCTTTTATAAATAATCGGAAAATTTTGCCGACAAAATTTTCTCTCTAGTGGTATTATATATGATAAATGACATGTCATTTTCTTATTTTGCAGCCCTTATATTTATAACGAAAAAAAAAAATTAAATTTAAGGTAATAGTAGATCTTGAAGACGATTAACGTATATATTTAGATTGTTTTATGAAATATTTATAAAAGATCTCAAATTGTTAGCTGTTTTATGACCTATTATTTATTGATTCGTTTTTCTCTTTTTATACGCTTCCTTTAATACCCTGGGCAGTTGCTTAGTTCTAACCAGAGCCCGTGCGAGGCAGGTGCAAGAAATTCGTTATAGTGAAAACTTTGCTGCTCTTTAGTAGACTAATATTAGTCATCCGCTGATGATGGTTGTTGTTACACTAATACAAAATGGATAACATTTTTTTTTCGTCAGTTGGATTTTTTTTCCGGCACCACACATGCCCCACAATATCAGGGGTCTAGAGACGACTCTGCATACAACCACAGTCCTTGTATAGGTATAGGTCTGTGCAGTTTTTTAATTGATAAATACGTTTTTATGAAATTTAGAGGAATGTCTACAATCGTATTTTTATTTGATTAGGTCTATATTTAAGGAAATTACGTTAACATTAAGTAGCATGTTTTAAAAAAAGTGCGATCCTACGCTACTGACCTCACCACAGTGCAATCGCTTCTACCTCCTCATACGAACGAGAATGTTTTCCGCTGATACGCTTGCGTTCAAGCAGTTTAAAATTCGAAACTTACATGTGTTGCCGCGGTTTAAAACAGCTTAAATATTTGGTTACTTTTCTATAATAAACTGAAATTTTATTAAACAAACAGTGCAAAATTTCCATAACAAAATGTGTCTAGTATTTGATAGACTGGAACCATATCTCGCAGTGAATAATTTTTGCAATTTCTGTTACAGTTAGTGTTGCATTTGTGCTGTGGAAATCATTCATTGCTTAAGACGATTGCAAAAATGTAGCCGGTGCAATTCTGAAGTACTTATATCATTCAGTTAATTTTTTGGTATTCGATTTGTGTCGGAAGTGGGTCAACGCTGGTGTGGTTGTATGAAATAGTTATGCCAATGATAACTAATAGTCCAAAATCTGAAAATCAGAACGTGAAAGATGTAGGCCAAACTAGAAGTAAATTGACACTTGAGTTCTTGCAGAAGTCTGGAGAAATCGTTGATGAAAGCTGTGGAAAAAATGGAATATTTACTACTCCGACTTTGAATTCCCCTGCGATTACTTGCTCCCCGACTCCATGTATTTTTAGTGAAGATCATGATGGTAGCATCAAAGGTAATTTTTTTTTGACAAAGAATTAAGTTACCTTAGATTTTAACAACATGCAAACGTACTTAACGTTAAAAATTGTTGTCGGGTTTATCTGTTTTTTTTTTTAGTATTAAAAGTTAAAATATACACTTGTGTGGATTTAACATAATATGTATAAGTCCTAGATCCCACATCGATATTACCATCAGTTTTTCCTTTTATACATATGTATAGTAAAAAGTGTCGAGAATACTACTTTTTCTACATACCTTTAATTTAAACAGGATGTACCGTTATTCACCTTCGATAATAACGGTTTCATGATTCCTTAAAAGATCTTTAAACAGGACATTAGCTATAATAAAGCTAATTTTTTTTCTTAGTTAAGATTTCTTTAGATTGATCCCGGTTATTAACTTTTTTGTACTATCCTAATGAATCTAAACATAGAATAAAACTTAATTACTCCATAAATAACAAATATTTTGTTCAAAATTAGGTAAACATATTTTTTTCAGTAAAGGTACCATCATTTCTATCTCGTTTTTTACGTAGCTAACTTTTTTTATAAATTTACGTGACCGAACCGAGGCCCGTACTGTTTCGAATAATATTCATTCTCAATATATCCCTTTATAAATAAACGTAATAACGTATATGTTTTTAACTAAATAAATTCATTTTTCGTATCTAATAACTTAACTGCTACTGAATTTGTCCTTAATTAGAAAAAAAAAAACATGAAAACTAAAACTATTGTCACAAAATATAAAATTGGAACGTGTTCTGTATACCTAGCTCAAAACTAAACTAACAGCATATACCGAGGCATAAATTATTTCGTTTTCTGTTTTTGCCATTTGGGAAATATATATGTGTATAGCTTGTTTCTAATTAATGTATACGTAATTAAACAGTGAATACGTAAATTAAACAGTGAACTGATTTTTCTATTAGTAAAACTAAAGTCCGTGGACATAACCTTCTTCACAAATACACTCCAGCCAATAAATTATTTTAGAGTTTCGTCACTGATAGTTCGTTCTGCTGGGAGGCATATTCTATTTGATGTAACTTTTGACCTCACTTTTGACATCATGTGACCAACAACCTCACTTAATTTCACCACATAGGGAGTCGGCCCATCCATACATTCGGACGAAAGAGTTGAAATGCAAAACATGAAAATAAAAATTAAATTATGCCTTAAACAATCCAATGGTTTGTCTTTCAGTGTAAGTGTCAAATTCAAGTGTTGAGAAAAGGTCAATATTTGTTTGCAATGGTGTGGTAGTTAAACAAAATACACACTGGGCTAGAAGGTGCCATATATCACAAGCGTATTGAAAAAGTATTTTCAACACGTGAGCTGAAAAATGCTACATATACAAAATATAAAATACAATAATTCTACTGGAAATTTTGAGTGATCGTAGGAAAAATAGTGTACATTACTCGTGTCAAAGTTATAGTTTCAAACTCGAAGTATTTCCACCGAAGCTCCTACTTTGAAAACTGCCAGTTTCAACACTTGTTATATAATATACTTTTTTAATTTTTAGTTCCATTGTAAATGTGGCATCGATTTTAATACAAATTACCTTAATATGGCGGCATAATAAAATATTTTTTAAAATCAGAAAGAATAAATCGGCTTATTTTATTTTAAATTAAAAAGTAAAAAATTATATAAAATATGATTATATCCAGTGTCTTTCCGGAAAGATATCTAAGTTTGTGTGTGATATACTTAATAATCTGTATAGCACTTTTCAATATTCAGGCAGATCACACTACCTCCGGATCACGTTTTAGTTAGTCTGGATCTAGTCAGCCTGTTTACAAATATTCCTAAGAACATTGTGTTTGATATTATTACAGCAGAGTGGGAGTTTATCAAAAAAATGAGCCAACTTGCCTTTGAAAATATTTTTGGAACTTCTCGCTTATTGCTTCGATTCCCGTTATTTTTCTTATCTATCAAAATATTATCGACAAAAAGATGGGACAGCTATGAGTAACCCCGCAAGTCCCATACTCGCTAATAGAGTAATGGAACATCTAATGTATTCTATAATTACCTGTTTATCTTTTGACATTCCACTACTTAAAATATATGTAGATGGTACTATTATGGCCATTCCAACAGACCAAGCTCCACATATAGCCAAGTATTTTAGTAGTTACCACCCCAAAATCCGTTTTACTATTGAAGAAGAAGTTTTTAGATTTAGTTGTCTTAAGGACCAATGAAAATAAAATAATAACTAATTCTTATGGAAAATCAATAAGTTCTGGTAGACTTTTAAATCATTTTTCAAACCACCTCTTTTGTCAAAAGTTATCTATCATGAAATATCAGAAAGAGAGGATTTTAAAATTAAAGATTTAAAAATGACCCACAATTTCATTCTGAAAACATTGAGTCATTTAAGCAAAAATTATATCGTAATTCCTATCCAAAAAAGTTAGTTAATATAATCACTAACAAAAATTCTCTAGATGAAAATAATTTAAGACAAATAACTCAGACAAATGTTGATATAACATACATTCAAATCCTCTATATCAGACGTATGTTAGAACAACTAAAATAGGTTTTAAGCAAAGAGAATATAATATAGGAATAGTTTTTATCATGTAAAAAGAGTTAGTAACTCGTTTGATTCTATGAAAGATAAATTAGAACAAGGATAGATCAGTGAAATTGTTTATAAAATTCCTTGTTTGCATTGTAATGTTGTATGCTGTATACGTAGGGCAAACCAGACAACTTCTAAAGAACCGATTAAGAGTACATAAAACATCGCATAACTAGAGTTATAGGAATAGACAAGAAACCACGGCTTTGGCTAAACATCACTTTGAAACGATGCACAGTTTTGATTTTGAGTTGGTTGAAATGTTGAAGAAAGAATCAAATTATTTAAAAAGAATGATCAGCGAAATGATATGTATTCAAACAAATCATACAGCAATTATTAAAAAAAGTGACACAGATAACCTAAGTAGTAATATAATTACCAAAATAAATCGTAAAGATTAATCTTTATACAATACTTTTTAAGGCAAGAACATGAAAACCTTACGATTTGACCCTTTTTTGTTGAATTCCTATTTTATGTTAAGATTAAGGAATAAATGATATACCTTTTAATGTCGTTATCGTATGCTATGTATGTGCATGTCATTGTATGCTGTTTTTTAAAAATATGAGGCTTTTGAGATAAAATGCCTAAGTTAGCACTCTGTGGCCTGTATAAATTTAGATTTTACTAGGTAAGGATGCTTTTCCAACTATTTATGTATTATTTCTGTAGTAAATGTTTTAGGTCCGATATTTTATTTTTACAGTTGTTTTTGTTTTCCTGTCTCTCCCATTAAGATAATCTACCAATATAGGGAATTATTTTACTTTGGTTAACATTTCTTTTTATTGTTTAATTTTTGAATGTAAGACTTGATTTGTGCCAATATGACTCAGTACTTCAAGATACAAGGGCCAAAATTAGGCACACCACTTTTTTTAATGTTTTCGAGAAAGAATTTAATATTTCGTTCGCTATTTCGGGTCGCTAATCTTGCAAATTAATGAAAAATATCTCAACTTGTAACGCACTTAATGTATATCTTTAAAATGGCAAAATATCGAATCACAATGTGGGTTTATTGAACAAAAATCGACCAAAATCTTTAAGTCTTGGTAAACAACGTTATATTAATATCGAGATTAATATTGACCATGACTTTTCACATATTTTTATATGGACTAATTTCGAATTACTCACAGTTTTATAGGAAAAGCCTACACTTATAATAAAATTTTTATGTGAAAGTGTAGTGATGCCGTCAAGGCGAGAGATTCTTCCAATACTTCCCTTATAGTATAGCCTAGGTAATGTTTTAATAATACAATATTTGGCTGATATATGGGGAAATAAAAATGCGTCCATCTTGATGCAAAGAATATCCAGTTTTCAAAATGCATTGTAAAATATTTATAAACTGGGCTATTTATTAAATTTCTACATATTTATTTATTTAAAAAAAAAACTAACGGTACTTTGTTAGTTCTATAGGGGACTGGAAATGGATCGGAATGCACCGGAACGGCGCGCCGGCGGCGCGGCGTTCCGGTTCGTCATCCAATTTTCAACACTGGTTCTTTATATCTTTTCAAAAAAAAAAGTATATTTTTGTTAAAGTATCGAAATAACCCAATATGGCCCAAATTTTAAAGTAGCCTATGTAAACAACTGAGTAAATTCCTTATTCTAATAACAAAAGTGCAGTGGTATACTCATATAGGTTTATTTACATTGAGTTATCTCTACGTAAAAATACATAAATTAGAAAAAATAAAAATTTTGAAAAGTGAAGTTTGGTATAAACTTGGGTATAAAGGTATAATATTAAGAAAAACAGCATTTTCTTTTACCAATTTTTTTAAATTAAAAAAAAAACATTTTTTGAAAGGGTAAGAAATTTTTTTATTGTCATTTTGCATTATTTTTTAAACAAAACTTTCTCTAAACTCAATTTTTGGTGGGGTCAATTATTAACAAAACCTCATATGATGAAAACTTTACTGAAACTGAAAGCTTATTAGCGTTTCTACAGAAAAGATGATGACTAGGAAAAAAGTGTGAAAACTATAAAACTTACCGACTAAAGCAAAGAAATTGTATATACATCACAGGTCATCCAAATCTCTTTCGATTTTTCTTCATTAGATATAGTTCTGGCAACGCAAAAATAATATAAATATACAATTAATGATGTTTCTATGAGGATTACGTTGATCCCGTGATTACAGACAAAAATAGATTTTTGTGACTATTTCACGAGAGTATTTTATACCTGCAAAATTCCTTGACGACGAGTCTTTTTGTACTGGCGAAACGAGACACCTTGACAAAATCAACATTGTATGATTACAGCGACAAAATTTTGTTGGGCTAGGGATGTTTTATTTATTTCCATAGCAATTTAAAACAATCGAAATATTTGCTAGAAAAATTTGTGAAATGTGAATACAACTTTTATTTTCAATATACGCGGCTTCCCTGCAACAACGGCAACGTTTTTGAAGCAGTAGTTTGTATATAAAAAAAAGTATAAAAAAGTATATATATTGAAGTTGTATATTAAAAAGTAGTAGTTTGTAAAATATAGCAACGCCAAAGTTTCTTAAGTAGTTTGTTGAGTCTTTCCTAAGAAGTAGTAAAGCTTATTTTCAAATGCATTAAGGGCAAGGGGTCAATAAAACTAATAAAAAATTAAGGAATGCTTCAAATTCGAATCTTTTTTAAAAACATAATTTTAAAATTTTTATAATTGACAAAGTGCTCTTCATAGGGCGTATTTTTTAGTAGTTTTTAGATTTTACGTAATTAAGAGTTACCCTTCTATTACAAAACTTAGTATTAAGCTTTTAATGTTAATATCTCTGTGTGTCAACAAATTAGGAATAATTTTTCTGATTTTTGTATCACGAGAGAAACGAAACGAGAAGGGATGAGAGAAGGGCATTCTCGGCGAGACGAAAGGTCACGTCATCTTAATACATGTAAACAAGGTTTGAAATTCTGATAAAATTTTTATTGATTGATTTTCATACCTCGTTTTTTAATACTGGTGGTTAGAATGAACAAGTGTAAGTAAATTGTCATTATGATTTAACTAGTTAAGGTTGTACAGAGTTTTTTTTTATATTTTGTGTCCTACCTAGAGGCTTTATTTTAGGAGCTACGAAAAACCTTAAATACAAAAGTTAGAGTTTTTTGCGTATTATTCTTCTGAAATGTTGAAAAAAATAATTGCTCATCGCAAAGTGCAGAAAATTAGAACACCTATGTTTAAATAGAACACTCTGTATATTATTATTTCAAATGAAAGATATTTTCTTTCTGATTTTAAAATGATATACTTTGTTGATATTTGGATGAGCCGTTTTCGAAATATTTGAGTTTAAAGTATTAATGCATAAATCGTTCATTATATCAAGGCGGCCTGGAAACAAAACTGATTTTAATATTGTCGTTGTGACATTGCAATTTAGGTGAACTCATATTGTTATTACTAACTTAAGGAGCAATTTAGACTCTTTTTTTATAATATGAGATATACCAAAGAACAGGAACATCAAATAATTCTACTCCTTTATTCCCCATAATTATAGCATATCAAGAGAAGAAAAATAAAGAAGAAACATAATAGAGGCAAAAAATATTACGTATTTTCTATATATCCTGTTTACTTATTTATACAATTAAAAATATTTCACCTTAATTTACTGTTAATAGAGTAATTAATAGAGAGAAATAAAATCTGGATGGTCTCTGTTAACTATATAAACATGTTTAGTTTATTAATTTCCACTTATTTATTTCTGCTTGACAGGTACAGATTTTAGTGTCAGTTTTAAGTTAGCTTTTGACAAAGACACAGTGTGTCGAAACAGCTGTCAAGCAGAAATAAATAAGTGGAAATTAATAAACTAAACGTGTTTATTTTGTATACTAGTGTATAATGAATTTCCATCAAGTAACGGCTACATCGATAAGAAATCTATATAAACATAATTTTCAACCCGTGGCCTTAATTCTAGTATATTTTGGAGCCTGTCGTAGTAGATATTGTTTTTAAAAAATCCCCATAAAAAAAGTTCATATGGACTTAGATTGGGACTATTAGCCGGCTATCTAAGTGTGCCAGACCTTCCAGTCCAAAAATGATAGCGATTATTCATATATTCGATAACCTCCACAAAATTGTGCGGCGGTGCGCCATCTTGTTGCTAAATAAGATTATTGTACCAACCTACTGGAATATTCTCTGGATGATTTTGTATTACATTTAAATATACCTCATCATTTAAATTCCCAACAAAACCAATTGGTCCAATAATTTTATTACCCAACATGCCGCACCAAACATGAACTGCCCTACGACGCTGTATTTTTTGCCTGTATTTTGTGAAGATTTTCTTATGCCCAATAATGCTAATTTTTTTTATTAAACACTATCGATGTGCTAAAAGAAGCTTCATCCGTAGAAATAATTTAATTTAAAAAATCTTCTCTGATACGCCTTACCCTTTTTTCGCAAGAACGCGAGCGTATATATATATATATATATATATATATATATATATATATATATATATATATATATATATATATATATATATTGAAATCGGAAAGAAAATATCTTTCATTTGAAGTAATAATATACAGGGTGTTCCATTTAAAAAGTGTTATAATTTTCTGCACTTTGCAATGCGCATTTATTTTTTGCGGTATTTCTAAAAGATAATACGCAAACAAACTTTAATTTTTATATTTAAGACCCTAATATAAAGCCTCTAGGTAGGGTACAAAATATAAAAAAAACCCTGTACCTAATACTAAAAAATAACGATGTATATTCAGTTAAGCTTTTTTTATGTATATTCCAATATAGGTGCTTACTTAAAAAAGAAAATTGCATTTTTGTATTTATTATCGAAATGTTTATATAGTATATATCGAGATATATATTTGTATCTATTTCTTATTCTTCCAGTTCGATGTCCATTTCGTACTTAAACGGTAAATTGATTTTTCCTGGAACTTTTACCGATATGGATTCTTCCTTTATTAAGGAAAATGAAGTATAAATAGGAATTGGCACATATGCATATTTTGTAATCTTTCACATTCATTGATAAAAAAAGCCTGATACATGGTAGCAAAACGTTCAGTAGCAAGACTTATTCTATCCCGAATTTATTTCCCCTAGACTCCCGCCCCAAATCTTTCCTCCGTTAGAGAAGCATCTGTACATGAAACAAGACTCTATGGTTTAAAGAAAGGAACAATGACACGGACTTTTTTTAATGTTACTAAAACCAGAGGCAGAAAAGAGCCAGATCAGCTGGGTCCAGACTCGTGTATCGTCAGCATTCCTGTCTTTCTTTACCCAGCAGTCCCAACAAATTAAACAATTAAAATCTGCTTGAGATTTCATTCTTTCATGGCCAAAAATGCTTATAGGATCGAACAACAACAAATCATGTAATTAAAACAAAACGTTAACATTTTAAAATTTACAGGCACTCGATATATACATAATGGCAATAAAGCCATTGAAATCGCTACTGAAATTACATCTTAAATTCCGAAATAAAGAATTATTCTCGGAAATCCGGAAGTAGCCTCTGAAATCATGAATATTTCAATTATTTTTTGAGAAAATAAGACTTACACATTTTTTTTGTCAACTTTGTTTTTACGGTTTTTATGATAGTTCCAATATTAAGGCGGTAAAAATTAAAATGATAGCCACCCAAAACCAGTTGCCAAATTTTCCACTCTTCAGTTAATTAAAGTAAGTAATTTCCCTTTTCTGTTAATTTCATATGTTTTTCAGTTGCAAACGTGTTTAGCTTTAGTGATCAATATATTTTCTGAAACTACCAAAATTGATTACGTGAAAGCCCAAATACGACTGCCATCGAAGGAGTATTATAAAAGTCTTCCGTTTCTTAATTCTTTGAACATTTACCACAGTTTGCGGTTCTTAATTATTAAAAAATTTTATTTCCATTTCATTAGCATCAGATGGTGTTTGCGATTTTTTTTTGGGTATTGCCCCACTGTGCGAATGAAATTATTAGTAACAACCAAATCTTGTCGGCCTTCACCATGAACCATTTAATTCTTAACTTAGAGCCTTATTAATTAACTTGTTTTTTTGTTAATTGCAGCTTCCTGCCAGTGTTGTCGAATATGGAAAGACTAACCTATCTGTTTTGTTTAAAATTAAAATTTAATAAAGTTTATTTATTATAGTCGTTCCTTTTTATTCTCCTTTAATCGAACAAGTGAGGCAAAAGTTACTTGCTATCAAAAACGAAATCAAATTTGCTTTATTGGGCACAGTAAACACAAGGTAGTAGTTAGATTCGACGTATTGGATAAACATTTGAAAATATTACCAAACACAGGTATCTGTTGGCAATAGTTATTATTAACTGCAGTAAATTTGGTGGAGTTTTGAAACATGTGCGAGAAGCTATAACGAACACTTTTTAAAACTTAGGGAATTTTTGTTGAATATTTTGTTTGTTTTTCATTCATAGAATAAAGAGGCAAATGCAGCACTCTTCGGTTTTTAGATCACGGGCAGCGCTTGTGTTATATTATTTTCCATCAAACTCGCTTTGTTCACAAGTTAATTTTTACTTTTAATAACAAATAAATGTATTGAAAATAAATGTTTGTTAATATAATATAATATAATAATATGTTTTTGAACCTTTTGGTATTCCTTGTGTATCTGTTTTAAATATAAGTATAGCGATCGGCTAAAGCTAAAGTCTCGTATAAATTCCATAAAAATTCTGGTAAAATTTTTGAAAAACTTCGTAATTTTTTTAATTGGTTTTTTACATAAAATCAAAATTACTAGGATAGCCCATGTTACAAATATAACGTCATATGTAATTCTTTTTAAATGGGACACATAAATCATTTTCCACTTTCTGCTTCTCTATTTAACTTTAGTCAGATTTTAGGTTAGGTCAGGTTAGAACAACAACAAAACATGTAATTAAAACAAAACATTAGAATTTTAAAAATTGCAGGTCACTCCACGTAAAGACCGGTAAATATTTTTTTACATAAGATCAAAATTACCTGGGTGGCCCACATAACAAAAATAACGACATATGTGATTCTTCTAAATGAGACACCATCTCGGATTTTCCAGGGGATTGTGTAATGGGAGATGCCTTATTGGCTAGTTAAAAGACCGCGAATATGAAATTTTACTTTTGACATGAAATAACACAATAATGATACAATTTCTATGTTTTATGGTTTAATATAACTTTAATGCTGGATTTATTGAAAAGAAAACTAAAAAAGTCTGGCTCCTTGATTATATACACATTCCGCCCCTAATGGGCTGGATGGAAACAATAGCCGCTAGATTCTGAGTTAAAACTTGACTTGAAAGTAAGGCTTCAGACCCATATTATGTTACCGTTTTTGACCGTCTGACAGCTGTCAATTCTAAATCTAAAAACATGTTTATCCATAATTTTGTATAGTACGCAAAATCCTAAATAGATACTTTTAAAATTCTGTTTAAATGCTTGAATAAAAGTTAGCTTTGACAACTGTCAAATATTTCTATCGGCAAAATCAAAGATTTTATCAATTTAAAAATTAGACTATAAACCACTTTGGTAGTCCTTAGATTTAATATATATTTTTTTAGATTATTAAATACCCCTTAATACCCTAATAACGAAATCCCAAATCGATATACAGAAAAAAAGAATTTTTGTGTTTAATTATTTTTTTAAAAATATTAACAGTTTCTGAAATAGAAAATATTTTCACTTTTAAAGAGCTGTTTTATTTCTTAGTATAACCTAGTAACTCCTTAGAGTGTGCCTATGTACCAACAATTCAAAAAAGAAAATTAGTTGTCCCATTTTACCATTTTTTAAAAAAATTAAACGTTATGGATATAAAATATATTTTTTTATTTGAGTATTCTTTTATTCCCAAAGGGCTGCTTCATAATTTCGGAGCTATCTTGTATAGTGAAAAACATTTAAACTTCCACAATATTTCCATGTCGAAACTACTACCTCGACTATATCTGTTTCTATTTGAAAATTTCATCAGTTTGTGAGTTATCAAAATATGAACTTTTTATTTTATTATACCCCTTAAAAATATCGAAGATCTACGTTCATAATTCCCAAAATATCGAGACTTTGACCCAGACTATTTTTGGTGCAGTTTTATAGCAAATTGGTTTGACTGTTCTCAAGTTACCCTTCGGGCGAATTTAGTATAGTCATAGTCATCCGTACAGGAATTATATTTTTTTTTCTATTAATACGATTTTTTAATAATATGATTTAAAAAAATAGCATAAAAACCCCAACTTATATTTGTATTAATTATATTAATAATACAAAATGTGGTCTGCTATATGGGAAAGTAAAATATGATAGGTTAATATTATTAATGAAAAATCTCAAATCTATATTTTCAACAGTCTAAAATTTACACTAAGAAAACATTAAATTTGCAACTCTTAATTCGGAAAACCTTAAATAAATCCTCTCTGTAGCTACTACTAATGTATACCACATAAGTTTTAACCAAATCATTTAGTTTCTAATACGCACTGCAGTATAAATAAAATTCATGGTAAATTCTGTCTTACCCCGTGTGTAACGGATCTGCAACCCTTAATGATTACTGATTGTCAGTCAGTATAAGCATAATAGTCCACAACAGCTTTTAAAATATACCCAGTACTTAGTGTCATAAATTCAATTAAAGCTGTTGTTAAATCCCCCGGTTGCTGGAAAATGACACTACACTGCTCCGAACCGGATTGCTTTAACACCCCGTATATAAATATATATCACGAAACCATACAATATTCGAAAGTCAGCTATACTTTAATTACCTGTCTGGGTATAATGCAAAAAGTATGAATATAATTACTACTAAGGACAACCCTGTATAGTGTCGAAAATATTTTATGCAGAAAGAGATAAAATGTTTCACGGTTTTTTTTAACTAGCCGCTTTAAAATAAAAAATATTTTCTTTTTTTGGGGGCTGCTTCATACCTTTAGGACAACTACTCTTTAAAAAAATATATGGTTACAAAATAAAAGAAACAGAATGTGTTTCCCCGTTTGTTAAAAGTGATAAACACATTTCAAGTATATTTTATTTCGTTTTTAAGGGGCAGTTTCATCCTTCTAAGGTACCCTGCAAGGCTAAGCTTTATATAGGCGCCCAATTTCGCTATCTTTATATTATTATACAATCCAATATGTTTAAGAAAATTTAATACTTTATTGAATTTGTCAGAACAAAGAAATATATTGCCTGGATTCTATTATTTTCAATTGGTAACATGTATCGAGCCTCGTTGATTCCCGTACATTCCAATAGAATGTGTCTGATTGTTAGTAGGTTGCCACAGAATTGGCAAATGCGGGCATCTTTCGATTCTAACAAAATGGAGTGCGTCATTCTGCAATGACCTATCATAAGACGGCATGCAATAACCCATTATTTACTTTTAAGACCGTGATAAGATCAATGTAATTGTTTGAGGAAATTGATGTTTTGGCCAGGAGATCAGCCTTTTCATTTCCTTGTATGGCAACATGGCTAGGAATCCAAATAAAGGATATTGAACCCATGTAGGATACATTTTGTTAACAAGTTACGAAAATCTGTGACGATTAAGTGATCGTAATTTAGTTTGTTGATTACACTTAGTGAGTTTTTCGAGTCTGTTGCAATGAGCCATTTTTGTGGGGCGACTTTAAGAGTATGCAGTAATGCATATTTAATTGCAAGAAGTTCCGCATTGCGTATGCTGTTATAAGAATTAAGGCGGTGCGATTGGTAGAATTGATGAGAGTAGTATGCAAAATCCGTATGGGATGCTGTTTTGGAGCCATCATGCCATCTATGCCACGATCCACTTAGGTTATAAGCATCTGTATAGCAAACTGCAATATACAAAATCTTTATCCGCACCTCATTTTCACAAAAAAGAAACATATTTTCGTTTGTATATAAAAATCATTTCTTGATTTTTTTTTTTGCTTTCAAAGGGCTGCTTCATAATTTCGGAGCTATCTTGTATAGTGAAAAACATTTAAACTTCCACAATATTTCCATGTCGAAACTACTACCTCGACTATATCTGTTTCTATTTGAAAATTTCATCGGTTTGTGAGTTATCAAAATATGAACTTTTTATTTTATTATACCCCTTAAAAATATCGAAGATCTACGTTCATAATTCCCAAAATATCGAGACTTTGACCCAGACTATTTTTGGTGCAGTTTTATAGCAAATTGGTTTGACTGTTCTCAAGTTACCCTTCGGGCGAATTTAGTATAGTCATAGTCATCCGTACAGGAATTATATTTTTTTTTCTATTAATACGATTTTTTAATAATATGATTTAAAAAAATAGCATAAAAAACCCAACTTATATTTGTATTAATTATATTAATAATACAAAATGTGGTCTGCTATATGGGAAAGTAAAATATGATAGGTTAATATTATTAATGAAAAATCTCAAATCTATATTTTCAACAGTCTAAAATTTACACTAAGAAAACATTAAATTTGCAACTCTTAATTCGGAAAACCTTAAATAAATCCTCTCTGTAGCTACTACTAATGTATACCACATAAGTTTTAACCAAATCATTTAGTTTCTAATACGCACTGCAGTATAAATAAAATTCATGGTAAATTCTGTCTTACCCCGTGTGTAACGGATCTGCAACCCTTAATGATTACTGATTGTCAGTCAGTATAAGCATAATAGTCCACAACAGCTTTTAAAATATACCCAGTACTTAGTGTCATAAATTCAATTAAAGCTGTTGTTAAATTCCCCGGTTGCTGGAAAATGACACTACACTGCTCCGAACCGGATTGCTTTAACACCCCGTATATAAATATATATCACGAAACCATACAATATTCGAAAGTCAGCTATACTTTAATTACCTGTCTGGGTATAATGCAAAAAGTATGAATATAATTACTACTAAGTCCTGTGTATATCGAATAAAGCGATAATTATTTCGAATCTACTTTACCAGCCGTTACTTAACATACTGAAAGAAGTAAACATTGCTTACTATTAACTAAAAGGGAGAGATCCCTTAATAGTTAACACATAAATATACACCTTTAAATCTCCACACCATCCATGTAAATATTTTGTATTATAACAACCTTTATTTCGTATATTATAAAATACTTGCTATAACTTTATTTGGACAGGATTCCTGATATTTCTGTACACCTCGGAATATATATATATATATATACATATATATATATATATATATATATATATATATATATATATATATATATATATATATATATCCATTTTCACCGTCGCTCAAGCGTTCAATATGGATTTATAGATCAACAAATATTTGCAAATTTTGGAGGCATTTCGCATTAAAAACATCACGACCCTGCCAGAGTCCTTATTATGGCATGTCAGGCAAAGCTACACAGTTGGCAAGGCCAGAGAAAGTGGTAAATTCAATGGCAAATTGAAAAATAATGCATTTTTATTTGAAACATTATTTCGACTGAATTTAAAAAATCTAAATCTACTTCTTGTAGCAAAAAGGTGGATATTTTTATATATTTAATTTTTTTATCCCAGGAGGTACAGATACGACTTTACGAAGGGCCAGAGAATAGTGAAGAGAATTCGTGCAAGTTCTATTCAAAAATTTCTCAAAATTCAGCACTAACCCTGATCAAGCTGATTCTCACACCAGTCTCTAAAAGAAATAAAGACGTTTCTTTGCGTATTTGCTTGCTTTGCCTAGCATCATCCTTTCGTATGCTACAGGGTCGAAATGAAACCATAGTGAAATATACTAAAGAAAAAAACGCAAATTTATTTCTAAATCATTCGCCCTGTATAAACCTGAGGGTAATTCTAGCGATGTTGTTTTTCAATCCCTCAGGGAAACTTTGGGGCCGCATAAACAATTTTCACCTCTCATTACTCTTCTGAAAAAAAAATTGCGAAATATATGGAAATTATAATAGCAAAAATAGTTTTTATTTTGTTTTCTTTGAATTTCGACCGTTTTCTCGGCATTTGAGGTAAAGGCATGCTATATTGATATTAAATCTCGTTTTGTTTCCCATCGAAGCAAATTTACCCAACTTACCAATTTTTTTGACTTTTTCAGATTCTCTACTTCAATCATTATTTATTTAATATTAGTCGCCATACACAAATAAAGGCATTTCTATTGTGAAAAAAATAAATTATATAAATTGAAAACATATATGTTTAATATTTAGTACAAAATACAAAAAATATTTAAACGATTTCTTTGATTATGTTATGATATTTTCGTTTTGTATAATTATTTGATTTGATACTGTTAATTTCTTAATTTAAAATAAGTCTCGCTAGGATAGCCTTTATAGGCCTGATTGCCTATAAAGGCTGTTACTGATGAATATTTTATTAGGCCGCCATTTCATTGGCTATATTGGAATCGAACCTAAATACCAATTCATTTCTATATTACACTTGTTTTTTTTTTGTGCAAATTCGACGTTATCTAATGAAGCTGGTTTTTATTCTAATTTATGACAATTAATTAACTAAATTGCCATCTATCTGGTATCTGGGGACCCTAAAACGTGAAGATTTGTAAACATCCGGTAGGGTGATATTTTCACGATTACAATATGTCGGTAAAAATATTTAATAAAATATAAAAAATGACGGGTAGAATATACTTTCCTTCGGATTTATTTAACGGGTTTAAGAGCTAGACTAGATTTAATTGCCATTGCTATAAGTTCACCAGTTCTCTCTTGCCTATGTCGCTCCAATTTTGTAGTTGATGCATTTGGAAACATTATTTGTTTTATATGACATCTTCAACTTAACTGTCAAATTAGACTCAGAACAAATTTAAACATCTTTAGTAAAAACGGTGCTGGAAATTTTATGGGATTTATTTTAGGTAGCCTTGGAAATCAAAACAATATTCCTAGTTTTGAAGTTGTTTATATCTTGAGCTATAAATCATACCCTAGATTAACTTTACAGTTTTAGAGATTAACTCAATATTAGCGTATTTTACGATTCAAACTTGGTATTTTAATAATAATATAAATAGTATTATGATTATTATTCATTTTGTTATGTTATTGATAAATAGTATTATGATTATTATTTATTTTGTTATTGTTATTTCCGTTGCTCACGAGTTTCTGTCGGTTTCTTGTGGTTGGAGGACTGTCGCCCACATGTATGGTAACTTTCCTTGGTAATATAAGGTATATCCCAATTCATTTCATAGTTCTCATTAAAATATAATAAATAAATAGTAGTAGTTTATTATGTCGTTCTTTAGCTGGCTATTATTTCAGTTAATTTCTGGTATATATTATTTTTCACTTGATCATGTCTAATTTTATGTTCACATTATATTATAGCTTTCCAAACGTTCTATAATATGACTTATTCTCTGAAATTTCTTTTAAAGTTCCCGGAATAGTTCGCAGTCAATTCTGTCTTTTAGGATGTATTTTTGGTAGTCGTTGGCCTTAATCACTTGATCCACCAATGCAATTTTTAACAGAATTTCTTTAACCTGCAATCACACAAGCGGTAACTGCAGCCCTGACTTCACTCTTAAAACTTCATATTATCACTCTGGCCTCCTGTTAATGGCTTACGCCTACAACCTTTCTTTTATTTGCCTTGAATCTTACACTGCACATAGCATTATTCGAAAAGCTTTTTTTAAGAATCACGGCATAGATATCGCTCTTGTACAAGAGATATTCCTAAAACTCAGAAAAGCGTTCAGTATCCCAAACACAAACAGAATTGACCGCCAAAGGAGTCCCAGAACAAATTTTTAATGCTAACACACCACTCGATGATACTCGGTGTATAAATAAGTGTAGTCTAGAAAAGAAATCAATCAAGAATTATTAATATCAGATAACCTCCTTTAGGTAATTTTAGTAGATAAACTAGCGGAATAGAGTCTTGCCTTCTGTATTGTATTGGTGATTTTATTTATACCACATGTGACCTGCCTTACGAACGTGTTAACTTTTATATACAAGTTTGCTGGTCCTAAAAAATTAGCCAATTAAAAACCTTTTTATACGACAGAGCATAAAATACAATTTTACGTTTTTGTTTGTTCTATTATGCAGGTCATAAAATGGTAGTCTTACGCCTCAAAGCATAAAAGTAAGAAAAAAGCCGACATATATTTATTGAAAAACGGTAAACTTTATACCCACACCCTCGAAAAAAAAACATTTTAGTCGTTAATTAAACAGTTATTTATTTAGCGTTAGATTACAAGTACATTGATTACAATACGAAAAAAGTCCCTTCCAGCGTCGGCTAATAGAGCAACTTTAAATAATTTGTAACTATACTGGGTATCAGCTCAATAGTCTTTTTTTTTCAAAAAGTTGAGTAGAACATTTACCTTTCTTGTATGACAGGGAAAAATGGTTGATTGTTAGCAGTTATGGGTCTCAAACCCATATATTTTCTTATTATTTTCAAGAAAGTAAGAGCTTCTTTATCATCATCTACTAGTACATGATGATGATACAGTTTTCCACAACACATGACTCTAAATACGTTTTATCTGATGTATGAAAATGAAAAAAAAATTGAATTTCTTTCCTTGTGAAAACACTAGACTTTTTCGGGATGTATGTATTAGTTATGTCAATGTTTTTGTGCAAAATAATTGTAGACTTTAACCTGAAGTAGAGAGGCCACAGCGTTTTGATTTTTCTTTTCGGAGAAGTATACCAGCTTTCACTTATGCATTTTACCGTAAATTTCACCACTTAACAAAGTTGCAGTATGTCTTTTCATAAATTTTTCTAGATTTTTCAGACAACAACTGCAGGCATACTTTGTCAACTGCTTCTTCTATTTCGGGATTTGCGCCCATTTTAACATTCATTCAAAACTGAATGAACAGCAATTTTCGACAACTATGTTGACACCGCACGTAATTATTTACTTGACAACGTCCAAATTGTATTGTTATTTAACTCAAGTTTGACATCGACACCAGCAAAAAATTCGATATACAGTGCTGACAGAAATATAAAAGAAAATAACTACAACATGTTCAATTTATTTCGGTTGGTCGTACAAAATAACTATTTAATATCAAATATTTAATGTTAAATTGAGATTTTGACTCGATTTTGAAACATGTGTACTTCAAGAAAAAAACATTTTTGAGTTTCTTTACAGTAGCGTTTGTGATCTGTGTCTTTTAATTCGAATTGTTTAAATTTTTAATATTGCAATATATAATATTTTATTATATTGTGTGGGTTTAATTAAGTATATATTTCATTAAGTGCAAAAGTTAGAATTCTAACTATTTTTTAAAATTAGAAAGTACGACTATATAGTGTTGGCTTCCTTAGAATGTCCGCACATCGTTAAGTGTAGACCTTGATATACTTGTTTTTAGAATTTTAAGTATATTTGAATACGATTTGATTGTGGTTCTTTGATTATATAATTTTCTTTTACATATCTAAAATAACTAAAGCTGGGTGACATACTAAGCCCATGATACATCAAACTCGTAAATACACTTAGCTAATTATCTGATCACACATCAAATGTGTTTTATTACAAAAATAATATAGTAATAATCAACAAAAATGTGAAGATTTTTTAGTGAGGTCGAATAAATTACGAAGGGAATGCTTAGGTATTTCCTATTTGATTTAGGAACAAATTTAGGTATGTAATCTAAATATGCCTATTTAAAATTTATTTACAATCTGAAAAAGTGGCGTAGCGGTTATCATTATAAGAAATTTGGTACCAGCTTCTGGAATATCTTACATGTAATTTTAAGAAGTCTTCATAAACCAACAATCATAAATACTCCTCGACATAACTCAAGTGACTAGAAAACCAGAGTATTATTCTCTATGTTACTATGTACGAAAAATCGCTCGTTCTTTAACACGTTTTACCGGTATGTATTTCGTAACCGAAAAAGCTTAATTTTTCCGTAACCCTGACTCAGAGATCTTGACCAAGACCCTGCAAGTAATAAATAGTTGTAAATAATGAGTGAGGTAATAAGTTCGATGTAGGTTAATAGATTTATATATCTTATAATATGCTAAATTTGTTAGATACATTATATAATATTGATTAAACAGATACTTTCCGTTTTTGCTATTACCGATAAACCACTGCCATTGCCTCTTTTGTTAGTCTACATACAAAACTTTTTTTATTACAGTACGAAATTAGCAGTAGTGATTTCCCAGCCGTTTAAGATGTCCTCGTAGTAATAAAACAAAATTTTTGTGCGTACTAAGAAATAAGAAAGGTATTAACGAGACAAAAACTAGAATATAGTAGAAAAAGGAATTCCTTGAGATAGCCACTAAAGCAAAATGAGTTTTGGCCAACCGTAGACAGGTTTCTGTTCTGACTTAAGCCCTTCATCAGTGCAGTCAATTAGTTGAGAAACGAGTACAACAAATTTTAACAAACAAAACCACATCAGAGTCACAACAGGAGCATACTTTTCTTGTTTTGATTTGATTACTCTTGGGTTAAGAATTTCACCATAGGTGGCTTTATGCTGCTCCATAGTAATAGAGTATCAAGTCCGACGAAGGTTTCGGATGTTCGAATCAAATTTAGGAACGCATCTGCCTCTTAGTGTCGTAGCTACATCAATTATCCCTCTGGGATATCTGAATAACTATAAATAATGTTTAATACTCGACTCAACGAAAGATGTGGAGAGTTGTGAGAAATCACATGATATCTACTGTGGTGCGTAACATCGTAATTTCGCAAGTCTTTGTGATTCTTGGATAATGAATATATATTTGTCTTACCCCCGTCTAAGGATTTGTCAGATAGACTGCTATGACTTCTATGTCCACTTTTAGATGATCCGTATCATCCGTCTGTAAAACTATCGACGTCAGAATTGGTTGAAGAATCGCTAGAATACTTTCCTTTGTCCATTTTTACGTAACAACGAGCTTGACAATAAACAATTAAACGTAAATAATAAACAACTAACGTTATTTTATTGAATTACAGGTGCTTTTTTGATATCAAGTATCTGCTAATTTTTAAATTTAATTTGACGTATGTAGCAGTCCCACGTTGACTTGTTTTGGCCCAATCACGGGCTATAATCGAGTAAAGCATTGCCGAACTAGTACTATGTTGGGTAAGCACCTGGAAAGGCCGCGCACCATCGTCTAACGGGCTGCTAGGATACTTAGTGATTATTGTAGCAATACAATAAACAATCGTGTTAGGACTATCGCTTTCTCTATAAAAGTATTTTTAATATTGGGACAACATCGTCGGAATCCTTAACACCGCGCTTCGTAAAAGAGGGTGTGAAATCATTAAGGCTTCTACGGTACATGATAATTGGGCTTTTGTAGCCTACCCAAACTAAGAAGAAGACTATAATATGACTAAAAACCTATGACATCTTCTAGAGTACCGTATTATCGGTAAGGGTTTACTAACCCCGGAATATAAAAATGTCATAGATAGACGCTTTAATTTAGCTAACATAAAAGTGTATTTAAACTGTATGAAGTATACCTATAATTTTTTCTTGACCAGGAAAATATTTTTTAGTTTATAAAAGTACGCGTTGAAATAGTTTTTAATTTACAATGGTTCATCTCTCAGGCACCTCTCCCGTAAATGATTTTTATCTTCCTCTATCCTGTGCTGAATTAATCCAGTTCGTATGTATGAATACGCCTTAGGTCATTCGACTCCTGTCCATTTATTCCACTTATCAACCTTTATTTTGACAAGGTGGCCCCTTATATTTTACTACGACTGCAAATACAATGTGAACCAAATTTTTGCATTTTTTCGTTTACAAACTAATACCAATTGACATATTCAATGCATTCTAAAATGCATATGCAGCTTTACGTAGCCAAGACAATTATGAAGTTTATTTATTATCTGCAAAGAGCAAGTTTTCACAATTATAACATTTAATACAAAATGCTTTGTCACGTCCAGAGTCAATTCCCATATTCATGTGGTCAGATACTCAAGTTACTCTTAGTTGGATTGCCTCAGAGCCTAATTTATTAAACATTTTTTTCTAGCAGTTACATCCAATCATTGACATCTATAGTAAGTTGAAAATACATAAAAAGAAAAGAAAACCGTGCCGACCTAGACTTTCGAGGTGTCAACTTTTCTAAAAAAAAACTTTTGTTCTGTTTGGATTGAGTAGAAATATTCTTACTTACTACATAGAGGACTACTAGATTTACATTAGAAATGGCTTGCCCTCTGCAATTATTCTGATAATGGAACTACCCTTGTGGGGGCAATCAATCAATTAAAGAATCTTAAAAATTTCTTACACACTTTGATTCAATTAAAGATACCACCAGTCATGATAACATACGTTGGGTTTTCATACCTCCATAGAGGGTTGGAGATAGTTAATTTACCAATCAAATACTGGCCAATTGACCAAGAATTTATGGTTAAAACCGGACAAAATCTCCTTGTCCTAAGCAATGTCTCTTAAACCTACTTTTCTTTAATAATACTCACTACGGCATGGTCTTGATTTTTTCTTGGTCTTGTTCCCTATTCTACCATAATTTAAAATCCGGTGTTTGTAGTCTAGTAGATAAAAATCAATCCAATTTTATAATTAGCAGGTTGGTGCGATTCGGTGATTTTGCAGTTTTAATTTAAGTTTTTTCATTTCGCTATTTCTCTCCTGGTAGACTTTCAATAGGCAAAAGTTTCACGAATCCCAGATTTAATATTTGGATTTGTTTTTCTCGAATTACCGATGACAATTAAGTGAAAGGCAAATTTAATTATTGCGGAGCTATTTATGTTACGCACGCAGATAGAATAAAAAACATATCATGAACAAGTGCAAGTAAGTTTCGGTGACAATAAAGGAAAAATAGAAAAATAATTATCTTAAATATTTAGTCAAATACCTCTTTGTGCTTCTTAATATTAGGACATATTTGGGATTTCTAGTTTTTAGTAAAGTAATAAAAATATAAGATACAAGTGAAGTATTTAAAATTTCTCAGCAATTAAATTACATTAAAATTTGTAATTTTCCAAATTAACAGGCATTGTCAGATATAATAATTATAAGGATAATGAGAATTTATTCTTCGTTGCTAACTGAATAACTTGTTTTATTAATTCAAATACTAAGAAATAGAAAACAACTGATTTCATAGAAAAAAATCCTTGAAAGATGACAGGAAAAAAATCTGATTCAGAGGATTATTGTCAAGGGACTAAATTGAAACCTTATTTCAAGATGAAGGAAAATCAGCGTTCAAGATCGATCAGGTAAAGAAAGCAATCCTGATTCAGGTCCATCTGGCCCTATTACTTCTCGTTTGTTAAAGATACAACAATTATCACCGTTTCTTGACAGGATCAATGACTTTGAAAATTCAGTATTAAAATATTTATTTTTATTTGAATCGGAACATATAAAAAATATATGTCTAATTCACAACTTGATAAATGCTATGATAGAGTAAAGAAACAAATCAAGGAAACTATTGAAAATGAAGAAAATATTATTCTTATGAGCTACGGTTGGACTAATATAAGAAATCAATACCTACATACCAAAAACGGATTTTTTTACGTACAAACAATCAAAAGCAACTAAGCAGATTGGGAAGTTTATTTCTATAACGAAAATTGCGAAAAATAAAATTACTACCCTCGTTACCAATAATACAGCAAAGAGGCAGGCTGCGCGGGCAAAACTAAGAGCGATTTTTATAAATCACCAACCATGTGGCGATTTGTCAAGAAATCGTTTATTTTTTTAAGTTCAAGCACGTACCTAATGCTTTACTAAAGGTAAAACAAAGCAGTAAAATTCGCTTAAGCTACAAAGTGGGCTTTCGTATACATTTAAAAAGAATTGGAAAAACTAATGATGCCGATGCTGGAAATGTTGAGAGGGGGATAATCCAATACATAGGATGCAAATTTGCGAAAATACGCCGATATAAGAGCAGGGATTAAAGAAACTTTAGGTTGCAAGAAACACACCAAGCAGAAAGCGCTGCATGTAATATAGGCTAGTAATTAAGCAGTTAGATTATTGGATGAAAGCGATGTCATAATATGTGAATGTCCAGGGAATAAGGAAAGGATTAACGTAGTTCGACAGAGACATAAATCTAATAATTAAAGGAATTTAATTTGAATAGACAATAGGAATTTAGAAATGAGTAAGAGTGCTAATTGTACAAGGAAATAATAGAGACACAGAGAGCTACTAAGATATAGGATAAATATTTGAGGGAACGTAATTGTATTAATATGATTGTAATAAGGGGATGTTAAATGAGGACAATGGTAAAAGGTTGGGGATAGGATATAAAGGGAAAATATTGAAACATTAAGATGTAATATATAGAGGATCTAATGGTACTATAAGTAGCATTTAAGTAGAGAGATGCGAAGGACTTGTTTTTGAGAACGTATTTTAAAGAGCGAAGACGCTCTCACGAAGCACCAATTTCTGCTATTACCGTGCAAAAAAAATTATAACGTTTTATCTTCTCAGCGTCATCATCGTCTGCGACTCAATATTTACTGTCTATCGTTTGTTTTCGTTTGTTTTTTCTTTGGTCGATAACCTATAATGCTGTGGAATACATACCAAATTTGTATTTACTAGGTGAGTGACATCTGAGATAATATATCAACTAAAGAATAAAACTAATTGTGTGTAATCCAGAGTGTTCCAAGGAAGTTAAATTAACTTAATTAAAAAAACTTGCAAGTGCACATTGTCCATAAATAAATTTATATAATCGTCTAAGTATAATTTAAGCTTCCCGGTATTATTCAAACCACACAAAATCAGCTAAATTGACCTTTTTTTTACGAGCCTGCGCAAAGTTGAACTTTTTGGCACAGCGTGCGCAAAGTAATTCTAGTAAAACTACTCAGAAAGCTTAAAAGTATGGCAGATTTATAAGTTTTTTAATAATAATAGGCTATATTATGTGAAATGACAAGCCGTAGCATTCCAAGTTTATTATACTTCACCTAAATTCTTGTGTAAATCCTGATATTTCAGCTTAAACAAAAAAGTTTCTTGTATGATAGTAAATGTTTAATATGTCAAGCAACAATAGATGCATTGTTGAATTTGACACTCAATATCAAACTTTTTATTCCGTTTTCATATCAACAAGAAACAACAAACACTGCAAAACGTCGGCGTCGCCTACAATTTTTTCACCAGATTGTAAAAAATTATAAATATAATTTTTAAATGAACAGCTCTGATGATGATTTACCACATTCTATCCTGGAGGCTGCAAATATTACAAGTTTTTTATTGTCAGGAAAATCTCAACCAAAATATGAGAATCAATACTTTATGCAGTAAGTACTCCATGTTAAAATGGGTTCTTAAAATAAAATGAAACTTGGATTTGAGCCTATATTTCAAGCTAACATCAGTTATAAAAAAAGCAAAATGTAGGATACAAGCCAAAAAAAGCCAAATTTTTCGATAAAAATGAAGTTTTAAGATTCATTAAAGAGTTTTTTGGGGTGGCCGGTGGTTGTAGGAGAGAAGAGATTTCAAAGATGATGACATAGAGGATAAGGGAAATTTAACAATCATCAAAATTCATGACAATAAAAATAACACTTCAAGAATTTTTGTAGTATCCAATGAAATAAATGAGGGATATTATTTACAGCTGTATCGAAAATACGCAAGTTTGCGAAAACATGTACTTAGCACAGGTGGTTTTTTGTTCAGTATAGAAAAGGAGTGTGCAGTCAGTACACATTGTGTTGAAATAAATTCATTTGGAAAAATGCCTTCCATGCTCACCCCATGCATTTCACCGACCGCCCACTAGGTAAAATAGAACAGATATGTTCCAAATTCATTCGTAGAAAAATATAATGACATATTGAAAATAACTTTTCACATTCAAGTGATTTATTTATATATGTATATATATATATATATATATATATATATATATATATATATATATATATATATATATATATATATATATATATATATATATACAAATTTTCTGGGAAAAGGTAATCTTTTTGAACATTGGCAATAGCAAGTTTTCGACAATTCACTACACGCACAGCATACTCTTTGCATTCCATGACCGGGCTTCATGTGCAACGAGCCATTTGTGCTTATAAGATGCTTTAAAAATATTTCAATTGTATTCAACATCCAATTTCTATCGATGAGAAATTATTTACTTTATGGCATCCTGAGAATACCTAGATTAATAGCTTGAATTGATATGTTTACAAAAAAAAACGTAAACTATCTGTAACGAACTTTTTATTCTCAGACAACTATTTCATTCGAAAAATAACAAATTTCCTTTTTGGAACATAAAACTAACTAAACATTACTGATAATTATATATTTCAATCAAGACGGTACACTATGCGCACATCAAGGAGCACAATCAATAATTATTTTGTAAATTGTACTGATTTTTTTGAAACATAACTGTCGAACTAACAGCCCAGACCTAAAACCAGTGGAAGGGATTTATTAAAAAATATAGTTTATTTAAACACCACGGATAATGAGCTTAAGGCCAGGATCACCCAATGTTGTCAAGAGTTTTCCGAAGATGTTATTGTCGCATCCAGATAGCAATAACATAGGGTACTAAAAGATGCGGTAAACAATGAGGAAGGTCATATCCATAAGGCATTTTTGTAAATCCTATAATTTAAAATCCATTGAAATAGCAAAATCTATTGCCAGTATTCAAAAATAATATCTTTTTCCAGAAGAATTCGAATAATACTAGCTAAATGAATATGAGTCAAAAATTTAATTTTATTTTTACAATATATGTATGTTTCAAATAAATGTATAACAGTGTTCTGAAACATTTGGGTATGAAATGGGTTATAAGAGAAAGCAACCTTCTTTGTCAAAGCAATAAGAGTGCCAAAAGCTTTTTCAAAAATGCGACCTAATGATATTTTCAAAAAATATACTTTATATCTTCACATCTGTAAATGATAGGGTAATACAAAAATGTTTTAACCATCTTCCGTAGTTTTTTTATCTTTCCGAATTTTACACATCCGTAACACAAGCTCAACCTTAATATTTTTTTTTTCGATACCTTTAAATGCCCACTGATATCATTAGGGAGTAAATCGAGAAGTAAAGATAAGATAAGATAAATTTTATTTGACTACATTTTGATACAAAAAATTTACAATTGTAGCACGTCATTTGTTCAATAAAAAATAAATGGTAAATTACATAACAGTAAAAATAAAAACATGTAGGTTAAACGAACAAACTTAAAACATTTAAGAAACTAACGTCTCTATTGAAGCACAATCACTGGAGAGGGTGTGCATGTAATCACTCACCGAGTAAAACGCATTTTTTATAAGAAATTTTTTCAAAATTGATTTAAACCTACCTAAACTAGAATCCGTAATAGAACAAGGTAAAATATTATATAGAGAAATGTTTAAAGAGTCTTTGTAGGTTTTATCTAGTCTATATCTAGGAGGTCTAATTAAATTGGCGGTAGAAGTTTTGTAATTATGATATGAAGAATTAAATTGAAAATTATCTTTATTTTTATGAATTTCCAATAGCTGATAATAAATATACAGTGATGGTACAGTCATAATTTCAAAATTTATAAAGTGTGATTTGCAGTGATCCCGGTAGCCGGCCTTTGCAATTATTCGGACAACCTTCTTCTGTAACCTAAATATAGACAAGGCGTTTGAGGAATTTCCCCATAGGTGAACTCCATATGAAATATGAGAGTGAAACAAAGAGTAATACACAGTTAAAAGTGAAGACCGGCTCACCAAATCTCTCAGTCTCCTCACCACAAACACAGAAGAAGCAAGCTTGGCCTTTAAACCCAAAATGTGAGAATTCCAGTTAAGCCTATTATCAATTATCAAGCCCAACACTTTAACACTTGTACTAGGTGCATCATTTGTTTTAGTTGAGAAAGTTATTTCCTGGGTTTTATTCATGTTAAGCTTTAAATTATTCTGGGTGAACCAAACATCGACCCTGTCCTTAATTTCAAGCATCTTTGCATCCAAACGCTCCCTTGTGTCGGCATCAGACATCAGAGAGGTGTCGTCCGCATAGCATACACACATGTCAGGTAACAAATGCAAAAATAAATCATTAATGTATACTATAAACAGTAGGGGCCCCAGGACAGAGCCCTGAGGCACCCCACTACTCACACCACGCAAACTAGACATGTCCTCTCCAACAGATACACATTGGGTTCTATCTGTCAAATAAGAGCTCAATAAATCAAGTGGCAATCCCCTAATGCCATACCTAGATAGCTTCAAAAGCAAGAGTTGATGTGAAACACAGTCGAAGGCCTTGCTAAGATCACACAGGGTAAGGCCCATATGCTGCCCCCTTTCAAGACCCTCGACTATACCTTTAACAACCTTAGCGACTGCCTGAACAGTAGAGTGCCCCTCTCGAAATCCAAATTGAGAATCATTCAACATTTTATGGTGTTCAAAGTATTTATTTAATCTTTGTTTTATAATAATTTCAAAGACTTTTCCAACTAGCGGAACAATAGAAATGGGGCGATAATTCTCAGGAGAGTTAACATCGCCTTTTTTAAATAATGGGACAACTCTTGACTTCTTCAGGCAATTTGGAAATTTACCTTGACATATACACATATTGAAGAAATGTGTTAGCGGGCCAACCAAAATTGAGCTGATTTCCTTAAGAATGTTATTATGTTATAACCCTTAGACAGTGTCTCATTTTGCAGCCAGCTTTTGTTATTATTTTTAAAACACTAATTTCTTTTTACTAATTCTCCATTTGATAGGAATTTTATTGTGTAGGTACTGCTCGATTGAAAAAAATGAAAGGAAACATTGTTTCTACTCCTAAATCCTATCACTAATTTATTACCACTTTTCTTGCAATTGTGTGTTTTTTCAATTATGTATCATCTTGTATATTTTAAATATAACGACAAATGCTTATGTATATTAAAACGTCATTTTAATTTCAAGTTAACATTATATCGATAAATACTAATTTATATTGGAACGTCATTTTAATTTGAAGTAAACATGTGGCTCTTACGCTACTGTTAAAATTTTGTGTGATTGTATACATACACCATACACGATAATTTATTATCTTAACCCAAATCGTCATGACCTGTAAACTTTGGATTTGGAGATTCCAAAACAAAATGAGTTTATAGATTTTCTGATGTAAACCGAAAATGTCCAGTTAATTTTTGTAGCAAATTGTATATCTCGTTTTGGAGAAATATTTGAAAGAAGACTGTCGCGACTTCTTACTTGAGATTTTAAATTTACTGCTTCATGAAATCTTATTAGAGCTAAGTCGTAATTTTGTTTCTTGGATTTAATTATATTTAACTGCGGTTATAACACGCAACATAGACTCTGATTCGAAGTGTTCTGAAGAGATAATTATACCAATATGATACTAGTACCGAAAATTGGTAAGTTATACTATTAAAATATGGTAGTTCAACTATATATTCAACTTATATAAATATGCATGTTTTTAGAATAAATTATTAAAATTGTGTTTGGAGTAAGTGCCAAATTTTTTCTTGTCCATTTATCGCTGCGGAAACATCATGAATTAAAACACTTATCCTGTTTTCTGAAATTAGTTACAAAGACACAGAACGTGTTTACAACATCACAAACTTCTTATGGAAAATATTTTTCGCTAAAATTTTTAATATAATAATTGTATAATAAGAAGTATTAGTCGGTTTGGCAGAGAAATGTTTTTGCAGTGTGTCAATTTGGCGAAAAATTATTGTTGACAATACAAATGACAAAATGTTCATTTTTAAAGTGCTTGATATCTTTTTGCTAAACGTTTATTTTTCTTGGAGAAAGTGTATTTTATCGTATGAAAGTATTTTCGGTTTGCTTCTCCTGTTTTGATTTAGGTTCGTTTAGTTTTAGACATTACTTTTTTGTTTTTGTTTGTTTCGAATTTTTCAATGCTAATTTCACATATCATATTTAATTTTTTTTATTAAATTTACTTATTTTTCTTCCTGTCCGCTAAGTTATTTCCAGCAAAATTGACTTATTCGTAAAACTGACTTGCACCAACTATGACACCCAGTATTTAGGTTCTTGGCAATCTCGGTCTGTCTGTAGGCCAAAGAGATTCAATCCAATTGTATTATTTATCAGTTTGAATTGAAATCTTTAACCATTTATACTTAAGAGTTCGCTAGAAAATATATTTTCTGATTACGTTTTCGGTATGACATGTTTTAATTAAAATTAACGCTTAACGCAATCATTTTTGGACTTATCGTAATTATTCTTTGTATGGCATACAGTAATAACAATATACCCATAGTGAGAACTAACTTATGGTATAATGGTTTAAAGCTCAACCATATTTAAACTCTTCTGCGTACCTCAGTGGCCACACATATTGATTCTAATTTTTTATTAATAATTCAGAAATAATAACATTTAGAAAGATGGGTAAGACTTCTATATATTTCTTTTATTATCATTAACGTTTCGATGCTAGGTTTTGCAACTTCCTCAGGCTTCCAATATTATGATGATTATATTGTCAACCATTTAATTGAATAGAGGAAAAAATATCACAAAAAATATTTGTTTGAAAAGGTGCAAGTGATTCAGAAGTCTGATAAGGATGGAAAAAATAGCAACAAGAAACTAAGTCTTAAAAAGAGTTGCATGCCATTGGAATTTAAGAACGCAAAACAATGGGTTACAAAGTTTTTATAAATAAATTAAATAAAAATAGAAACATCATGGTAGGTGACAATTATCAATTAATTTATATATGCAGTTATGTGTCATATTTTAAAATTCCGCAAATTATTTACAACACAGCTATTAATAAGATGTACATATAATAAATAAATAAGCTATTGTAGAAGATTCCCTATTTAATATATACTATAAACCAAAATTTAGAAAACACAGTGGCTTTCAGTTAATTTTAGCCTAAAATTTATTTTGAATTTCTGTAAAAAGTAAAACATACAGGTCGTATATTCCACTATCTTTGCAGGCCTCAACATTATATGAAAATATCTTATATCACTATCTTTGCGAGGGCTTAACACATTAGAACACCTTCTATAGAAGACTCTGTTAAATATAGATTGATATTTATTAGCGAATAAAGGATGTAAGCAACTGTTCTGGGTTTTCTAA
This sequence comes from Kuschelorhynchus macadamiae, assembly GCA_030620095.1. Classification (NCBI taxonomy): domain Eukaryota; kingdom Metazoa; phylum Arthropoda; class Insecta; order Coleoptera; family Curculionidae; genus Kuschelorhynchus; species Kuschelorhynchus macadamiae. Next base: position 1,331,164 of record JAUTXW010000278.1, on the reverse strand, counting down.
ATAGACCTCTAGTTAAAAACATTCTAAGCAAAACCATAAATACCACCACAAAAACCAAAGTGAGGCCAGACACTCACATAATTTTTATTTTGGAAATTCCAAATTCTCTGAGTCTAGCTTAGTGGTATTCAACCTTTTTGAAAGTGCGATCCAGCATTAAAGATCTAAGAACGTAGCCAACCAATTTTCCAGTATTTTTTTATTGGACTGGAATAACATGAAAAACTGACACTGCACTAATGGTCTTTTATTTTTTGTAACAAAATACAAGGTACCTATTTGTAGGAAGTAACAATGTAAATATCTAAATAACGTGTAAAAATAAACAAAAAAAAATCTCCCAACTAAGGTGCTTTATTAACTGAAAAATATTGATTGTTTTTATTTTACCAAACAAACAAATATGTAAATAAAAATATTTAAATCCAAAGTGCAACTTTTGAGCCTATTTTTCATTTATAAGTGTGGTTATTGTCTTAGTTGAAGTTCCACGTTTAACCTATTTCTATATATCTAGATTTTAGGCAAATATATTGTGAAAACTCGTATTCACAAACATAAGATGCAGCCAAAGGCTTCAATATCTTTATTGAAGCATCAGATAGTTCTGAATATACGTTTTGAACTCTGAATCAAAAATGACTCAGTTCAACTTCCTTGAAAATATGCTTTACATATCCATCTGACAAGATATCAGTTAATTTTTCCCCTCTTAGGAAGTGAGAACGTTTCAGGAAAATTACATTGAAAAGGGTTTCTGACCAACTCAAAGCAGGAGTAATCTTCCGAAAAATAATTTTAAAACTGATCTTTGACTCAACAGATGTTTAATTATATCTTTAAGGAAGAGTTGAGTAACTTGTATTTTGTGATCTGTAATAAAATATTCTAAAGATGGGAATGCACCAAAATTCAATCAATTCAAATAATCAAGAAATGGTTAGAATTTTACCTCTAGACAGCCGATGTAAAAGAAGTTGCTGATGTTCGCTACCCATTTTCTTGGCACATTTGGGAAAATATTCTTGTATTCATAGGATGCACCTTTATAACATTTATAATTTTAACTACAGTATCTAAAACTAATTTACCTTAGAAGTTTTATATAACAATGAGTTCATAGAGCTGGAGCCCAAATATAAAATTACAATAAACAAAATTGGACAATCAACATAAATTTAATTTTTTTAAATTTATTTATCCTTCATTCATCTCGCGACCCCAATTACAAACATGATTTTCATAAATTGTAGCAAAAATGGTAATGGTAATTTCAACCTTAATAATTAATAAATGATATTCATTCACTCCAATCAGATTGTTTAAATCCTTACATTTATTCACCGCTTCCTAAGCTTCGTAACATTTGTCAAAAAACAAATAAATATGTGTATTAACATAGAACTAAAGCTTTCACGTCTGTGGTCAATTAAGAAATCATAGATTTAGGATTAGATCGTTGCAAATGGAATTATTCAGTGTTCCGATCTCGTGAAGTAAAGATCCCTAAAGATGCCTCGTGCAATCGAAGGCGAAATGTCAGAAAGTGATTGATTTTGACACGTTCTAATCCCAAAAACAATGATTTCTTAAATATGAATACCATCCACATGCATTATGGTAGTCACAAAGTTACAAATACGAATCGGAGAGGCATAGTGTCACACATATACATTAATAAATTCATTATATATTCATACATTTCAAACATATTATTTAAATCCTTACATTAATTTACCGCTTCCTAACTTCATAACATTTGTTAAAGAATAAACAAATGTATGTACTATCCACGTGCATTATGGTAGTCGCAAAAGTTACAATACGAATCGGAGAGCCTTAATGTCACACATATACATGTTAGGGTCCATACTATGACCTATATGATCACGTAGCTCAGAAACGCTGATATGGTAAAGAACACTGTACAACAAGCATTTAATATATTAGAGACATAAAATCGTACAACTTATTCCAGTAGAGTCGGTATAGCCTTTATTTGGAACTACGTTTACTTTAAACAATCATGGGACACTAACATGGTTTATGGTTGAGTTAGATGCTTTTTCCATAACCGGTAATTCGGTACTATTAACAATAGAATATGGAACTTGTTGAGAAACACTGCGACACCACACCACACTTCTCTGTTCTGACTTCCTATGTCTAGCTATTTAAAAAGTGGTGTATGAGGTCGCAGATCTACTAAAGCCATTAATTATACTCTAAGATCGGAGTAATATTTTGTGAACTAATATATTTAAAAAATTAATGTTAAGATATTGCTCTTATCCATCACTAAAATCCGACTTTTTTATACAAAATACGATAGTTATTCAAATGAACTCAAGTACGAGATTCTGGAATCTGTATTCAGAGTAACCAGTTAACAGTCTTTTATAAAATTGGCAAAATAGTTATTGTTCTTAAAACTTTACTTCTAATATAAGCAATAAAAAGAGGTTTTTGCATTTAATAACTTCCTAAATAAATAAATATTTTTATATAAATATTTTTATAAAATAAATAATTAGAAACGATCAGATAAATGCATTAAATTTATATACAGTTCTTCTTATAAAATTGAAAAGTTTAAAATGTTTTATTTATGAAAAGATATCAAAATATTTATTTTAATAACTCAACATTTTTTAAGTTATGGGGTAAAATTTTCTTTTTTGATTCTAGATCCCCGAAAACTCGATACTCAAGATGAAAACTTGTCAGAGTTTAGCGCAGGTTTAATTAATATACTAAATCTTTCTTTGCATTTATCTTTACAAGGTTGTTTTATAAATTACCTGTTAACAATAAAATCAGTTTCAGGACTGATTACTTGAATGAATTTGGCTTGAATGTGTTGCATTTTTAGCGTATTCATATTTAACATTTTTAGAATACCTCTACTTTTATATAATAACACTCGAATAACCTAATTATTTACATTTTTTCTCTTGTTTATTTTTCTGTTTTGCTACGTGGTAAGCTGTGCAGCGGCTTCCTTTTTAATATTTTTTTGATGAATTCAGTGATTCGGCCTCATTCTGGTTCACTTTGCACAATTTCATAAATACTAAATGAAATCACCAAATAATATCCATTTTAAATTATAAAATGTATGTTATTCTTTTTGACAATTACTAGTTTCATAACTGAAAAAAGTTAATTAAGTTTTCTTCTAAACTCATCAATACAAAATATTATTTAGGCTGTATGCCTGAATCAATCGACAAATTAATTACCTTAGTTAGAGTCGATGATGTATAATACCACATCTACCTCTATGGACTATGGACTATAAAAAAATATTTACGTTATATGAAAGTTAGGCAAATGTTAATGATGTTAATAGTGGCAATTAAAAAAAAAAATATATATATATATATATATATATATATATATATATCTAGAAATGTCGATGTATGAAAGGATACAATAGAATAAACTACCATTTTAGACTACAACCTTCACACTTCACGTTCTCCATCACCGGCATCCACCACTGCCTCGCCCAAAGCATCTCCAAGATGTTCACCCAGGTCCCATAGACGAAGATTCTCATTCCGAAGGAGCAGAAGTCCAGGCACGCCTCAAACCCCTACTAGTCCAAATTTGGGTAGCAGAAGAGGGTCATATACGGGTTACGAGCAATACCAGAAAAGTTTATTAGAGGTACCACTTTACGCTGAGTATGGGGATCCTAGTTCAGATGATCTCAGTTCCGAGTGGGAATCTGAGAAAGACGAACCACGGAAAGAAGAGAGAGGAAAGGTTTGTAGTGAAAAAAACTAACTATGAATTCTAACATTTTGTTTTATCTTATTTATAGCTGTTATACTGCCATGCACTGTACCATTTTAATGTAACGCCTAAATTTTTATTAACCTTTTAAAATTACAATATGGTATATAATTATTATTACACAAAAAGTTTTTTAGCCAATTTTTTTTAAATTATACATCAATATTATATAATCCTCAAAACTTCTGTAATTATATTATGTAACTTAAAACGTTAAAAATTATGGCAAACAGATTGCGTTTGTTATAACCGTGTTGAATAAAATCATACCTTATATTTAAACTATGTTCATTACTAATAATCTATTTATGTAAAGCAATTTGGACGTCATATTGTTAGCTCAGAAGCAGATTTTGATGTCTACTGCAACTGACTGTCTTTTGTAAGTGTATAACGGAAGAATGGGGAACTAAAGGAAAAGGGGGGTATTATAAAAAAGTCGGATTTCATATGGATTTCTGAGTTCATAAAAGAACAAAATTAAATGTTACTTATTATTTTATTGACAATATTTATTTATGCTTTTCTATAAATTTGTATAAATGACGCTTTTTATATAATACTACACCGTGATTCTGGCTAAAGGTCATATGCAATAGACTCAGTAGCTACTTGTTTATTTTATTAGGGACGTTCAAAATTTTAAGCTAAGGTCTAGGCATCGAAAACTTTAAAGCTGATCTTTGCAATAAAACTTAAAGAGAACTAAAAAGGTTGAAAAACAAAATAAAACCGATTTGAAAAAAGTACTAAAATCCAACAATGTTATTTTATTCCATCTTAGAATTTTGACTTTATGACGTCGGTGGTATAACACTCATGGTGAATACTCAATACATAAATGTATTTTTATGATGAAGTAATTAAAAATTAGTTTGACCTTGACTTCACGAAGTTTAATTTTCCAGACAGAATAAAATATTAATTTTTACTTTTTAGTGCCTTTTTTAAAGTCGGTTTTATTTTTTTATAACAAAAATTATTTTAAATGGAATACTCTGCATATTTTTCACAATTGGGGTTCCATTGAAAATTCTTGTTATGAACAAAAAGTGATGTTTTCCCTGTTACTAACTTTTACTTGACTCAATTCTTTTCTCACTTAAAATTACTTCACTGAAACTCTATCCTTTTTTTCTGTCACATATCACATGTGGCCCAGTAGCGGATTACCTCACAGACATAAGAGGGCCCGTGGTCTCCGAATTGACGGCTTCTAAAATACAAGACTACAATAAGTTTAATTTTTAACATAGAAAAAATAGATAAATAGAATAATAATATTATCTATAGGTTTATTATTTATTTTATTATTTACTTATTCCATTTATTCAAGTAAATATAAAAAAATGAACACCAAATAGCTAATTTCAGGCTAAAAAGTTAGCACAACATTTCGGCGACTATAAAATTACTTGAAGAATATAAAGACAACTATAATAGTATAGAAAATAAAACACATTTATCAAGAGAACCATGACAAAAAGATAAAATGACGACAAAAATTTGAATAAAAAAAGGAATGTTCCTTTTAGATAATTATGATGCAATTAATTCAGGAGAAAAATAAATTTCATCAAAATTGGAAAAAAGTTAAAATATTCGTTTAAGTTATAAGTTTTGCACTTATCATTCATATAACTTTTTCTATATTAGGTGATAATAGATTTAATATCAATCTATTTAGATTCAGGCTCAAGTAATACAATAACCTTTTCAATATTATATTGACACTAATTATTTTAAAAATAAAGTTCTTCATTTCATATTATTATGTTAAAGTAGAAAACGTTTCTAATCCAGTCGATATATTCAAATAACTTCTAAGCAGATTGTAATTAATATTTCGTAGCGTAAAAAAATATTTTCAAAATATTGTCAACAATGCGGATCTATCTATAATACCTTCAGTGAACGTTCGTTTAGAGTACGTATTCAAACTAAATATTATTTACGTAATTCGTTAAATCATTTTAGTAATTTATCAATCATGTTTATAGAAAATTACGTTTAGCATACGTTATAAATACGTTTGATAAAGTCAAGGTAGGAAAAGTCGAACTTGGAACGGGGCAGTTTTCTGTGTGGTTTTACTGTATTAACCTTATTTTTTTATATATATTGCTTTTAATGCCATAGATCAATTAATTTGTTATGACTTCTGCATAACACATTTTTTTTTGGTTATACTGTTATGTATTTTTACTTTTAATGTTGTTGTTATCCCTTGTAAGGTAGTCTTTTTTTTGCTTTTAGACTTAATTTAGGGTACTCCAATGGTAAATAAAAATAGTTCCCACTTGTCCTTAATTTTTGAAAACTGAAATGACCTATCTATCTCTTGAGGTTTAATAACCTAAGCTAAAATTAAAATGATAAAATATCATTCTATAAGGTAACAGTTTTTTTACTTTTAGTGTTATTTAGAGTGCTTCAACATTAATTAAAAATAGTTCCAGCTTCTTCTGAATTTTTGAAAACCAAAATGACCTACCTGCCTCTTAAGGTTTAATAACCTAAGCTAAAATTAAAATGATAAAGGTTAAAATGCTTTGTGTTTATTTACTTAGTATATGTTATATTATCGTTATATAAGGAAACAGTATTTTTATTTTTAATCTTATTTAGGGTGCTTCAATATTAACTAACATTATTCCAGCTTCTCCTCAATTTTTGAAAACAAACATCTTCTTAAGGTTTAATAACCTAAGATAAAATTAAAATGATAAAGGTTAAATGGCTCTGAGTTTTCGAGTTTCAAACCTTTTAAGAGAAGTTACAATTAATAAGGTTAAAGGTATCATGATTACAGTGCCGCCCTCTACCTGTATATACATATTTAAAGTTATACAGAAGTATAGATATCTCGCTAGATTTCATAAGTAATAATATTTTTTTGGTATATTGACTGCGGTACTTAAACATATTTAGTAAAAATAATTAACTTATTAAAGAAACAGTAAAAAAACATAGACATTGTACAAAGTGCACAGTATATAAAATAGTATATTGGTTAAATCTAAATTTAATTTTTACGAAAATGAATGTTGCGCTGTATAAATACTGTTGTATTTGCAACATATATTGCACTAGGAAGTTTACTAGTCTAATTTTTATATCCGGCTAGTAGGATTACTAGTGTAACAAACATTTAATTCGAGAACTATTTAAAAATTGTAAGAAGCCTTTCTGCGTTTTTTTTTATTAGAAATATTGAAAATGAAACTAACTAATTTATTCTTAGTGCAAAATCTAAAATAACAAAATCTAATTTGTAGTTTCATTTAAAATAACAAATTTTTGTGAATATACAAAAAATCGGTTACTCATTTAGAAAAAATATTTTTAACTCAAGGACACATATTTTTATTTATTTTTTATGCTGAGTGTTGCAAATCGTTTAATTGGGTAAAATCTAAAAATTAAATAAAAATTATTAAAAATAATAATAATAGAGGATTCCAAAAGAAATTAAAAACAACGTCATTATCCTCGCAATAATCTGTTTGAATATGTTCCCTTTATATTTTATTATGTTGTCGAAAATACAATTAAATTTTCTTGTCTTTGCACAATACCTCACAAACTGCAGTGTTAGCCAGAAATGAGGGGTCGTAAATTTTGATTTTTATGATTTTAACATAGATATAAAATTTGGTGCATCGAAAATTGTTTAAAACCGATTTTATTATGAAATAAGTAGATATACTATGACAGTTAAACGCCATTTTTACCCAAGTGACTTCGCTCACGTGTGCGATGCTCATTTTAATCTAAATAAAATCTGTCTGACCCAAATGTATCATCCACTCAAAACGGACTTGACCCAACTTTATGACTCAAATAAATCTTGTTTAACCCAACTATGTGACATTTTTAAACGAGGAAATATTCATGTAACCTAACCAGTTAGTCCCTTTGAAATTTATCGTAACTCAACAAAATCGAGTCTGACCCAACCCCCGTGACGTCCTTTTTACGCACACCTCGGACGGAGTAATATTTATAACACAATAATTTTAAACTAACAAAAGATCTAATAAATTACACTATGGCGATTAATACCCATTCGAGTGATCATTAAACACAATAGAATGCCCATTACCGAAAAAGTCGGTTACCCGTCGAGGCGCTCGCGACCCATCTTTTGTCCCTCGCCGAGAGGATATTAAAAACTTTGACAAATTGAGTTATTACAGAATATAGGTATGAGTTTATATATGAATCTTTAACATTATTTTTAACCATACGTTTTCTTATCTGGTCTCGAGATACACTCTAATGGATCCTTTTTTAACACTCACTAAAGGACTCACATATTCCGTCTGTCTGCATTCGACCACCACCATTTCCCTTATTTATCGTTTCATTTCATATCGATAAGCATGATGTACTGGGTATGGTTTAATAAAATAGAGTATAGTCATGTAAATGAAGTTCATGGTCATATATTTTAATTAAACCAGTTGGTTCGAAACTAACTTCTGAAAATCGACTGATAAATTTAACAACGCCCTCTCGATTCAATCTACTATAAAAAGGGTTACCTTCAGTACTAGTAATTTTCTGAACTGACCAGAATATGTTTGTATCTGTTTTCCCAACAAAAGCAAATTCCTTTAAAACATTTCCAAATGTTCCTTTCACCAATGAATTAGCTAAATCAATATTTATTCCAAACTATCTAACTGAATATAACTAGTATGTTGAACAATTGCTGCTTTTGATTTGTGTTCTTAAGGAGGTATGTCCTTTATAAATACACACATCTCGGCTTTTCTTAATCTGCTGTAAACTATAGAGGATCTAAGAACATAATGGTTACGAGTCTTAACTGGTCTCAGAAACTAAATAGTTCAACGAACTGTAAAGATCCATCATATGTATTAGGTATTGATTTCAAAACATACGGTATTTTAGGACCCATATGTAAACTCATACCCGCATTCTGTAATAACTCAACCTGTCAAAGCTTTTAAATTTGGAGATCTAATTACTTCCAAACTCACTGATATCCTTTCAGCGAAGGATAAAAGATGGGTCGCGAGCGCCTCGACGGGTGGCCGACCCATACGGTAATGGGCATTTTGTTGTGTTTAATGATCACTCGAATGGGTATTAATGGTGACAGTGTAATTTATTGGACCTTTCGTTAGCTTAAAAATTATTGTGTTTTAAAAATTACTCCATCGAGGTGGACAAAAAATTACACCACGGGGGGTTGCGTCAGAATAGATTTGGGTTTTGTTAGGTTACAAGGAATTTCAAAGGGGCTAATTGGTTAGGTTACATGAATATTTTGTACGTTTATATATATATATATATATATATATATATATATATATATATATATATATATATATATATATATATATATATATATATATATATATATATATATATATATATATATATATATATATATATATATATATATATATATATATATATATAATGGGTTAAGCAAGATTTACTTGGGTCAAGCCCGATTTGAATGGCGATAAATTTGGGTTGGACAGATTTTATTTAGGTTTAAAAATGCATCGCACAAGTAGGCGAGCTCACATGGATAAGGGTGGAATAGAACAAAGATGTTTCCTCTAATCTTATATTATATCGTAAAACTTAAATTATCTAGAATTTATTTTTATACAGGATGACACACAATTCGACCATTTAAAAAAATATTGTACAGTAAATTAAAGTTTAATCTGCTTCTACACTAATCAGAAAAAGCAACTAAAAATCTTATTATTAAAATGTGTTAGTAGGTGCACTAATTTATACAGGGAAATAAAAAATTAACAAACGAGAGTAATTCATGTGATGTGAGACTGTATTTAAATTACTAATACCACTTTGGATAATATAGGTTAAAGATTAGAAGAATATCGACCAGAGCTTACACTATATATGTATATACATATATATATATATATATATATATATATATATATATATATATATATATATATATATATATATATATATATATATATATATATATGTATATATATATATATATATATATATATATATATATATACATATATGTATATATATATATATATGTATATATGTATATATATATATATATATATATATATATATATATATATATATATATATATATATATATATAAATATATGTATATATATATATATATATATATATATATATATATATATATATATATATATATATATATGTATATATATAAAAATATATGTATGTATATATATATATATATATATATATATATATATATATATATATATATATATATATATATATATATATATATATATATATATATATATATATATATATGTATATATATATATATATAAATATATGTATGTATATATATATATATATATATATATATATATATGTATATATATATATATATATATATATATATATATATATATATATATATATATATATATATACCGGGAGTCAACGATATCGTTTTACACGATGCCATTCATTTGCTTTTTAGGTTGGGATATTTATATTTGGGTTAATGAAATATGGTATTAAGACACATATTTTTCATGAAAAAACAATTGAATATTACTGCCAGTTTTTCCGATATCAGAACCAAGTTAAGAATTTCAAACGGAACCCTGTATATTATTTTACATAGTTTGATAGAGCTTAGAATTACCTTTTCAATGACATATCACAAGTTATATTTTTTTTTCAAAATGGCGGACCAGGAAGCGCTTTTTCAAAATTCAATAAGGCGGTCGTTTCCCGATGCCAATGAAATTTTGTTTAACAAATTATTAAAATATTAAACAAAATGGGGTTTTCAATGGATTTTAATCAAATTTAAAATCAAATTTTTAATTTATCACAAAATGGGATAAGTTTAATTTTTTCTTTAAAATGTGAACTTTTTCTTAAATTTTCTCAAAGATTTTAAATAGAAAGTTGTATTTATTAAATATTAGTATTAAAGTATATCTTATTAGCTACACGAAACCGCATAACAAGCCGTATTTTTGCTTTTTGTTTCAGAAAAAATTGACAAAACCTTGCCGATACACATTTTTCCTAATACATAACATGAAACAAACACACACATATTATTAATCAGAAAATCCTGGAATATTTTTTATTGTTTATTGATAAGTAATTTTGTATTATTTTGACATTTTGTGACTGTTGTCTTATTTTAGGAAAGCGAGAAAAAATCACAAGTAGTATTAATTTTATTTTACCAGTAGATACGGTGCAGTAACATGAAAGATGACTTAACTAAGATAAGTAGGTCTTGGAAACAATTGTATAGGGATGCCATTATAATTTTCATTAGATTTAACCAGAAACGTCAAAAGTACTGTTTTGTATCGACTTTTCTGATAACTTTCGTTACATTTTTACACTGAGAAAAACAAAAAACAAAAACAAAACCGCATAACAAACCGTATTTTTGCTTTTTGTTTGAGAAAAAATTGACGAAACTCTGCCGATATACATTTTTCGTAATACATAACATGAAACACACACACCCACACACACATATTATTAATCAGTAAATTTCGGAATATTTTTTATTGATAAGCAATTTTGTATTATTTTGACATTTTATGATTTTTGCTGTCTTATTTTAGGAAATCGAGAAAAATTCACAAGTAGTATTAATTTTATTTTACCGGTAGGCTTTCGGTTTTTCCGGAAATACCTAGACCTAAGTCAAGAAGTTTAAAAAGAACCCTGTATATTTTTTCACACAGTTTGATAGAACTTAGAATTCCCTTTATATTGACATATCACAAGTTGATTTTTTTTCGAAATGGAGGACCAGGAAGCTTTTGTTCAAAATTCAATATGGCGGCCATTTTCTAACACCGAAGATATTTTTGAATTATAGGTAGAAATAATAAACAAATATGGGGGTTTTTATTGGGTTTAATGCTAATTTAAAATCAAACTTTCATAATTAATACAAAAGTCACTCAATTAAATGTTCTATGCGCTGTCCGCCTTGTTCTTGGCATAGTGTAACTCTCTCAACATTTTCCGCGAGCAGGTTTCGTAAATGCTGTGCTGAGATACTCTCAACGGCTCGTCTTATTCTATTTTCTAACATTTCCAACGATATTACAGGAGTTGCATACACTTTTTCTTTCAGATGACCCCATATAGAAAAATCAAGCGGGGTTAGGTCAGGCGACCTCGCTGGCCATCGAATTGGTCCATTGGTTTCCAACCAGTTCTCACCAAATCGTTCATTCAAGTAATTTGCAACAATTCTTGAATTATGAGCAGGGGCGCCATCTTGTTGGTAAACTAAATCATCATTTTGCTGCAAATTATTTATAAAATGTTCAATTTCATTTTCGAGAAAGTCCAAATACATCTCGCCAGTTAAAGGCTGATGGAATAATATTGGACCAATAACGCTTAGTCCTACAACGCCTAACCAAACATTAACTCCAAAACGTTCCTGGAAGGCACCTTCTCTTACTAATCTTTGATTTTTCTTTGCCCAATAACGAAAATTATTTCTATTAAACATCCCTAGATTAGTAAACCTTGATTCGTCCGAAAAAATAATCTTATGATGAAACACAGGACTTATTCTATAATTATCTAAAAACCAATTGCAATAAATAAGTCGTCTTTGGAAGTCATTTTCAAATAGGTGGTGGTGAATTTGATACTTAAACGATTTAAACCCGTGTTTCTTTAAAAATTTTTTGGCGCTTTCATGGGACGTATTGCACTGTTTGCCTAATTCACGAAGGGAAGCTGTACGGTCATACTCGATGTACGCTAAAACGTTTGTTTCCACTTCTTCGCTTACTACGAAACCATCATTGCCATTAGCATGGACACCACCATTATTTTCATTTTTTAAATGTTGTACTAGCCAAGGATAATATGCATGTGAAGGAGCGTCACGATTCGGAAGGCGTTCCTGGTATAATCTCTCTGTGTCCCTTGAATTTTTGCGACATTCCCCATAAATAAGGAGCATGTCAATTTGATGTTCTCTTGAATAAACCATAATATTTATTTTTAAAACTAACTAGAACCACTTCTCAGTGTAAAAATGTAACGAAAGTTATCAGAAATGTCGATATAAAACAGTACTTTTGACGTTTCTGGTTAAATCTAATGAAAATTATAATGGCATCCCTATGCAATTGTTTCCAAGGCCTACTTATCTTAGTTAAGTCATCTTTCATGTTACTGCACCGTATCTACCGGTAAAATGAAATTAATACTACTTGTGATTTTTTCTCGCTTTCCTAAAATAAGACAACAGTCATAAAATGTCAAAATAATACAAAATTACTTATCAATAAACAATAAAAAATATTCCAGGATTTTCTGATTAATAATATGTGTGTGTTTGTTTCATGTTATGTATTAGGAAAAATGTATATCGGCAAGGTTTTGTCAATTTTTTCTGAAACAAAAAGCAAAAATACGGCTTGTTATGCGGTTTCGTGTAGCTAATAAGATATACTTTAATACTAATATTTAATAAATACAACTTTCTATTTAAAATCTTTGAGAAAATTTAAGAAAAAGTTCACATTTTAGAGAAAAAATTAAACTTATCCCATTTTGTGATAAATTAAAAATTTGATTTTAAATTTGATTAAAATCCATTGAAAACCCGATTTTGTTTAATATTTTAATAATTTGTTAAACAAAAATTGCATCGGTATCGGGAAACGACCGCCATATTGAATTTTGAAAAAGCGCTTCCTGGTCCGCCATTTTGAAAAAAAATATAACGCGTGATATGTCATTGAAAAGGTAATTCTAAGCTCTATCAAACTATGTAAAATAATATACAGGGTTCCATTTGAAATTCTTAACTTGGTTCTGATATCGGAAAAACTGGCAGTAATATTCAATTGTTTTTTCATGAAAAATATGTGTCTTAATACCATATTTCGTTAACCCAAATAAAAAAATCCTAACCTAAAAAGCAATTGAATGGCATCGTGTAAAACGATATCGTTGACACCCGGTATATATATATATATATATATATATATATATATATATATATATATATATATATATATATATATATATAGTATGTTTTCATTCCACTTACACCAACGTCATAACAAGAAAATGATCCTTGTTTGGAACATGTTCTGCATCACAGCAGACACAATGATCCATTTTAGTCAAACGACGATCGCGATTTCGCTCTTATTAGAGCTCATCAGGCCGCCATAGACTAGCCAGCCCCGTGTAGGGCAAAGGCACAAAATTGAATCACAAAAACAACTACTCCGCTGGCTAATACCACGACCGGCATTGAATTACATTGTGATTCCTAGCTTTCGTTGGGAGTATTAAATGATAGTATGTTTTCATTCCACTTACACCAACGTCATAACAAGAAAATGATCCTTGTTTGGATATATATATATATATATATATATATATATATATATATATATATATATTTATATATATATATATATATATATATATATATATATATATATATATATATATATATATATATATATATATATATATATATATATATATATATATATATATATATATATATATATATATATATATATATATATATATATATATATATATATATATATATATATATATATATATATATATATATATATATATATATATATATATATATATATATATATATATATATATATATATATATATATATATATATATATATATATATATATATATATATATATATATATATATATATATAGTGTAGCCAGTAAAGTTCACATCATATTTTTTTTTACTAATTGACTTAAGTGAAATTTCAGTATACAAAAAGTTTTTGCTTGAAAAATTACGGAAAGTGACAATAAAGTAATCACGTGATTTATCTTGCTTGTCAAATTTGACATTTGTATTTTAAAATGGCAAAAAAGTACCTATAATTTTGAAAAATGGTAAACGAAAAAGTTGTTTCTTTTTTTATTTTATAGCCATATGCCAAATTTCAGCGATATCGGTTGATTTCAAATTTTGACTTGAACTTGATGCTTTTTGTCTTTGTAAGCTAACCTGTATTAAACCATTTATTTTTGATTAATTCATTGCCTAAATGCATTTTATTAAACAATTTTTTTAAGCGTCATTTTGTTGACAAGAACATGGGTCAAACAAGTGAGTCCAACTTGATGCAAAGTTTATACAGTTTCGGCAATTTAATGTAAAACAATTCTAAAATGAATTATTTGTTAAGTGTATACATATCTGTTTGCTTTTTAATAAAAACCAAACTGAGAAAAACGGTTTTCCTATTTTATATACCGAGTCGTTTCTAAAAATAAATTCAAAATTTTCAGTAAATTATTAAAAAAACTAAACTATATATTTAGCGTATAGTACTCCAAAAATCAGAAAAAAGTTTTATATAAACATAGATCCGAAAACGATTTGTTTCCGAGATACAGGGTGTTATTTTGTAAACGTTATTCGAACTCTATCTGGGTAACAAAGCGTTTTCGCTCCTATGTTTATAACATTTGGAGGAATACTATACGCCAAATACGTTAAATAGGCTTTTTTGTATCATCCTGTTTTCCCTGCAGATTTAATAAAAGGGATTTGGTCAAAGTTCATCACTCTCTATATTAAAATCTCGCAGCAGGATTGGGATCAGATCTCTTCAAAGTCATATCCTATATGGAAGAACCCCATCCTTTGAGATGTAAGGTAAATCACGTGACGCACTTTTTTGTTTTCATTTTGCATTATTCTTTACTCATGTACCAATAGTTTCAACGTTATAATTTGTTTTTAAAATTTTCACTTTTTTTAAAATTTAATGGGTTTTCGCCCAACCAAACGTAAACCAAACCTTAACTGAAATATCTATTTCTGATATATTTATCTCCTTAATGCACTTTCTGAATTAATTTCTCTTAAAGCGCGATTTTGTTGATGAAATCAATAATAGACCTAAATAATCCGCTCAACTTAATACAAAGTTTATCCAGTTCTCATAATTTATTGTAAAATATTTTAAAACTAGGTTTTTTATTAAATTAACTAAGAAATCCCCGAATTTTTAAAATGCTCGTCTTGAAAACAAATAGAACATTTTAGTAAAGTATTAAAATGACCAAATAAAATCTATATTATCAAGTAGCCAATGGATACAGTTGAATACATTAACTCTTCAAATATTCCATTTTTAAAGTATATAATTTGACAGTTAGTCGTTTATAAATATAAGAAAATGTTAACTATTGAAGAAAAAATTGAAATTATGTTAATATGTGGCCAAACTATTTCTCACCGAGAAGTGACCAACATTTTCAATGTCATCCTGGTAAAAATTTGCACCAATATACCGTTAGTAGGAGTATGCTTAAATTTAAGTCAAATTGCTCAGTGGAAAATTCATTTAAATAGCCCCATAAACCTTTTATTTTGACGTTTATTGAAGAAATGGAATTGAATGAGTGCCTGGATGTTGTAGAGGATGGAAAAACGAGTATTAGAAATATTGCAAAAAGAACAGGTGTAAGCAAAGAAAGTGTACGAAAAATTTCGCAAAAAATAAGTTTAAACCATTTAAACCAAGATTTATAAGCAGCTTAATAAAAGCTTAAAAAAACCTTATGGCCACCTTCATGTCAATATTATTTTAAAACCAATGTCTGGTGTGCCATTTTAAATAATCAGATGATCGGACGGTATTTTGTAAAAAATAATTTAAATTCCGAGGATTCTCTTCGGTTTTTAAATATTGAAATAAGAGAAGTTTTGGATCTCATGCCCCTTAATGTTAGAAATAATTTATGATATCAGCGTGACGGGGCACCTATCCACAATACAGCAGAAGTTAAGGAGTGTATGTTAGAAATGTTTAGAGGGAAAGTGATTGGACGTGGTTGCGAGTAAAACTGGCCTCCTAGGTCGCCAGATTTGACTTTCTTAGACTTTTTTTTTATAGGGCTACTTAAAACAAAGTGTGTACAAATACAGAATGGTTAGAAATACCGATCATTTAGAAAATGTTATTAGGGAGTGCATTGTGACTATAAGACCCCAAAGTATTAAGCACTCTATAAAACATATCTCTAAAAATACAATTGTTTGTATTGAGTGCGACGGTAAGCATACAGAAATGTTATGATTTTATTTATTTAAATTCTTAATATCTTATTTTTGTAAATTTTTTAAATACAAATTTTTTATTTTATATGGTTAATAAAAATATCAGTTAAGAAATTCGTTTGAATTGGCAAATTCCGCTTTACTATCTGACCTATAAAATGGAGTCTTTGAATACAATAATTGTTAATTTCAATGTTTTAATAAAACGTTCTATTTATCTTTGAAAGGGTAGTGTAAAAATTTAAAATATGGGTTTTTTTCAGTTTTTTTTGTAAAAAAGAAACAACTACTTTGTAATTAATTTTGTCTTTACTTCGATATTTTAATAACTTAATAAAAATACTCTATTTGTTTTCACAAAGGGCGATATAAAACAAAAAAAAATTCTCAGTTCTGTTTTTATTAAAATATGTAGACAGATATGTATTTACTTATTACATAACCCAATTTACAATTATTTTATGTTAAATGGTGGAAACTCTATAAACTTTGCATCAAGTTGGACTCATTTTTTTTACCCATTTATGTTTTTGTTAACAAAATGGCATTTAAAACAAAAAATCACTTAAGAAAATGCTTTAGGCGACGTACTTATAAAAAAAGAAATGGTTTAATTTAGGTTTGCTTACATTCGGTAACGTGGAAAAGCATAAAATTAAAAAAAAAGGACAACAATTTAAAGTCAACCGATATGTTTGAGTTTTGGCATATGACTATAAAATTAAAAAATGAAGAACTTTTTCCTTTAACATTTTTCAAAATTTTGATATGATATATATATATATATATATATATATATATATATATATATATATATATATAAATAGTGAAAATAGCAATATTTTATCATCGAATTGATGTTTACAACAAAACCTGAAACTTTTTATTTAATAATGATGTTTGCGTCAATTCATATAATAAATCTAACACAATAATCCCCTCATTGCCATTATATGTTATACAGGCCATTTGATAATTTCGGGCTAATTGTAACAGCAATACTTTGCGTTAGTCAAAAAAGAACTTATCCATCTCCTGGATGCCGGTGCTAAGTGTATTGTACAAAAAAGTAAACCGTTTGAAATTATTCGTCGAGTTCTTTTTTATTAATGTTTATTTCGACTTTTAGACAAAGCCTCTTGCAGAGATTCGTACCAAGCCCCATGAGTGTTGAACAACAAACATAATCGTGTATTTGCATTAATTGCTTCTTCTGCTTAACCAAAACCATTCTTGCAAAAAACAGTAAAACGAGTTTTTGTATTAATAACTATCTCGTTTTTAGGACGCATATATGACATAACTTTTACGATCTTATATTATGAAACCGTTAACCTTTTTTCAAAATCGATAACCTTAAGTTATATAGTTATTAAGAACACGCATAGACCACAGACGTCATAGTTTAACATCAGAATAGGAATATATTAATTACATGGCAAACTAAAAAAAGTTACATACAATAGGCTAGTTTTGACTAATACCTGAATAAAAGCCATTTTATAATTTTAAATAGAAGAAATGACTGGTCGCGTTTTTAGTTGCTATGATAATTTACAGACTGATATTGAGTTTATATGTATTATTAACAGTATATAACAATCTACAAGAAAAGCGTCACATTAAAAGACATCAAAGAGCCTAAAAATATTTTTCCAGCTTTGATTAAAAATGTTTGATCATATTTTTACGTAGTGTGAATTATGCAGAGTGATATTTGATTGATATTGAAGTTTAAAATCAAACTTTTTTTTACCGTATTATTGAAAGTAGTATTAGTAATCTATGAAGTACTACATTAAAAAGCATGAAAGTGCCTTATATATTTTTTGTTTGGCATTTTTTTCGTTTCAGCGTATAAAATAGCGCAACTGATTTTAGCAATATGATTTTTGTTTTCCGTTATCTTATTAGAAAATAGCAGACTGAGTGAGCATTTATTTTTTGGTTAATATTTGTATTGTAAGTATAAATAATGTGCACAAATGAATGTTTCGACTATGTAAAACTTATAAAAATGGAACTAAATAACTCCTGATCCCCGATTTTGAATCAACGTGTAGTTTGCGAGGTATGATGCAATGACAAAAAGTTCCCTTCTGGTATAGATAATAAAGAAACCCCAAAATACATTTAATTTGTGCCATCTCCTGTAACACTATGTCCTATATTTATAAATCAAAATAACGTGAAACGGAATAATCGAACCTAAAAAGAATCTAATAGTCTGTGAGTCCCGGTATGTAAAAAGAAGTCGTAGAATTCTCTTGTCAAAAAGTATTATCTATGAGGGTAGTTCCATACCTACAGTTTTTCAATAAACCAAAAAAATACACTTTAAAAAATACCGATTTTGCGATAATCTTAATGAAATAACAAAAAACTTTTACTAGGCACATTTTTTCACCCTTAGTTAATAAGAAAAATGTATGTGATAAATTTTAAAACATTCAAAATGATATAAGGCAGTTTTCGATGCAGGTGGGTAATTATCATTTGATTATAATGAAATTTGCAAATTGGGCTTTATCGATATTTCCATTTTAACATAATTGCTACAGGATATCGCACGGATGGTATAATAGAGTCAATCTACCGGAAATTTTTGCTAGAGATGAATGGCTCTTCACCCTCCATTTTCTTTGTATAAAAATGTTGGTGGGATCACAATTGAAGAGACTTATGAGCTTTGGCCGTGCCCAACGACCGAAAACCGTATATTTTTTTATTATTGTAGAAAAACATTTTTTTTTACAACACATAGTGTGGCTTCTTGTGGCTCGATGAGAACAAAATTCTTTATTTTCAAAATTTTGACAGAAATACTAAATCCATATGAATAATCAATAACTGGTAAAAACTAAACTACTTGTTCAAATCATTTCTAACGCTGCGGTCGAGCTCTCTGCTTCCGAAAAATCATATACAGTATGAATGCATTGTTCCGAAGCCCATACCGGCCAGATCAGTGTGGCCTAAGCTTAATTTATCGTTAGACGCCGAAACTGCGTACGTATATGGCTAGGTTCGAATCCGATGGGAGCACATCATGCGACATCTCATTCACGCCGATTAGAGGTAAGCTCGTGGGATTGATAGGGGAAGTTGATGCAGATTCACGCTTGCTAGACGGTAGATCACTTTATCAAGTGCTACACCGTACCCAGAAAGTTGACAGCTCGATGAGGGTGTGGTGTGTCCTGGGAATCGAAATGGTGACCGAAGTCCGTGGTTCGGAGCTCACGTTAAGCAGTAGTTTGGCCTAGTAGCAAAAAAGAGACGTTAAAGTATAATAAAAACGGACGAAGCAAGATGAGTTTATGCCATATGTCTAAATAAAAATGTACACTGTGACTGGAAACGGAAATTGTTTTTTCGCAAAATTGATGACCTAACGGGATTGTATTTAAATTCCATTTTAATTTCGGTTTACATAATTTTAAAAGCCTACAAATAATTTTAAATTAAAACGCATGGTCATTTATTTGATTGTTCCTTCAATTAAATTAAATTATATATTTGGTATTTTGACACCAAGAGAGTATCTCGCCTTCTACAACACTAACCTGTGTATATGAATTTGCTAATAATATATTTGTATTATTAATATAAATTCTTTTATGCGGGACTTTCTATGTAATGAATCCTGTAATATATTTATATATAATTAATAGAAAACATTTTATCAAACAACTTTTAATTTGGGACACTGTTTACTTAAACGATTTGTATATAGTGAGCACTTGGGGCAGGCCGCAAGGGTCAATCGGGTTTACCGATCAGTCTCTATTCAACTAATATCAAACGATTTGTGTTATTGCCTTAAATTTTGCAGTAGGCAGATGTTAGGGGCAGAGGGGGCAGTCCATAATAGGGGCGGCAGAATTAAGTAAAGCAACGATGGTAAAATAATATTTTTGCGAACATCAAAAAAGGTCATCACACCATATTTTCTGAAAACAATACATTGCTTACCGAAAAAGGATGCCACTTTAGGATCGCAGGGGAGGGAGGCAAACCCATCCGTAGCTACGCCACTAATTATAATTCTTTCCTCTCACAAAGTAATATAATATGGAAATAACATAAATCGTTGTCAGCAAGTGTGTATTTGTTATTAAAAAATTATTTTGGCAAACATTTCATTTAAGTTAAATGAATCGGGCTATTTTCAATTAACAATGCTGTCAGGTAAATTCAAATTAACTCCGAAATAAAAGTACGGGCATACGTGCTTCGCTAATCTATGTAAATAGCATGCACGCATGCAGATACTTTTTTGAAGGTCGAACGTTTTATTTGTATGGACAACTAAACTAATTAACATCTGAAAGATGAAACCCAGTTTTACCACTATTTTCTAAATGTGACATCTTATTGATTAAATATACAATGACAGATCTTTAGCACTACTTCCCAAACTCTATTTTATTGTAAAAATTATATTCATTAAACCGAAGTCTGATACGCAAGTATTGTTGTAACAACTTTTAATTCACTTTTACTACTTTATAGTCATAATTTAGTTAATAAAATTCGTTAAACGTGTAGCGAAGTTACCTATTTTTATCTTATAGAAAAATATTTATTTCAGGTCAATTCGTAACTTTTTTTTTCCATGTTAGAGGCTGGATCCATGGATGAAAATATAAAGTAATTTTGACATAATGTAATAATTAGCAAAATTGGGAATCCGTTTTTCACTTTTTCTAACGGACTGATCGCATGTAGAGGTGGGCAAAATATTCGATTAATCACTTATTAATGGATTAATCCATTACTCTTTTTTTAAAGAAAAATCGATAATCGATTATTTTCCAATAATTGATAATTTTTGATTAATCGATTATTTTCGATTAATCGATTATTTTTGATTAATCGATTATTTTTGATTAATCGAAAATAATAAAGGGCTTTATTAAAAACTAAAAGACTAAAAAAGCTAATTTTTAATAAAAAAAAATGTTCTTGATTTAAGTTTCTTCATAAAAAATTTAAATTAAGGGAGCATAAAACTACAAAAATGTGGCTTTATTAAACGGTTAATCGATTATTTGATAATTTTGTTTAGAAACACGGATAATCAATTATTTTCGATTAATAGATTTTTTCGATTAATCGATTATTTTCCATTTTTATTTCCGATTAATCGAATTTTTCGTTTAATCAGTTATAATCGATTATTTTTTCAGATAATCAATTATTTTTCGATTAATCGATTATTTTTCACTTAATCGATTATTTTAGATAATCGTTAATCGACTATATATTTTGATAATCGCCCAGCCATAATCGCATATATCTCGCAACGCCAGCCGCTTGCGAACCGGTAATGAGTAAATAAATCCTAGGGATGCACGATACGATTCGATATTCTAGGATATCGATACTTTTGCCTCCGATACTCGATGTTTTTAAAACGAAACATGCTCTATATCGATACATATGATTGTATATCCATGCCATTCGATCCGTGATATTTAGCTCCTATATTAGTAGTGGAGTTATGTAGTGTAAAATCAAAATTATATATATATATATATATATATATATATATATATATATATATATATATATATATATATATATATATATATATATATATATATATATATATATATATATATATATATATATATATATATATATATATATATATATATATATATATATATGAATATAATATTACTTATTTCCATGGGAGTTACATGTCTGCAGAATTTTAAACTATATTTATAGTTGATAAGAGGAAGGCGGATGGCATATTAAAAGAGAGCGGTGATAGAGCCAAATAAATTGATTTCCGGAAAAATTTCGACTCATCTATGTACATATTTTGTCGTGATAAAATTACTAAGTGGTTATAAATTAACTTTGATGTTTTTAAATTGTTGACATTTAAAATTTCAAATTTGACCGACCTTTAAAACACTAGAAAATTCAAGGTACTTAACATCTGACGGGGAAAAGTTACTGTTTGAAGTCTTATTTTTCAACAATGGCGTCAATTTTCGGTTTAACCATAAAAAGTAAATTGAATATAAACATGTTTACAAATAAAAACATTTCAAAAGTTCTAAATTGTAATTATAAAATATTAAAGAAAAAACGTTTGGTTCTTATTTTATATCAAAATAATATCTTCTGGTATAAGTGCTCTGCTAGCT
Source organism: Kuschelorhynchus macadamiae (assembly GCA_030620095.1). Classification (NCBI taxonomy): domain Eukaryota; kingdom Metazoa; phylum Arthropoda; class Insecta; order Coleoptera; family Curculionidae; genus Kuschelorhynchus; species Kuschelorhynchus macadamiae. The sequence continues at coordinate 1,308,079 of JAUTXW010000278.1, read as the reverse complement.
TCTCTTAAAATCAAGGATATTCCATTATTTCAGATTTCTTAAAAATACTAAATTTAGTCGTCTCACTAGGTTCAATTTATAGCTTATTTTTATTTAGAAAATTATAATACTTCGGATCGAAAATGTATCGATATTTCGAGTACCGATTCTTTAGTACGATTTTTTTATTGATCCGAAAAATCGATAATTTCGAGTGGATCGTGCATCCCTAGAAATCGTGTCGTTCCGCACACCGTGGCTTGGCGCCACCACACCCGTTCGCGTTGATTTAAAAGCGAGGACCACACGTGGAATAATTAGCGTCTGGGACAGGAACGCAGCAACCAAAAGTGAGGATGACTTTAATGATAGTTTTGTTGACATACGTAGCACCCCGGACGGATCCGCTTAACAGTATAAATTTTGTTAAAAAAACACTAAAAAATCTGGCTCCTTGTTTTAATATAGATACACTTTTTTTATCACCTCAAAAAAGGGTAATCGGATTTTTAAAAAGTATTATTTAAAAAAACTTGCAACGCTAGGCGGGCCTTCTACCACTGAGCTACCAGTCTTCCCAACGAAAATCTGATTAACCTTGTTTATACTCCGTGACACCCGCCAAACAAATCGTTGACGTGACTGACCTCTCGCTCGAGCATGATACAAGATATGCTAGATAGCCGTTCCAGTTTGGTCCAAACCGCGCTTGACATTATGCGGTTAGTAGAATGCGAATTTATCTTTGCGACATACGGTTTATTCTCGTTTAAAAGATAGAAAGGGACATTATATATGGAAATATTTTGACCTATTGGATATTTTGATATGAGTTGAACTTTTTATACAATAAAAGTAACAAACATTTTTTTAAGGTTTAGATAATTGTAGTCATTATGCATATTTTGATTTTTTTGTGACTTAAATTTTACTTCAAAACAATGAGCCAACGTCAGAATTTTACCTTTTAAATAAAAAATGTTCCAGCGGCATCAGAATTTAAAACAATTTTATTTTTGTTTGTTAATCACGAATACATTTTAATTATCCAGAAACTTTACGAGGATTTATATGTGTGCCATATTTCAATGGAAAAATCTTAATGACAAAAACAAAATTTTAAAAATATATTAAAATTAATTGCGGCTTGACAAGATTTTTTTTAACTGCTTAAAAAGACGTTATTTTTACGTTATACACCACTGCAGCACTTATTTTTCCTGCGTTGTTTGAGCTCCATTCCTCAGATATTATTATTGTTTTAGCAGTCTCTAAATAAAAAATAATCCCAATTAACAGTCAATTTTTTTATATATATCAAATTTATACCGTACTATATTGATGCAAAATAAAATGAAAAAAATTGGTTGATTGCGTGGGACTATTGGGAGATTTGACATTTTTTTGTTACCTACCAGTATCCAATATACCAAATTTCAGTCTTCTAAGACCGTTGGATAAACATTAGAGTATTGAACTAAATATCAGGAAAAGAGGATTAACACTAAAAGGGGCCATAATTTATGAGTTCTTTTGGTTTAAAAAATCTTGCCAGAATGCAGACATGAGCTCCTAAAAAGAGCGATGTAGTGCTGCGAAGTAAACGGGTCAACTACACAATAATAATAATACAATACCGCTTTAAATATAAAAATCGACAAATGCAGAGTTCACAATTAGCCATTGAGCAGCGCTAATAGCTTTTGTGGCTATAGTAGTGCAAGTAAAAAGTTATAGATAAACATCGTAGTCAATGAAATGCTTAACAATTTTTGATTAAACGTTTTTCTGTGCAGTGGAGAGTTTACATGTCACTAGACCTAAGGCATGCATAAGTGAACTATCAAAATAATCAACATAATGGGATATTTAATGATATATATGTAAATAGTCAAAAATCGAAAAGATAATGGCCCAATTGTATCATCGGCGCGATATACATCCCATTCTCAACGAAATGTATGTATCGAGACTGTCGACCAACTAAATAAGACGATGTTCCTAGCGGCGCGCGTCCCAGCATGTTCCTAAACTGGTATTCGAGCTGTGATAGTCAGTGGTGCTTATTTAAGCGGTAGATCTTAGCACAATCCTCGGCTACTGGGGGAATTTAATCAGCAAATAACAAGATATTGAGGAGCTTACCACAGCTGTTCGGCCATTTAATTCATACGTTCTATGCTTTTTCCAGTCCAGAGTTTGCTTCCATTTATAATGCCGTGATTCTGGCTTCCGAAGTTTCAAATACGGTAAAACGTGTTGTTTGTATTGCGTAAGTTTTATAACTTTTTAAAGTGTTTCTATGTAGTGTGTAAATACGGATGCCATTTACAATTTGATAAATAAAAGATTTTTCAATATTCTTATGAAAAAAAAAATCAAGTTGAAACCGGAAGGACGACCTTTACCGAATATCGTCATAGAGAAACAAGGATCTAGACGGAAGAAATAATTGGATATGCGGGTGTATTAAAAGAAATCTCTTTTTTTTCGTGTATGTTTTTTACGGGGGTTAAGTCGTGGCTGAAATTAGTCTAACAAACCTAGTGCATTTAAGTGAGAAAAATGTGGAGTTTTCGAATTAGCTCTCATTAATTTTGACCTGATTTGCCTGAACTTTTGACTGACTGACAAATGTCTAGCAGAACATTTGGAAAAATCTACGGCGTTTAAGACAATTTCCAAAGAATTTCAAAGCGATATTTTGCGATATCCCATGAACAAATATTTGTTGAAGTTCAAGAATCTCCCTATGTAGAAGTTATGACTGATAAAAGAACAGACGTATCGGCAAAGTCACAAATGGTTTTAAATTTTAGCTATTCTCTACACCTACAAAAAATGATGCCGAGGGTCTTACCAAAAACATTTTCCACGTTTTGGACCCTATATTCGAAAATTCAAGTTATGATAGAGCAGCGGTCATGCGTGGGCAACATAACGGAGTTCAAGCGAGAATTTAAAAAATATATCCATTATACAATTTTGTGCACTGCTATGCACATAAACTAAATTCAAATATTCAAAACAAATTATATGTTCCTATATAAAATTATTAAAGATCAATAGAACACCTTGCAAGAATGTTCGCTAATAAATTGTAATCAAAAAGTTCTGAAAATCGCTAATATAGGTGCATAGTGATGTGTAAAGTTAACTGGCCTTCCATACCAGAAGAACCTGTGGTCAATAACTATAATTAAATATAAGTAATAGAAAATTTAATTTAAAAAGGGGGTTAAGTAATCTTTTAAGTAAACTGACAAGTTATTAACAAAACATTTTTTGTTGTAATGATAAGTTTACAAATATTAAAGTGAATAAATATTTTAATTAGCTGTTAATCAAAAGATTGGTATTTTTGTAACCAGTAAGGTTTCAAAAAGAAGTAGGCATATCACAAAGTATGACATTTTATTTATTTTTGTTTAATAAATACTTTTTAAGAAACAGGGTAGTTTGGGTAGGAAAAAAGTTTTAATAAAAGGAGCAGTTCCATTTCTAAAATGTTTAATCGAAATTAACTTGACAGGGCTATTTTAGGAAACCAAAAAAAAAATGTTAGAAATTTTGATAACCTCCCGATGACGACAGCTGATGCTGAGAGATGCTTTTCTAATTTAAACCACATAAAGACATTTTTGAGAAACGTTATGGTTGAAGATCGTTTAGTCGCATTATACATGTTGTCTATGGAAAAGAAAATTATTAGTGACATACATACATTACTATTCAAGAAAAATCGAAAGATCGATTTTATTTACAAAAAAATCCCTAAGTTCTTAGGTCACGAGCCGCTACTGTCTAGAACACTAATTTTTTTAATTGAGAAATTCAATGAACAGCAACAAGTCTAGCTCTACAACGTAAAGGTAGGATTCAAAGTTAACAAAATTTAGTTCATCCCCTTATCCTTAAAATGATATTATTGTTCTACACCAAAATATTAAGTTTCTATTATTTCGAAAACGGCACTTTTTGTAACGATGTTTACACAGTTTGAACAAATATTTTAATGTCATTAAGAGATTTTTAAAAATAATGACTTCAACATTAAATAAGCGTATGCCGATGTTTCCGTCACGGTCTAAACACAAAAATAATTGGCTGAAAAGTTTCCCTCTACTTAATTAATTAATTTACATATATATATATATATATATATATATATATATATATATATAATACAATTTATATATACGTATATTTGACAACAGCTTTATAGATGTATAAATTGTAACAAAAAGAGAGTTTTGTTATTAGGTAAGTACCGAGTACTTGGGTACAAAAATAGTTAAAAACCTTTTAATAAAAATTCCCTCGTAGTGAAATTTTCTCTTTATCAAGAAAAGTGACACACTACTAATTACATAATGCGTTTAAAGTCACTACCACATAACTATATATAAATATAAGCTGTACTATATGTGTATGACGGAATCCGTTACGTGGAATGTTCCGGTTAAAAGCCAAGTTAGCGATTTTTCTAGAAATAATTTCAAAACTGTTTAAATGAACGCCCTTTGTGTTGTGAAAATTCAAATTAAACATTCCCTTTATTCCACAATTTTTCAGCCTGCCTGACGTGGGAAAGTAGCCAAGTGGCAGGGTAAGGCACGGCAGCAGATGGGAACCATAGTAATAAAGACGCGCAACGTATTACTCAACTTTACTTATCTCAGCAAATGCCCCCTCAGGGGACTTTCGTGTCGGACAAGATCAGACACAAAGGTTACGGGGTACGACGCTCCCGGGGTCACCTGAGTCTTACACTTCCCTCACGCACACTCACACACACACACACTCCCACACACCTACACTTACATTCACACTCCTACACTCACATCTCACACTCTCACACCTTCACACTCATACCTACACACTTACTCACACACTTACACTCTCCTACAAATTCCCCCCAGGGGGCTACGAGTGTAATAGCAACTATCATCCTCATAGTACGGGTGTGACATCCCCGGGGCCCCAGTCATGTTGTGTGGTCCTGTATGTCTTTTTATGTAAAACACTTTAAAGACTATGGATAGGTCCTTTAATGATGTTAAACTTACGGTGCAGGGGGTCGGATCCCCAGTACCGGTCGGTGTAGAGGGTAGTCGTGTGGGCCCCTCCCGACCGTCAGCCAGCGACTGCACAGCGTCTCCAGTGGTTCACCAGGCTGGATCGCAGATAGCTACTGGGAACAAAGCAAGCAGATTCAAATTAAATCAAGGTGAAGAGTTCCCTACTCTTCAAAGGCAAAAGAGACCTAGAGTATCCTCCCCTATAGAATTAGTACCTGAATATAAAAGTTATACTAAGTTTTTTGTTATAAAGATAATTGAAGGTTCATTTTCAAAGGTATCCCCCTTTTTAATACATAGAGGTATTGTCACAGATATAGGTAATATAAAATCCATTAAAAAGATTAGAGACGGTTCTTTACTTGTAGAGGTAGACTCAATAGAACAATCTGACAAGATCACTAAAATTAATAGGCTTTGTGGCTACGACATATCTGTCGAGGCCCATAAGACACTCAACTTCGTTAAGGGTGTCATTTCCTGCAGAGATTTACTCAATTGTGACGAAGAGGAAATTTTAACGAATCTCTCATCTCAGGGGGTCATTCAAGTAAAAAGAATCAATTCCCGGAAAGGTACAGTGCTAACTCCAACAAGCAGTATAATTTTAACATTTAATACTCATGAACTCCCTGGCAGAGTCTATGCCGGCTGGTATAATCTCAAAGTAAGACCATTTATCCCAAATCCTCTAAGATGTTTCAAGTGTCAACGTTTTGGTCATTTATCTAATAATTGCAAAAACAATGCTTCTTTCCCTTTATGTGGTAAAGATCATGAACCCAATAGCCCTTGCCTTCCTCCCCCCATATGTGTAAATTCTAACGGGGACCACTCCCCTAGGTATAAAGGTTGCCCTATATTCAAGACGGAATACGAAATTCAGAAAATTAGAGTTACCGAAAAAACTTCATATACAGACGCTAAGAAAATATATAAAGCTCTCTATCCCTCCTATACAAACTCCTACTCTACAGTTCTTAAAAATGGCAACCCTGAAAACTCCGTCATTAATCACCATCAAAACGATGTTCCCCTCACAATCATCTCCTTCCACCCAACCTCCTCCTACCTCCACCACTCCGTCTTCCCAAAAATCCACTATTGACCCCCCCCTATCCTATTCTTCCTCAAAATCTTCACTTACCATTTCACCTCCCCCTAACCATTCCTCCAAAAGTCTTTCCTCGTCCTCTATGGACTATAAAGCTATCACTTCGAAATCCACATCAGTCAAATCCTCCTTGAGTAAACACGCTTCTTCCTCCTCTCTGTCCTCTACACACAGCACAAAATCCTCAAAAAATGATAAAACTGATAAACATGATAGCTCCCAGAAATACAAATCCTCTAAATCCAAAAACAAATAAAATGTCCATACTTCAATGGAATATTAATGGATTTTATAACAATATCGAGGATTTATCACTTCTCACAACTATACACAATCCATCAGTAATCCTTCTCCAAGAAACTAACTTAAATCCTCAAAAAACTTCTAATTTCAAAAGTTATAATTTCATTAGAAAAGACAGATGCGATGCTGAGAGACCGTCTGGTGGTGTAGCCATCCTAATACACAAATCCTTTACATATTATACCCTTAACATCATATCTGACTTAGAAGTGTGCGCCATACGCACTTCTCTCCATTGTGACTTAACCATATGCAACATATATATTTCCCCATCATATAATCTCTCAATTAACGACCTTAATCTCATTATACCCCAACTTCCAACGCCTTTCATTCTTGCTGGAGATTTCAACGGTCACAACCCTATCTGGGGTTCTCTAGACCTAAACCCCAGAGGTTCAATTCTGGAGGATTTCCTGTCATGCCATAATATATCTATAATTAATACTGGAACTCCAACTTTTATTAGCTCGTCCACAGGCAAACTTTCATCACTAGATCTTACTTTCTGCAACTCCGAACTTACTCCAGATCTACAATGGGAAGTTTTCGACGACACTTATAGCAGCGATCCTTTCCCCATCCTAATCAGATTCCTTTCTTGGCGGGATAACGTCAACCCCCATACGAACAAATCCATTTTAAACATTAAAAGGGCAAACTGGGCTAATATCAACAAAATTTTAAAGTTCCTTCTTTCGATCAATCTGATATCTTATAGATCTTAACACTACCCTGACCAATTTCGTATTAGCCATACATGAATCAGCCAAACTATCCATTCCCACTTCACATATTAATCCAAATAAACCTCCTGTCCCTTGGTGGAATGATGAATGCAAGACAGCCATCAAGGAAAGAAAAACGTCCTTAAATCGATTCAAACATTCTTCTTCCACAGTTGATTTGATCGACTTTAAACGAAAACGGGCCAAGGCGAAGCGAATCATTAAAGAATCAAAAATCAAATCTTGGAAAAACTATGTAGGCAGTATCTGTTCTCAAACCTCGAGTGCCGAACTATGGAACAAAATACGACGTCTGAAAGGACAACCTACTAGAATGATCCCTGGCTTAATGGTCCAAAACTCCTGGATCACAGATAAATTAGAAATTTCTAACTGTTTTGCTTCCCACTACAGCAAAATCTCCAGTAACTCATCCTACAGTAATATTTTTCAATCATACAAAACTCTCAAAGAATCTAAGCCAATCGACTTTAGCAGTTCCACAGAATTTTCATACAATGTCCCATTTACTCTTGAAGAACTTAGCTTTGCATTATCCAGAAGCAGAAACACTGCCCCTGGCCCAGACAATGTTCTTATCCCAATGATTACTAATCTTTCAAATAGAGCTCTAAATTTTTTATTAAAAATCTACAATCACATTTGGCTAAATAATATTTACCCTGAATCCTGGAGGTCATCTATCTTGATACCCGTTCATAAACCTAACAAACCCAGAAATTCTGCAGAGGGATACCGCCCCATCTCCCTTACAAGCCACCTTGGCAAAATATTAGAACGTATGATAAACTTCAGACTCATTTGGTACCTAGAGAAACACTCCCTTTTGGATAAACATCAGTATGGTTTTCGAAAACACAGATCAACACTCGATCATCTAGTTGGCCTGGACATTGACATCCACAACTCCTTCTACAGAAGACACCACCTAGTTGCGATTTTCCTAGATCTTTCCAACGCCTTCGACGTTGCCTGGAGACATAACATTTTAAGCACACTGCACAATTGGGGTCTCAGAGGTTCTCTTCCAAAATTTATCAGTCAATTCCTCCTCAATCGATCTTTCAAAGTTAAAGTAGGGAACTATTTTTCTGATATATTTCCTCTCGAAAACGGCATCCCTCAGGGCTCTGTTCTTAGTCCTACATTATTCTTAATTGCCCTTCACAATATCTACAAATATATTCCTTCTCAAATTTCTTATAGGCTTTATGCAGATGACCTAGTTATTTACTACTCTTCTCACAGCCCTCGTACATGCGATCGCCAACTCCAAATATGCCTTAACTCCCTCACAGATTACTCTGAAAACTTCGGTTTCCGTTTCTCCCCGTCAAAATCCTCAGTTTTACACTTCTGCAACATAAGATCCTGTTCAAAAATGGATGTTCTTACCTTTAAAGGCACTCCCATTCCCCTTCAAGAAAATACTAAATTTCTTGGTCTGTATTTTGATAACAAATTAAACTGGAAAACCCATATTAATTATTTACGTTCCAAATGTACGGCTGACATCAAAATACTCAAAATGCTATCCCATTCTCATTGGGGATCGGACGGTCTCACAATCATTAAACTCTACAAGTCCCTAATAAGATCAAAACTAGATTACGGCTGTATTGTATACTCCTCAGCCAGGACTTCATACATTGATCGCCTTGAACCTTTACAATCTTACTGCCTCCGTCTCGCCACCGGAGCATTCCGTACTAGTCCAGTAATAAGCCTACAAAGTATTACAGAAACCATGTCTCTCCCTTACAGAAGATTGTACTTACTTTTAAAATTCGCTACCACCTCCTGGTTTAAAACTTTTCTTCCCGATCATATAAACTTCTTCCATAATCTTCCTCCTCAAACCTACTATTTAAACACCAAACACACTTTAAGCTCAAACGTACGTTATCACATTTTTGCCAATGAACATAATCTAATCCTCCCTTCTTTTCCTGATCCTTCCACTCATAAATTCCCCCCTGGATTTTCCCTACTATAAAATTTAACTACTCCCTTTGCAGATTCGACAAATATAACACAAACCCGCAACTAATAATCTCAGAATTTAACCAAATTATCAATAACCTGCCTGTATCACATAACCTAATCTTTACTGACGGCTCCAAGCTTCCTAATCAAGTCGGCTCTGCCTTCCACAGCTCCTCTAAACAGAGTCAATTTTTAATGAACAAACTCAACAGTGTCTTTACAGCCGAACTATACGCAATCTTCCAATCTCTAATATACATACGGTCAACCCAACACAAACACTGGATAATTGCCTCAGACTCCTTGAATTCTCTTCGAGCCATAAATCGCTTTCATAACAATCATTTATTGATTCAAAGAATCAAAGACCTAATAGTTGATCTTGAGAGAGAAGATAAAAATATAACCTTTCTTTGGATCCCTAGTCATATCGGTATCCATGGCAATGAAGTAGCTGATTCTCTTGCCAAAGAGGCTCAGTTAGGACATACATGCGCTCATATCTTCAATCCTAATGATATAACCCCCCACATTAAAATTATTATACGAGACTTGGTGCAGCTTGACTGGGACCTGTATGAAGATCAAAATAAACTCCACGAAATTAAACCAGTATTTTATCAAAGTATCCCCTTTAATTCCTCTAATAGAAGAGAACAATGCTTATTTAACAGACTAATGATTGGACACAGCAAACTAACTCATGAATTCTTATTGAATAATGGAGACATAAATACATGCTTTTCTTGCAATATCCCTATAAGCATTAAACATATATTTCTTGAATGCAACCACCTTCGTCCTACTAGGAAAAAACATAACATAGATCTAGGAAATATGAGAGATATTTTTTCTGAAAATAACAAGGGATCCGTAATTAATTTTATACAAGAAATTAGAATAATCGATAAAATATAATAATCACTATTACTTACTCTATAGAAACTACGCTATAGACTGGGCGCTAAATGGCCGTAGATGCTGATGCGCCCGTGTCAACCTAACATTCTCTCTCTCTCTCTCTCAGCAAATGCAGAAGCTATTACAATTTTTTCGGGGGGCAACTGAACCCGAGAAAACCGATTCTTTACTGACATTGCACAAAGAATTAACGGAAGTGCTGCAATCGGACACACATTGATTATGAACAATTTATACTTGGCCAAAATGCTAAATTTTGAAATTGAAAAGTCAGCATCTATTTTAATTATTTATCTAGGAGGCATGTCTGCGCGTTACTGTCCAGTCTACAGCTCTGTCCGATCCTGATAGTTGTCAAAGATAATTTGAAAAATAAGTATTTATTAGTATTTTTGTAATTATAGAACGTAATTTTCAACAGTATTGGCAGTATTAAAATAGGATCTGCCTGATGTTACTCTTATACGCAAAAGCAGCATTCCCGTTAATTATTTGCGCAATGTAAGTAAAGAGTCAGTTTTCTCGAGTTCAGTTCACTATCAAATAAAATCCGCAGTAGCTGAGATTAATTAAAAGATTAACACTTTTGGCTGCCTCGGTTGCTACCATACTGCTCGACTACTTTCACGCGTTCAGCCGTTTTTGATCAGGTTTGGAAGCATTTTTCGCATGTTTCACATAATTTTAGCGTAATTTGAGATATACATTTTGTAGTATGGTACTTCTACTTTCGACATGATTTTGCAGAATTGAAATCGGATCATCTACGACGTATCCAGATACGCTGATAAATAGTGCATTACAGAATTAAAATCGCAAATGTTCAAGAACTAATAATCCCACAGCGTCTGGTTTTGGTATGTACATATCTGTAACTATTATTTCGCAAAGGGCCTCCGCTACAACTTGAGAAGTAACGGAGATATGAATTTTCGAAAAAAGCCTAATTTTTCCGGTTTATTCTAATCATCCGATCAAGTCGTGTAACCATATCATATTGTGTGTTATTTTATTCTTTACAATTCATCACTGCACCGTTAAAATTGCTTTATTCGTTTCGATTTAAGCTAAAAACGAAAGAAAATGCGATTTTTTACATTAAATGTTTATAACAAATAAACAAATGATAGTTGCCAGTGGAAAACATAATGCAATATTACTATGGACTATCTTGAGTGTTGCACTCGGTTTCCGGTTACTATTTTTGGCAACAAATCATTAGTTTGTAATTTTTTGTAAACAGGTTTATGGTCTTGGCTAAATAATCCAAGAGAGGATGTGCAGGGCAGATCTCTGTAATGAGCCACCTTCCACTAGAGAATAAACATTGATGTACAATATGATCAAAAATGAGCTATATTCGTGAACTCTCAATATTTGTGGTATACATGTATATCTCATTCTTACCACCCTCGTAAAAGGTAAATTGTAACGGTAAAAAATCACCCTCTGATGCCGAAAAACATGTTTTCTCAAGTCCGACGATCTATATGTCTGTATGTCTCTCTGTTCCTGACCCAGCATATCTATGAAAATGCTTACCCTTGACTGCCAAATATTAAGGGTCATGAGAAATAGTAACATTTTGGTAAAAATTCAATATGGCGAAAGAATATGGCCGCCTAGTGAAATCTTAAATAAAAGATAACTAAAAAATTACCCAATTTATCTAAAATTTTGAACAAAAATTAAGCGTGGCATAAGGATAAACTGATAAAATTTGGCTAAGGAGCCATTATGTTGAAACAAAATGGGGTCCTGATGAAATGTTTAAAATATCAGTATCAAGAAACTACTTATTCAATATCCAACTGAGTAAAAAGTTTACACAAAAGTCAAGTGTGAAATGGGGATGAAATGGAAAATTTGTCAATCCTATATGGCAGAATTAAATGGCGCATGGCGGTCTAATAAAATGCTTAAAACGTCCTTATAGTTTAATTTAATAGAACAATCTTCTTTTTTGGTGGAATATATTAAATGTCATAATTGAGATTTCGTAGAGTATGGAAATAAAATGTAAAATAAAAAGCAATAAAAATGAATTAACGACAAATAAAAAAAATTGGAAAATTTCCTTTACCCGTTATGAATCTTCCATTTTATTAGGAATAGTGAAGTGTGACCTAATATATACTCTCTTTTCAAACATTTTTATTGGGAGCTATTTGTTGCCATCATATTGGATTGTTACCAGTTTCTACCTATGCCAGACTTGATTTTTGATCGATAAAAATATTTTTTTTATATTTGTCTCGGGACGCTAAAACCTGAAAACATGTAAAACCTGAGAGTGTGACTTTTTCACAATTACAAATATTTTATTTGGCCGCCATTTTGTCCCTACATCTGGAGTTAGTACCACAGTTTTACTACTTCATCTCTATATCACAATTATGTATGGCACACAATTTGAAATCAGTCATTAAGAATTAAGTCGCCATTTTGGTCCGCAATCTTGAATTCGTACCAAAATTTTATCAGTGGACTTTAAAAGTTCACTAAGCCGTCATTTTGTTTTGCACATTGGATTTTTACCAAAATGTTACAAGATCATCCCTATATCTCCTAATTTTTGGCCAAAGTTTGAAGTGAATCAGGTAAATAATTTTTTAGCTACTCCGCGAACAGACAGACCGACAAACCGACAGACAGACAGACAGACGAACCGACGAAATTGAGAAAACATTTTTTTCGGCATCTAGCGACTCTGAAGCGTAAAGTAGTGAACAAATCTCGAAAGGTGATTTGCACACACAATTGCAACGATTTTATGTTTTCACAAAAATTTTAAATTAATTTAATAAGTAGTTTCCATCAAGTCGATTTTTCAAATATTTATTAGGTCACCATCTTGAATCCGAACCAAAATATTACCAGTTTATTTTTATGTAAGTTTTTGTTTGCAAAATGGCAGGTAAATTGAATAATTAGTTTATTTAGTAATAATATTTTTAACATTGCATCAGGAGCTATTTATGTAGTTTTTAGCTATGTCGTGAACTGATAGACCGACAGACAGGATGATGGAATTAAGAAAACATGTTTTTTTGACATCTAGAAATGCTAAAAAACGTGAAGGCAAAACCTTGGAGGGTTATTTTTTCGACCGTCTTGAATGCGTTGCATATTTTTACCAGTTTATCTCTATATTACAATTAATTCTTGTTCAAAATGTATATATATATATATATATATATATATATATATATATATATATATATAAATATGTACATATATACATATATATATATATATATATATATATATATATATATATATATATATATATATATATATATATATATATATATATATATATATATATATATATATATAGTAAGTAGGTTATTTTCTTGGACCTTTCTTATATATTGTTAGTATTTGTTTCTTGGAATATGATCCTCCAATTAAAAATTAAAAAGCTATTTTCACGTATTCATGTCTCTTTTAAAACAAGACATAAATACGTGAAAATAGTTGTTTAATTTTTTATTGGTGGATCATATCCCAAGAAACAAATACTAACTATATATATATATATATATATATATATATATATATATATATATATATATATATATATATATATATATATATATATATATATATATATATATATATATATATATATATATATATATATATATATATATATATATATATATATATATATATATATATATATATATATATAGATATAAATGTTTGGCCAACATGCTTTTCGTGTTAAAATACAAAAATTCCAGGAGAATTGTGGTTATTACAAATATCTTCTTTATTACCTCACGTGGTAGATATTAGATTGTGATTTCGCAAACATTTCGTTAATGTTCCAAGAATCTGGTTGGTAAATTGGTCTCCTAAAGTGACTTACGTCTGTTTGTATGTTTTTGAACTATATAAATAGAAAGTTAATACATAAGTCGTTCTCTGCATAACTAAATTTATATTTTATTTTAATAACTTGTCTAGATTTAGATATTATTTTAAAGTTCAAACATTTCAAACCTGCAATTCATTAACTACATGTATTATTATGTTTTAAATAGTTAATTGAGTGGAGAACTTATCAACATCTGATACAAGGAATCTAGTTTTTTTTTCTATAATTGTCTAAAAACTACTTATTTTTGAAATGTTGATAAGATATTTTAGACTCGATATCAGATACACAAAGTTATTCTTTTGATTAATTATTTGTGTTAACTCTATGATGTATTGTTTATTTTATTTGCATATTGCCTTATCGGACGTTGGACTTTATACTAAACCAACATTCGGTAAGCAAATATGTGTCAAATATTCGCACTACACGCTAAGACGAATGCTGTTTCTGATAATTTCTAGGATTATTACACTCGTTCGTCGTCCATTGGTATGATCTGCTACGCAATCTGACCAAACTATCATATGTCCGAACAAAGACCGGTTATATTTCGCATAGACGGTCTCATAATATACTCAATAAATTCACCACTTCGAGTCGTTGTTTAGTCGCAATATTAGTTTGCGTGCAACAAGATTAGCCGCGGAGTTATTGAGAGCACAATGCAAAGTTGGGATTTATTTAAGCGGTGTTTTATTTAACATTGGTTTGATCGTCTATACCGAGATTATCTGTCTTTGGTCCTTTGGTCGTCTGGCTCCAGCTTAAATAGTGAGTTTGTGGAGTAGTTCATTGTTGCACCATACTAGTTTCATTAGTATTTAGCATGCTGTGCGACGTTCTATAATTCATTTTGTAAACTGGTTTCTACAGAGAGGGCCAAAGCTTTGATCTACAGATTTAGGTTAAAATGTATTTGTAAATACGTATTTTGCACTGGGCAGTGTTTAACATATCTAAAAATTATGGTCACTACTATATCTGTTAAATTTTAAGTACCTGATATTTTCGAAATACAAATTTCCAGTCGATATGCCGTTTTAAAAAACAATGGTTCTTGGATTTATACCGACTACACGAGGCATCTTCAGGGATTCCCTATATTGGGTTTTTACGCAAGATAAAACACGTTTCCTGTGTCTCAATAGAAATGTTCTGGGTGCTTCAGGATTTCAACTAATTCTTTAATATTCCTTTTATTTTATCCCCAGATAAAGCAAAAACCTTATTCTCTTTTACATTAGTCATGTGTCATTTTGAGTGATGGTGTTCAGCGACAGCAGATTGAACAATTTATTTTTACTTATATATCTTTCATGTTCCTATAGCAGATACATCATACTGTCCAGTTTCACCTATATATATTTTACGACAGGAACAAGGAATTTTATAAACATCTTCTGATTGGAAAGGAATTACATATACCTTTTGGCGATAGTAAACATTGCCCAATCTTTTTGTGTGTATTAAAGATTGTGCGAATGTTAGATCTTCGCAGAATTCTTACAGTTTTTAACTGTTGTACCCTGTTTTGACACGGTCTAAACCCAAAAAAAAACATGATTCCATAAAAGCTTATGCCTTTTATGACTGTCGACATAAACTATTAACGTTAAAGTTTGTAGATGATTTGTTTATTACCTATTGTACAAAAAGGTCCAGGAATTGTAGAAGAAACCTTGTTAGTCTAAGAACAAAGTTATGAAATCTATTTAAATACATTTTTAAAATTATACATGTTCTATTCGTTGAGAAACTTCAGGAGTGATAACTGTTTTGAAAATACTTAATATATACTTATTATCTTTCGGGTATATTTTAAATATTTGAACTTAAAAAATGTATTTACAAGCATAAAAAGTTTTTACAGACCAGCAAAATTAGTTAATCGAATATCCAATAAAACTTGAAAAACCGAATTTGAAGTTTCACTTTACAAAATCATAATTAATATGTTTATATGCCTCTTTAAAAAAAAGTAGGTTTATTATTTATTTGACCCAACAATTTTGAATCGGAAACATGCCTCGCAAAAAATACTGGATTCCTTGTTCGATGACTAAATAGTTTGCTATAACTAAAATTTATAAATGTTTGGTATTACTTATAGAGTTCCGGATGGAGAAAGTTACGCAACATTGTACAGTGGACACCGTTTTTTCAAACATACAAGAAACATCGCTATCCTTGGGTACAGTTGGCTGGGCACCAAGGAAACTTTAAAGCTGGACCAGATCAGGGTACCATATTAAAAAAGCTATGTGTAAAAGAAGAAAAGTGTTTTCAGGTTAGTTATTTTAACGGTTCAATAAACATTAAGTTAGTGTACTATACAAAATAGTATATGTGATGTCCGATAGTTAAGTGGTGGTCGATTGAGACGACGCCGACGCACGATGTGCCCATTTTTATTCGGCAGCGCTTGATTTCAGGAGTTAGATCCAAAATCTGGTAAATGTTGCAGTTTTCGTAACTTCTTACTAAGTTAATGGCTCATAGAAATTATTATATACTAAAATAAGAAACTGAGAATAGTTTTGAAATTGAAAAATATTTATTCGGTATTTTCTTATTAAACAAGTTTTATACATTGTTTGTAAGCGGACTTTTTTGGTTAAGAAAAACTAATTTACGTAGATTTTTCTTAATTTAACCAATTATACTTTTCTTGACCTATTATTATAAGTAAAATTTCTAGCACTGTCTTAGTTTGTAAATTTACTACGTCATTTTAGACTAGCAGTAAAGTTTAGAACAATACATCAGGAAGTTTTTGAAAATTATTTACTCAACACAAAGATTTTTTTTATTTATTGGGCTATCCAGTCTCGACCCTACATTCAATTGTAGAAATATATTTTATTTAATAAAAAAAAAATATACATGTTTTTGTGAACATATATGTACGTATTAGTTATTTTACCATTATTTCAATGTTAGTTTTCTCGTAAAAGGGAAATATTGTAATCGTGAAAAAAGTCCCTAGAAGCCGAAGAACTCGTTTTATCGGTTCCATCGGTCTGTTTATCGGTCTGTCTGCCGGTTCGCGGCATAGCAAAAGAACTGCTTAGCCGATTGACTTCAAAAAGTAAGAGTCATATGGGTATGACCTGGTAATATTGTGGTAAAAATCCAACAAGGCGGAACAAAATGACTAGTAAAATATTATTACTAGAAAAATAATTATCCAGTTTACTTCAAATTTTGCACAAAAATCAAATGTTACGTAATCAGCCTGAAAAACTACTTAGATTAATTTCAAATTTTGTACAAGAATTGAGTATGATATGGAGATGAACTGATAAAATTGACAAGGCTTTATATCAGGTACGGATCATACCAGCCACAATACAGATTTGTTCAATAAGCTTCCTAGTGGTTCGTCGCTTATTTCCACGGAGTATAAACAAGGTTTATTGTATGTTCACCATGGGCTTCTTAGCTCGGTGGTAGGTTATTCGGATTTGGATGCGGCGCATGTGCTCGAATCCTCATTCAGGCATATAATTTTTTTAACAAAACTTATAATTAATTAAAATGCGGATTAGGTTAGGATTTATTAGGTTTCTTGTAAAGAGAGGGTGCGATAGCGCTCCAAAAAAATTCCGATTCTATATTAAAACAAGGATTTTTTTACAAACCCTATATTGTTAGTTGGTTATAACACTTAACTAGTACGACTTCAACATGACGGCGGTCTTAAAAAAATCTGCGTAAGAATGTATTATTCAATTTATTTTAAATTATGCCCAAAAATGGTAGAAACTGTTTAGAAGGGATCCATTATGATGGAACAAAACGGCGCCCAATAAAATTGTTTGAAAAGACAGTATGGTAGTGTTATACTATTTGCGAAACTATATTCAGTGCACTTCACTATTCATAATAAAAGAAAATATTAAGAACGAGGAAAGTTCCGGGTAAAGGACATTTACCGATCCTTTTTAGTGTTTCTATATGATATTAGCTTTCTCTACAATTTTTACCATTTTTATGGTGTTTGTTTATTCTTAACATTTTTTTTGCATATCCAGGCATATCTTTCCCATTGGGCACTCTGGACAACGGCCCAAGGCCCCGCGATCGATGGGGCCCCCGAGGCTTCTTAATTTCTGCCAGATCGCCAACCGATAACCGATAAATATATTTATTCTGTTAATCAAACCATAATTTCTGCCTATAATACCTATTTGCTTAATAGTATTTTTTAGATTCTAATGATAACAACGGCCCTGCTAATACTGGCAATTATCTCTGGTTGCCTACGTGCGTGTTGTATAGCCAGACTACTTCAGCTTCTATTAATTTAACAGAAGAGATCGAATCAGAATCTGTAGACAGAGCATCTGCTCTTCAAATGAGTGTAATGATTGGAAACACATTAATAATATAATTTTAACACATGAAAATAGCCCAGCACATACGAATCAATGATCAGTTACGGTGCGAAATCAAGCGGTTGGTAGAATAGATACAGAATTATTATCTCAATATCAAAAAGAAGTGGATTACTGGAGAAATGTGCTTAAACCAATTGTTGCAATCGTGAAATTTTTGGCATCGAGAAGTCTTTCGTTTCGTGGTGACAATGAAATCTTTGGATCCCCCAACAATGAAAATAATTTGGGATATGCTGGGTTATTAAGTGAATTTGAACAATTTCTTTCTTCTCACTTAATAAAATATGGAAATCCTAGAAAAGGAAAATTTTCTTATTTATCAGCAAATATCTGTAATGAGTTTATTGACGTAATGGAGAAACAGGTACTAAACAAAATTATAAATGAAGTTAAATTAGCAAAATATTTTTCCATTAGCGTTGACAGTACGCCCGATCTGTCTCTCTGTTGACCAGCTAATTTTTGTAATTCGATACGTAAAAGACCATGGTCCTGTTGAAAGGTTTCTGTATGATATTCCTCTTAAAGAACATATATCTGAGTATTTAGCTGACACCATCCTAAGTTTTTTAGAGAATCATGATATACCCATAAAAGATTGCAGAGGACAAAGTTATGACAATGCTTCAAATATGTCGGGGAAGTATTCTGATCTACAAGCCAGAATCAAAGAGAAATGTGAATTTTCTACCTTTGTACCATGTGCGGGTCATTCTCTTAATTTGGTTGGGGTCCATGCCGCTGGGTGCGTACCAGAGACAACAAGTTATTTTCAAATGATTCAAAAACTGTACAATTTTTTTTCGGACTCTACCCACCGATGGAATATATTGACTGAACGTTTATGGTCTAAAAGAATCATTAAAGATCTTTCACAAAAAAAATGGTTTGCACGAGCTGATGCAGTAAGCGCCTAACCTAACCTAACATAGAATGTCTTATCATGACCGATATCTGGAGTTCTATATAAGAAAGAACCGACAAAACAAGAAATTTTCTACGGAAATAAACAGCAACAATGGATCTTGCAACTAATATATTTACTTCACTTGATTAATTTATTATTAATCTCAGAGATAAATTTGATGACTTCGAATCGTCTGCCAAAAAGAAAAATCCTAACTCGGACTACAAAGACCTATCTAAACGAACAAAAGGTAAAAGCTCCCGCGAGGCATTTTTTGATGGCCCGGCCCCGTCAGTTCAAAAAAATTGAAGTATAGGCCTTTCTCTCCATAATAGATACCCTGAGCTTGCATCTAAAACAGCGACTAAGTTCGTATAAGCTTGAGAACTCTAAATCCTGAAGAATTGAAACAAAAATGCAAAGAATTTGCTGAATTCTATTATAAAGACGTTAACGAGATGGAGCTAGAAACAGAATGTTTACATTTAAATGAATACTTGAAAGTGCTCCAGCCTAATGCAAATAAGCATACTACAAGTATTTCAGCAATATATCGTCTATTGAAAGAAAATAAAATTGAAGAAACATTTCCAAATGTAGAAATTGCGTTCAGAATCTTTTTGAACAAGATAATTACTAATTGCAGTAGGGAACGGTTCTTCTCCAAGTTAGAAAGGATTAAAAATGAATTAGGAAGTACAATGCTCCAAGAAAGATTGACCAGTTTGTCGCTGATGTCCAAAGAATCAGATATGCAAAAGAACTGAGAAAAGTGATTAATGATTTTGCTCATCTTAAAGTTAGAAAAGTTCCGCTTCAACCAGTTTAACCTTTTAAATTATATTACTTATAGTCTGCGCCACCATATAGTTTTAAGTAAATATGAATAGACTTTCTGTTCTGTTATATAATAATTACCTATGGATTTAATGTTACTGTATGAAAAAATAAAAATAAGAGATGCATAAATCAAAATTCTATACTTATTCAGGTTTTGCTACAGCTTTTGCTTGCATTGATTAATAGTCCTATATTATAGTGATAAGTGCCCCATTATCCTAAAGTACCCAGGGCCCCCAATAGGTCAAAGACGGCCCTGCGCATATCATATATTATCATGTGAATTACCACAATTTTAATTTTTACCTGTATTATCGTGTAATAGAAACCTGTAGTCGGGTATAGACAGTAGGCAATTAGTTTTAAGTTGGGTATAAGTCAGTATGTCTAAATAAAAATTATCTAAGCTCTAAATTTAAAACACGCTTCTTGCTTTTTGCGCACTAAGAATTATTTATAACATGCATAACCAAAATGGCCTGCTAATAAAAAATAATAAACTACTATTTTCTCTTGAATTTCATTTAATAGTAGAGTGCACTTCACACGCTATCGTTTATCCCCTAGGAACTTTAGGACTAAAAAGTTTTAACAATGTTTTTTTGTAGAAGTTATAGTTATAGTTATTAACCCCGTTGGCGCAAATTAAAATTTTCTAGTTAAGTACATCATAAGATAGTGCTTTTAATTAGGCACCATCGAGTACCAAATTGACAATTTTTTCTATACAAATTATATTTTTTATAAATGTATGAAAATTAGATTTTGTATGGGCTCTTACGGGCTCCTAAAATACAAAAATGCGTTTTTCTCAGTTCGACTGGCTCGAATTTTAATAATTTTTCAAAGATTTTTGTGTTCATACCGCGATGTCTTGAAGAATATTACCAAAATACGAAAAAAATCATTCTTGACAAAAATACGGGGCCGAGTTTTCTCTGAATCGAAATTTCCGTGTATTTTCCAACTAAATGGTATATCTCCGCTAATAAAATATCAATATTTCAACATCTCAATAATTCCAAATGGCGTCGACTCGTTGCAGCGGTGGTCCCTTATCTAATTTTAACGAATGTTTCGCAAACTGCCGAACGCACAATTCCGTGTTTAGTAAATTTTAATTTGCGTCCTTAAGGACACGACGATTTTTTGACGAAAAACGGGGTTAGTAACTATAGGACACCTTGTACAAAAAAAACATTGTCAAACCTTTTTAGCCCTAAATAAATAGTTACTATTCAAATAAACCGTCACAAAGAATCTGTACTTATGCAAAAGCGCTAATGAATGTTCTGTTATTGATTTATATTATGTTTCCAAAATGTATATGAATTGTAATATATATCAATAAACATGTTAAACAAATTGTTTATTATATTTGTAAATTTGTGTCTGCAAAATGACAAATTAATATAGCTTATTTTTACACCTGTTTAATTAACTTTTTTTAGGTTTTAATGAAAGACGTTCTCCGACCATATGTTCCTGAATACAAAGGTCTCGTGGCAAGCGACGATGGTGAGTCCGAATACATCCAGCTACAAGATCTGTTGGGCGATTTTATCTCGCCATGTGTAATGGATTGTAAAATAGGTGTACGGACCTACTTGGAGGAGGAACTGGCGAAAGCGAAAGAAAAGCCCAAGTTACGTAAGGTGAGCTACATTTTGGGGTCTATACAGACTCATTCAAGATTTATGGCCACTTTTCGAAAATATCATTAATTTTAATGCGTTAGCATACATTATCTTAGCATGGTAAAATCTTTCAAAATGTGGTCTTCTTTCCACTGCGGCATATTTCTTTAGTGTTCTTTAATAAAGGAA
The DNA here is from genome assembly GCA_030620095.1 of Kuschelorhynchus macadamiae. Classification (NCBI taxonomy): domain Eukaryota; kingdom Metazoa; phylum Arthropoda; class Insecta; order Coleoptera; family Curculionidae; genus Kuschelorhynchus; species Kuschelorhynchus macadamiae. The sequence goes on along the minus strand of JAUTXW010000278.1, from coordinate 1,286,084 downwards.
TACAGGGTAAATGAAAACCTTTATATTTTCAGATTCCTCTCTTTTTGACCATTCACCCAATATAGAGGTTGTAGGGCCTATATAGAGTCGTTCAAGATTTATGGCCACTTTTCGAAAATATTAGAGGTACATTTGATATTAAGAGACCACCTATTTTGACTAGTTTTGTGAATAAAATGAGGATTTTCAGCAGCGTTATAATTAATTTAATTAATTAATAAAATTATGTCTATTGACATTTCTATTTTTGTGGAGTGTTGCTTTGTCAGTAAAAAACTCAGCAAATCTTGGCTCTCTTTGAATTTGTTGTTTTGCCCAGTAACAAAAGTCTAGTGTGCCTTATTATTACAAATGAAATTGAGCTGTCAAAAATACAAATTTGATTTGTCAAGTAATGCTGGTCCTTGAGTTTTGTATTAAAAACTCAGTACAGTTTCTATAGACGCATAGATGAATTTTAATACATTAGGAGATGTTAGCGTATCTTTTGAAAATTGTTTAAATATTTGTTTCGAACAAAACGGTGGTCATTTTGAACATCTAATTAAGTAGTTTTTGCTGTTTTAGTTTTTTATTATTATAATTACTCTAGGATGGATAACTCAACAACTAGTTTAAACTATGTTATCGCTAACAAACAATGTCTTTCATTTGCTCCTAACACATAAATCATATCGATCATTTCGTAATAATCACCAGTTTTATTACCAGATCCAGTGGCGGCTCGTGAATTTAAAAACGGGTGAATCGCAGCGTAGCTAGGTGCGCCGTAGGCAAAAATAGGGGAGCAGACTAAAATTTTTCGGGGTGCCACGCCCAAAATGGCTATTTTTTACCTTTTCATCATGTTAATTATCCATAGTTTTGGAGCGTTTTTTAATACTTAGGAGAAATAATATAAATTTATAAGATTTTAAATATATTTTTTTGTTCTTAAAAAACAGTTATGTACCTATATCTTAAAGCTAATTTCAATTCAATTCGATCGATGCAAAACTACTTCCGTCTCCGATGATCCGAACGCACTAATTTACATTAAATCTACAACAAGCGAACAAGCGTCTGCAGCCTGCAGCAGCAGTTTTATGCCGCTCTCATTTCTATTTGGTTTATTCACCATTGCGGTGCCATAACAACTGCCGGAAATGAATCTTAGCGTGAAAGTGTAGTCTGAAGCGGAATTTGTTACTCCTCATTGTGATTCCTCAACGGGTCGCTCTTATGAACAGGTGTTCAGGGCGCTACGTTTTTAAATCATTATTATTTTTTGAGTATATTGCGCACTAGTTTGGATAGAAAATAATGGTATAATTAAGTTAGTGTGAATTTATATAAAACACTACACTTTTATAATAGAAATGTAGATTATAAAATGCTTAATATTTTTAAATTATTTTTATTTTTAAGTAAATTGATTGGAAAATGTATAGGTGAAGTGGCGCTTCGCCCGCGTCCTCTGGCGAGCCGCCACTGACTAGATCATTGTAATACTACCATTTGTATTTGTGAAATGTTTGCATTAGTTTTCGACTTTAAAATATAAAGTTGATTTTTTAAAAAAATTATTTTATTTGTTACCATTACAAATGCGAGCTTATAAGTCACTGAAATAACAATGATAAGGTATATTTATAAGTTTACAAATGCTGATGCTGCGTGTGAACACTACTAAGCGAAATCTAGGAATCCGCATGTGAAAAGATAATGTCATCAGTTCTCATCCTGAGAGGTGTGATTTCGTAATATTAGTGAGAATCAATATTTTCGTTTTCATTTGGTTTTGTCGATGACGGTTTCCCAAATTTTATATGATAATATTTATATAATATATAGATAGCAAAAATAAAAATTAGTATATAGAGAAATATTGTCCAAAAACGTATACGTTTAATATATACAGGGGACGACATCTCGAGAAGCTTCTTCTTCTGTTGGTTAAGTACAGCCTGAATTTCGTGACCTTTAGATTGATTGAATCCAATTCGATTTTGGGGAGATCGAACATTGGCAGCGACTGGCTGGATTTGGTCAAATGTAGAGGCGGTAGATTCATTTCTTGGAATTGCATTTGTATCGGCTGGTAGTTTTCAAGCGTTATTGATTTTATTTGGACTTTGCATTTTGGTGGTATTTCCATTAGGTAGGAACCGAAGAGTAGGATGTTCTCTCCGTATGCTTGGCAGGTAGATTTGCTAACCGTTTTGGTTGGTATGGTGACTAACCATTTGCCGTCGGTTATTTTGACGACTTTTATTTCGTTAATTTATATATAATTTTTATTTGGAACGAGCGACAAGTTGTGGCATTTATCCTTTGCTTAAGAATTTGAATGGGACAAGCTAGATGCTCTTCGATGATTTGGGCGAACGCATGTCGGCAGAGGAACTCATGTGACTGGATTTCTTGACATCTGTCTTCTTGGAAGGCATATTGGTCGTTGTTGAGTACTAGGTACGGCTTGTATGGTATGTTGACGAGAAAGGATTGATTGTTGGGGGTAGGTGAAGGAAACAGACCATAGTATTGATATGTTTCTTCTTCAACTAATGGAAGTTCTTGAATGAAGTTTAATTGGAACCCGTTAGAGAAACACTTAACTTCGATTAAATTCTCAAGTTTTGCTAAGTTTTGGAGTTCATTGTTGATGGTAATCGTTCAGAATGTAAATGTTCTTTTACTTTTTCTACTTCTTGGAAAAATTCTCGAGGATCGATAATTGCGTTATGGAGAGTGTTTAACTTTGCAAATGTTATTGACAGTTCTATTTTGTTAAATACGTCGTATATAGTTTGATAAATTAACGTAATTTGATTAATATGTATGGTTATTTGTTGATATTCTTGATGTTTTAGGTTACTAAATTCTATTTGTTTTATAGTAGTTCCCATTTGCAGAATACGTGATTTCAAGATCAATTGATTGTGTGTTATATTTGATGTTATTTCTTTAAATTTATTAATCGTTTGATCCAACAATGTGTTTCGATTTATCGCGTCTGTTTTTAGTTTATTTTGATTTCCTTGAAGAGCTTTAATTTTCGCGTCGATAATTTGCGCGTCGTTTTAGTCTAGGTTGCCAGTTATGCTCTTTATGAATGTACCTAGCGGATTAAAACGGCTTCTTTTATTTCTTTGACTAAGTTGATTTGGAAAATTTTGATATATTATTGCCTGAATTCGTTTTTCGAAATTTTGCAATGGCAAAAGAGAATTTTGGTATTCTTGAAAATAATTCTTGTACAAACGTTCAACAATTAAAAAAAATTTGAGTTAGAAATTTCGTGGTTTCTAACTTATAAGGAAGGATTCCTGGATAGTGGTTAAGGTCATGGTATTTGACTTTTACTGCGAGGACTGTCCAGGTACATCTGAAAAGATTGGCATTATTTTAGTTTCGTTTATATGTATGACTTCTTTTCGAATTTGGAATGTCTCGGATCCGGTTTTTTTATAAATTTGTGATCCTATTTTAGATATAATGTTTGTTTTGTTTTTTTTAATTTGTCGATTAGGTTTTGTTTTAAAATTTTGGATTCTTCAGGTATTTTCTCATATAGAGATTGGGTTTTGATTTTGTGATTATTTGTATATTCTGTGAAAACGACGCTACGAGGTTCATCGTGTCTCTGGAGTCAGTGTGTCCTAATATTAGTTCGAAAGATGTATAGTTTGTGCTGGAATGAATTGTGCTGTTATAAGCAATGGCAGCGTATGTCATTAAATCATTTATATCGGAATTTGGATCTGACTCTTGTAAAAGTCTTAGGTGTTCAATAAGGGTTGAATGGAACCTTTCTATGGGAGAGTTCGATTCATGATGCAAAGGTGTTGTAAAATGAATTTTAATATTATGGGCATCTAATAATCCTTTTACTGTTTCATTTTTAAATTCAGAACCATTGTCTGAGATGATAAGTTTTGGAATTCGGGGGTAATGTGGCATGAATTATTTGATTACCTTCAAACATTTCGCAATTTGATTTAATGTAAGTATCATATCTTAATTAAAAACTGCCGAGGTTTATTATTAATTATTTCATCAAGTATAGCCATTTGGTTAGAGTTAGCGTCATATTAGTACTGTGTTTAGTGTTTTCGGTATCAGTATGTTTATTATTCGTAATAGGTGGACTCATTGACGATTGAAGGAGCGAATTTGCGATTTTTCTGGCTTGACTAGAAGTTGAGGGTTGATTTCGGGAAAATGGAGGTCGAATTTGTGTATTTTGAAGAATTTTGATTTTTCCAATGTCTCGAATTACTTCGGAAACTGTCTCGGGATCTAAATTATCTGGGATATAATTATTGCCGAGGAATTCAAATATACCTTCATCTATATTACCTGGGTAATTTATTACAGAGTCGGACTCTAGGGCATCGGCGTTCGTATTCTGGTTTCCCTTTTTATATAATATCTCGTAATCAAACTCTTCAAGTTGAAGAGCCAAACCAAGGGGCGGTGATCTGTATAAATTTGAATTTTTTTTCCAAAAGGTACGGCCGGAAATATGTTCAGGCCCAAATAATTCCTAAAAGTTCCTTTTCGATGGTAGAATAACGCTGCTCGGTTTCGTTGAGCGTTCGCGATGCATAAGTTGTCGTGAGGGGGTGTTCCTTGAGAAAGGACTGCACCGAGAGGAACATTGGAGACATCTGTCGTGAGAACAAATGGCTTCGAAAAATCTGGGTGTTTAAGAACCGGGGCAGATGATTTGAAGATTTTTTTAGGCATACTGTGAGAAGTTTGTGATTTTGGCAAAATCTTTTATGAAATGGCGGTAATAGCCTGTAAGTCCTAGAAAGGATTTGATGTTCTTTTGGGTCTAGGGATTGGAAAATTTCTTACGGCGTCTACTTTTTCGGGATTTGGCTGAACACCGACTTCAGTGATTTTGTGACCGAGATAGGCTACTTCTTTGTGTAGGAATTCACTTTTGTCCAACTGTACTTTCAGATTGGATTGTCTTAGACGTTCAAACACAGTTTTCAATCGAACAATGTGTTCTTGCAAGGGGCTAGAAAAATTAATGATATCGTCTAGATATACTAAACAGATCTCATTCTGAATTCCACGCAAGACGTTGTTCATGACGCGTTGAAAGGTTGCCGGCGCATTTTTCGGGCCAAAAGGCATACGTCGAAGTTCATAATATCCGGTTTCAGTACTGAAGGCAGTTTTTGGGATGTCTGACGGATCCATCTCGCTTTGGTGGAATCCGTTGGCTAAATCGAGCGTTATGAAATATTGAGCTTTGTCCAACTTATCTAAAATGTCTGACATAATTCGAAGTGGCATTTTGTCGTCAATAGGCGTCCAATTTTTTTGGTACCACCCAAGTTGGGCTACTCTAAGGTGAATTTGTATTTTTTATGTATATGAGGATACGTTTTCGTAAATGTATATGAGGATACGTTTTCGTAAAAATTGGTGATTCATTAGTCAAGTTAATTTTGTGTTTTGCTTCGTTGGTGAATGTTAAAGGTGTATTTTCGCAATAAAATATGTCTCTGTGTTGATAACATAGTTTTCGCATTGCTTCGTATTCCTCAGAATTACAGTGTTTTAGGCGGATGTTTTTTTAATTTTATTTCAGTAAATTGTCTTGTACAGTGTTATATAAAGGTTTATAAAAAAAAATTAATCTCTGTTTCGTTTATATTTTCTATAAGAAGTGGTTAAATGTCATTTTAATAGGAATTTCACTAGTATTCGTAATAATAATAAAAGCATGGAAGTCTACGACTTTTACCAATGCTTTCCATTCCAGAATTTTTATATTCTAAAATTTCGATTCCTTCGAACTGGTTTACAGGAATTTTTATTTTTTATGATGGTCTTGGTGAAATAATGACTTGCCTTGGTTTGAAATTATTTTTTTCTAAGGTGTTAGTTTCAGTTTGATAAAAAAGGGGTAAAGTGACGTTGGTTGTTTGTAGACAGAAATCTTTTAAGTTAATACTAGCACCAATTTGTGTTAAAAACTCTATTCCGAGAAGCCCGTCATATTTTGGAGACAAATCAAACAAAAAAAACTTATGCGTACCATAAGTTTTAAAAGAAAGATAATTACTTGGTCATGGGTAGAAGTAGCATGTGCTGTCTTAACAAAAAATGTTTCAAAAACTATTAAATTTGGATTAATATTATGTGCAAGACTTGGTTTTATAAAACTTCGACCGTTACCTGCATCGATTAAAAATTTGGCATTTATTTCGGGGATAACAATTACAGAGAGGTCAATGTTAGTGTAATTATTTAAATGTATTACGTTTTGTCGTTTGGGTTTGCGTAATCCTAAAAATTTTCAGTTTGAATTTCCTCTAAATTATTATGCATGGATTGTGTTTGTGAAAAGGAGTCTTCATTAAAATAAGAAATATAATCGTTATTTAGGTTGAATTCTAAATATTAATTGGCATCGTAGTCGCATGTTTCAAAATTGGTGTTCAATGGCTAATTAGCAGAATAATCAGTCACTACATTATTTTGATAGTTGGAATTTTCATTTTCAATATTTTGGGACTGATAAGGTTCACTTTGTAGTTGTTCTACCGATTGATTGAAAAGTTCTTCTACGGTTATGTTATTATTACGGCGAGATTGGATACTAGCGTTATTTTGGACATTTCTAAGAATGGTATGTCCCGATGCGATATCCATTGGTTCAGGTTTCTGTATTCTTGATACAGATGATTTCATTGGGCGTTGAAAATTTCTAAAATTATTATTTGCTTGTCCAAAATTATTAGAAAAATGAGGTCTTATTTGAGAGCCGAAATTGTTATTCGAAAAGTTGGGTCTAATTTGAGAAAAATTTGGTACGTGTGGGCGTAAATTACTGGTATTGTTATTAGAGAAATTGCCAAATCCTAAAAATCTTTGATTATTAAAATTATTTGGATTATTTTGGGGAAAATAAGGTACACAATTATTTTGTCTTGGTGCATTTACGGAATAATGCATTTGGTTTGACCTATTTCTATTTATTTGAGGCACCTGAACCTGGTTGCGATTAATGTTATTGGTATTTCATTCCTCTCGTGCGAAGCTCATGGCTTCCTCGAGAGAGTTTGGATTTTTAAGGCAATTAGAACCACTAACTGTATATGGTAATCTAGACCATTAATAAAAGTTTTTAACGCCAAATTATCGTATTCTTGTATTTTAAATATTTTTATTGCTCTGGTGTCCCTGCTCATGTTAATTTTTAAAAGCAATAAACTACCCGCATCTTCGATTCTCAAGCCGAAGTGTTGCGTGCTTTCATTTTTTAATGGCTTTAGGGTGAGAATATCCGGAACCACGCAATAAATGGATCTTTGATCAGCAAATATAGAAATTATGGCATCTTTTACTACTTCCCAATTTTGTAATTCTGCTCTGGAAGCTAGTAGGTCTGCTGCTCGACCCACTTACTTACTTAATATAGTGTCAAATATACAAACATTAATAGGTGCATTTGTTTATTTGTTTCGGATTACCGTCAAAAGGTGGAATATTATCGGCCTGATATCTGGTGAGCTGATAGTTTGGCTGCGCCATTTCTTTTTGCTTACTTTCTAATGAATTAACTAAATTATTACTAATATTAATTTTAAGAAAATCTGCGATTAGTTCTTTCAGTTTTTAAGGTAGAAAAGTATACAATATAGCAATTAATAAATGTTCGCTAGTCTGCGGAAAATTGGAGAAAAACGGCAGAAGTGACTTACAGCAGTAAAACCCAAATTTTCATCCCTACGCCTAGGCCTAATAGGAAGAGCGATGTGTGTCTTTTCACTGGAGTTTTCTGTGATGTCTGGGACGATGCTTGTTGCAGTGGAGTTGCAAGGCGACGATTTGTGAAAGTTCGATCCACCAAGAGTCGTTAAAACGATCACGGATTTTTTTGCTCGATGCACGAAGATCCGCCGGTGGATCCTACCGACTGCGCCAGTTTTCGACTTCAAAATATAAAGTTGATTTTTAAAAAAATGTATTTTATTTGTTACCATTACAAATGCGAGCTTACAACTCATTGAAATAACAATGATAAGGAATGTTTATAAGTTTACAAATGCTGTTGCTGCGTGTGAACACATGATAATGTCATCAGTTCTCACGGGGTATAACTCATTAAATCTTTTTTATTAGTGATAATTTTTAGTTTTTTAATTTTTAAATTTTTTCAATTCATCCATGCTGGTATGAATAAATAAATAAAAAATAGCTGTTGAAAGAAGAACACTTTGCAATATTTTGCCGTAATAAATTGAGTTGAAAATTGGTCATAAATCTTGAACGACTCTTCTATAAACCTTACAAAGCCTATATTCAGTGAATGGCCAAAAAGGGAGGAATCTAATATAATATAATTATTAAATTATTATTATTAAAAAAATTAAAAATTTGCATTCAGGATTTTTATTTACCCTGTATTATTAAAAAATACTAAAGAAAAATACCGTAGTTGAAAGAACACCACATTTGGAAGCTTTTGCCATGCTAAACTGTTTTATGGTAACGCATTTAAAAAATACAGGGCATCAATTAATGTACAAATAATATTTTATTATATTATATTCCGAATTCCATTCTATAGACATGACTAAATTATTGAATATAACTCTCGGGGGATAATAACTAGATGACATTTTGTTACAGAAATAAATCATGTGGCTTTCAAATCTTAAAGAGTTATCTATTTTCAGTCCTTTAGTGCTTTATTTTAATCATCTCTAATCAATCTGCATTTTAAGTATCGTCAGCAAATATAGCAAATTTCATTCTATAGAAAGGTGTGGAAGAACAGTAACGTATATAAGGAAGAGTAGTGGACCCAAGACGGACTCCTGTGGCACACCCCAGGCAAAATTAAGTTCGCGAGAAAAGTTATTTTTAGAAGATAGAGATCTTAGCTTAGCCTGAAATCGAAACTGTTATAGGTCTAAAATTTTACCACCTTTAAAAAGTGGGATAATTATAGCTTTGCTCAGGCAGAGGAAGAGCTGCCGGTAAGAAAGGAAACATCAGTTTCATACGTTCTTCAGCTAAAAGGAAAAGCTGCCGGTAAGAAAGGAAACATCAATTTCACACTTTCTTCAGCTTTTTCCAGCCGGAAGTGTTTTTATCTTATCAAAATATTCCTTTAATTTTCATAACAGTCGTAGGAGTAAAGAAAAACGATTCATGCACTGATGCATGATCCATATATTCCCTCGTCTCGTTTTCCACTGAAACAATGTGTGGCTTGCTGGTCTGCAGTTTAAAAGTAGAAACTGAAACATACAATAACACAGGCGTTTCCTCGATATCGTTGTCTCAGATGTTAATATAGCACCGCAAGAGCGGCATTATGCATATAAATATAACTCGACCGTGCATGAACAGGGCATGTTGAGAGAAGGTGCATTGTAGTCTGTGATTGCGTCCCGATAGGCCGTACACCTTACATCTGGTACATTAGAGAACTGACTGATGACAAACCAAAAGGAACCCTTCGGTTTCAGATTTCAAACCGGTTGATCTACAAAGGAGAATGTCAGTTTAGTTGACAATTTCAGTGCCTCGATATATTCATAGAAAATACCATGTTGAGATTTGTTTTGGTGATCATGAGAAAGCAATTAATGTTCTGATGCTTTGACTCGGGTTTTGATTTCTCGCGGCTCCATATGAGCAATCGTCTTGGTCGTGTATGTCCGTTGAAAAATATATCCAAGTTATTTTGCCGTTATAGCCCTCGCCTTAAAGAGGAAGGCCCCAAATAGCGATCTCATGGTCCCGTGCCAGCTGAAGTAGAGAGATCGCACTATTGGTGACCTTACGATAACGATGCGATTGTACATTTGATCTAAACTCACGTCACCCTAATGACGAGATCGGTAAATACGGTTCGAAAATCGTGGGTGGATGCTACGATAAGATGCATCTTGCGTGTACTCACGTCTAGATTCTTGATTATAGTAAAATAGGGACAGCAAGCATATTCATAGCAGCTACTTTATTCCCGGACATTTCTGATTTCCATATTTTGCTTAATCGCTGCTTCTTAAAGCCTCATTCACCTGACTTGTGTCAAGCATATGATGTTGATCGACACTTAAGTATCTAAAAGAATCGAAAGATTCTTATAGATACTTAAGTGTCGGAAACTGTTGTAAATCTCGGTCACTTGAAGCATAGAGCATAAGATCATTCATATAAAACATATTTGTGACCTTGTGAGTGCAATTTCCAAGAGATCCGCACACATAATCACGGGTCTTACGAAAAGACACCCAAATTGGAACCAACGAGATGCAAACAGTAGAAGACAAAGGGAGTCTTCCTGCAATACACCCACGCTTCTTCTAAAGATACTGTTTTACTGTATACTGGATCCCTATGTTATAGAGAATCTTGATTTCCAAAGTGTCATAAGATTACGGTACCAAAATTGTTTCCCCACCACACATATATCTAGAAGTAATGCAAGTTACTTTAGGGCCATTACTTCGACAAGAATGGTATTACATAGACTAGAGACCGATTTATGTCCCTCGTGGGTTACTAAGATGGTAATTTTAACACATTCAAGCTTAAATTGCTGTATCGTTTTGCTTGGAATAAGTTGTATTCGGTAGCAAAGTGTCACAACAGGATCAGCACTTTAGCATGGTCACATATTTTATTATTATTATTATTAACGCAATTTTATATAATTTTATTCGTATCTTTAATTTTGTTATTTATTATTGTTGATTATCGGTCATATTAGTCTTTACCTCTTAAGTCTAGTTTGATACGATCGTTCATAGGTTGCAGTGTTGAACCCCAGTCAGAAACTAATATTTTTACAAGGAACTCATAATATACAAAAGATGCTAGACTATTTAATTTGGAATTAATTATTTGTATGTAGAAAATTTTAAACACCAACATCCAATTAAAAATAACTAAAATATAAATGAAAATAGCAACAAACCAATATAAAATGTATACTTTAATTGCTAATGTAAAATATTCTATTTATATAGAGATCAAAGTAAATAACTTTGACGTATAATTAATTTATATTCGTGTATCTTACACAGATTTAATCAAGTTATAGTTTGTTATTGTGAAAATACATTTTGTTAAAGATTTATGAAATAACTAATAATAATATTAAGAAAAGCAGACAGTAGACTCTTTTGTAATAATTTAAGCAAATATGTATTATCTACATTTGTAAAATGATAATTTTTGAAATGAAATATGACGTGAAATATTAGTGTTTGTAGACTGAATTACGTCAACACATTCTAATTCGACAAGTATTAGCTAATACGAAATAACACATTTACGCAAGCAGGTAAAAATTAATAATATACAAAAATCTGTTTTTATATTAAGTTCTCACGATTCCGTGACCGCAGATGCCCACCATCTTCGGTCGGTTTAAATTTTAAAACTCCTTTGTCAAAAGATTATATCAAATTACTACTGATATTTTGGGCTGCTATGGAGAATAAAATATAGTCTTAGCATGCGTGCGTTGGATATACTCAACTTAATATTCTTCAGCATACGATATTTTTAATTTTGTTCAAGTAATTTTGAATTATTTGTGTTTATTAAGGAAATGTTATCAGTAGCAGCCCACTTCACGTAAATCAGACCGATATAATTACTACACAATGTCACGAGACTGAAATCTAATTTGACGTTTTGTCATTAATACGATTCAAAACCCTAATAAAATAAATCCGATAATTTGAATAATAATAATAATAATAATAATAATAATAAGTAAACAAAAACACTTGTTAATAATAAAAGAATAAAATAAAATCTTACAAATAAATTATGCCGCAATTAATTATTAGAAGAAATTTGAACAAGTTAGAACGAAAGAAAATGTCAGTCCTACTCTTTTCTCTATAATTACCTAGAAATGGTTTTTATGGACAGGTATACTGGATGACTACCAAAGTTTTGCCTACAAAGTATCCCCGTTGCTGTAAAAATTAGGTTAATTAAATTAGATAATTATTGTCATAATGATATAAGACTTAAAATTTGAGACCATTGATATATCGAGTTTAACTTTCAATCTACCGGGAAGTTACACGAATTATCCTTTTTTTCTTATAAAACTTCTCGATCTTTTTGTTTGATATTTTACATTTAGAATTAAAATCGTTGTTTTCATTGCCCCTTTTTTCTTTTCAAGTGAGTTGTTATGTTTTGCTAGTATTTAGAGAATAAAAACTATTTTCAACTCTCAAGTATTATGTTCCAAAAATGAACTTTATTTTATATCACTAGAATAAAATGATTATATGGGATGGATAATCCGACAAAGGAAAATAAAGAACTTACTTAATGGATTCTAACTTTGCCGTGTGTCAGTATGGTTAGCGATTATGAAGTTACCTAATGGACTTTCTATTTAAAAGTACAATTGGATTTTGAATAGATTAAATGCACACAATAATCATTTACGTTACATCCATAACCGCTCACCCTATATATAATTCTTTGTATTTTAATACTTCAATAACTACTACCTTTTTAGCAGCCGACCTGAGAGCCCTAACATTTACTTTTTTTATCTTTAGGACACTGAATCAAATTCTCAACACTTTTTTACTCTGTTCTTATTTGAAATGCTTCCCTGTTTTAATGAAGCTTTTTTTATAGGATATGTATGAAAAAATGTGCCAGATTGACCAGAATGCACCAAGTGAAGAGGAGCATAAGCTCAAAGGTGTGACGAAACCACGATATATGGTCTGGAGAGAGACGATATCGTCCACAGCCACTCTCGGATTTAGGATAGAAGGTGTTAGAAATTCGGATGGCACAAGTAGTAAAGACTTTAAAACGACAAAAATGAAAGAACAAATTATAGAGGCATTCCAGACTTTTACAGCGGGATTTCCCCATGCCGTGGTAAGTATAACAACCCGATTTTTTTTCGTAATTACCTTTAAAAGAACAAACATTTCGAACCGTAATATTATTTGACATATTGTAGTCCCAAGCAAGAACTTACTTGCCTTACCCTTTTATTTTTTCTTGAAACTTTAAAACTAGAATTACACAAAATTAATACCTAAAGTTGATAAACCAAGATCAAATCGTTGAAAGTCGTCTTTACGGTTCTGTCTGGGAGTACTAGCAATATCGGAATGCCTTCTTTTTTTTATAGAATAAAAGTCTTTCTAAACTAATTTCGAATTTAATTTTTGTGGATTTTAAAGTCTAGGATTCCTTATCTTTTCGGTAACCTGCCGTTTTCAAAATGACCTTTTGTACTACTAAAACTTTTTCATGTAGAATGATAGAATTTTGGTAAATTATCACTACGTACTACAATAAGACGGATGTGGTATTTCAAGTGCATTAATGTTTCTTACTGTTTTCCCTTCCGTGAAATTCGGGCACCAGTCTCTGGATTTTAATGGCAGAGACCCCTCTTTTCCTCTAAGTAGCTCTTACACACTTGAAAACTAGATCTTAATTAGCAGTTTATTATTTCGTTTTAAGAAGTTTACATTCGCTAGATCTATCTATACAGAAAATGAAAGAAAAAAATACAATTCCTTCCTACTAGACTTTTCTATAGAATTAACCAGATTTGTCAGAGATGATTTACTATCTTAATAAATAAAAATACACTATCTTACTTAAATTTAATATGCTATTCCTAAATCGTCATCATAGTAGAGAGTTGTAACTCAGGAGTGAGCTGGCTCAAAGAATCAGCTCAGTTAAGTGAGTCACTGAAGCAGCTCCGCGGCTCAGCTCTTTTTCAATTATGACTCACCTCTCACTTACAGCGTAACGGAGTGGGAACGACCTGCGCCGATGAAGAGCCGCAGAATCACCGACCGCCGAAAGAGTCGAACTGCATTGCAATATGTGCTGTTTGTTACATTCTCGATGTGGCGCGACTGAGCGGTCTTAACTCTTTAGGTTTTATCTTTTTATTTCGGCTGTTTAGATGTAAAATAAATACAGATATAGATATTAGATATGGTTGGAACTGCCTGTTGGTAAATACGCAAGCAAAATAAGGTAATTTACTATTAAAGAAAATAATGTAGATTAAAAAATGCAATAAATTTAAAACTTTATTTATTCTAACATTATGGAAAAGAACATATGATGACTTTTTTTAGGCAATATCGTGAAGTCATTTTTAATATTAATTATATAAATATCTATAAGTTTTAATACCTATCTTAAACGAAATAAATAAGAGCCTAATGTATTTGATAAATCTCCAACAGAAATTGTGCATAGTCAGACTGTATAACGTTAAAAATTAAAACACTAAACTTGATCAATTCGTCGCGGTGATTCTTCGCCGTACTAGCCGAGCACGATATCCCATCCACTGTCCTTTACAACTACGAGCCGCCAGGATGGCAGAACTGTGGCCCAGGAGTCAATTCATGAGTTAGGAGTCTTGTCAAACGACGGAGGAGTGTATTTCGCTCCTTCGTTTCGCTGCTCAATTGAGCCGACTCAGTGATCTGACTTAGTAAAGTGAGCCAGAGTCAGTGAAGGCCATCATTAAAATGCGTTACATGTCCCATCTCTACATCATAGTTCAACGTCGTATACGACGTGTGGTGGTTGCTGTAACCCAGACTGTCATGTGTTATCATCCAGTGATGAAATTACGTTGGTGATAGTCCGTCTCTATCTGTGTCGGATCTCGGCTTGTCGTGTGCCTGCTCCTAAACTTTATCCAGTCAGTTTACGGTGTCCGTCCATCTAGTGGGTGATCGTCCTCGGCGTCTTTTTCCATCAGGCATCAGACAACAAAACCTTCAACCTTGTCATGGCGCATTATCTGACCGAAGAATTTTAGGGCGCACGCAAATGTCAGACTGGAAAGACGGGTTCTGGGCCAATCTTGTTCAGAACTGAGGCATTAGTCCGGTGGGCAGTCCTCAGCATTCTGCGCCAGCACCACATTTAAAACGCATCAATTCGGCGTCTATCGGCCATCTTTATGGTCAATGTTTCAGATGCGTACCAAAAGACCGAGTACACCAAAGTCCTGACTAGAGATTTTTTAGTACATGTAGATATATTTCGATCTTTCCATATTTTGGTTATCTGGCTCATGGCTATGCGTCCAAGTTGGATACGACGTCGGATTTCAGGCTCGCAACTACCATCACTATAAATCAGGGATCCCAAGTATATAACGTGATCGACGACCTTACAGCCTGCGATTGTTGGGGGCGTCGGTTTAAGCTCGTATTCTCAGTCGCATATTAGGATTCTAGTTTTGTTCTGATTTATTTGGAGCCCATATACTTACAATTTCAAGTTTGTTCTAATTGCCCTTTGCTGTCTGCCACTAGAAGTGTGTCATCCGCATATCTTAAGTTCGATATCTTAACACCGCCAACACTGAAACACTTTTCCCAATCCTCTAGCACTACCCTCACTAGGTGTTCCTGATATAAATTAAAATGTAAAGGCGATAGTATACAGCCTTGTCTGGCCCGTTTTCCTATATTGACTGTTTTTGAGAAGCAGTTGTCAATTTTTATGACTGCCTGGCAGTTTAGAGTTTAGGTATAGTTGTTTTATCAGCATAACCAAGTGATCAGGAACACCCATGTCCAGAAGTATACTCCATATCTTATTCTACCTTATGTTATCAAACGTTTTCGTGTAATCCACAAAACATAGGTAAAGGGGTATGTAGTGCTCTCTCGCCTTCTCAATAAGAATATGGACATTCAGTATTTGTTCTTTTGTACCTCTGTTCTTAACAAAACTAGCTTGTTCTGGGGCAATGTAAAGTGATATATTGCAGTCTTGATTTAATTATGTGAAGCATAATATTACTTGCATGAGAGATGAGTGCAATAAGTCGGTAGTTGTCACAGTTTTTAGTGTTCCCTTTTTTGTGAAGAGGAATTATAGTTAAGGTGCACCAATCTTTAGGCCATTCTCCAGTTTTCCATATGCTATTGCAGAGATGGTGTAGGGTCGGTAGGCGCATTCACCCTGTAAATATTTCAGACCTCGGCAGGTATGTTATCGAACACAACAGCCTTCTTATCATTGAGTTTTCGGAGAGCTTCTTTAACTTCGCTTAGTAAAATATCATTTTACTACTTGGTTCATTTTCGTTGTTTATTATAAAGAGATGGTTTCTGTTATCTTCATACAGTTCTTCGTAGTATTCTCCATACTTCAAGGACTTGCTCCAGGTCAGTTATTAAATATCCATCCTTATTGTTGATTGCGTAGGATTTAGGTTTAAAGCAGCGTGTGTTGATTTTGATTTTTTGAAAGAAGTCACTAGACTGGTTGTTGTTTGAATTGGTTTCCTAAATACCCTTACTCAAAAGAAACTGTATTTGATTAAGAGTGTAGCGGATCGAAGCGGTGCCAGTCGATAAATTTCTGTGAATTAATTATAAAAGCCATAGTGAGGCAAAAAAAGTCGTGCGGTGATTGAATTTAAATGTTCAAGCGGTGCGAGAACCAATGAAAATGTATTTCCAAATGATACGGTTTAGGTCGGATTTAAAACAGAATTTAACTCAGTCTTGTTCAGCCTCTGTGTTTATCTTTAAAAGCATATTTTAAGAACATAGAAAATAAAATAATTATTGGCATCCTAAGGGCCCTAAAGTTTTAACGAAGAGATGTTCAATGAATTCAACGATGCGACGACTGTGGGTCGAGGTAAGTTTGGACATCATTACTTAAGTGGCCGGGACAACACTCATGCTGATACCACACGTTCGTTCTAGTAGCGATGGTCACATCTTCTAGCAGTTCTGGTAAATCGTTCATAAGAAATTGCAAGTAAGATTCACCATTAAGGCACCAGACATGGACGCTCCAGCAATGCTGGTGGTCAATTTCTCGCATCAAATGTGGATTGACGCCAGACCAGTAATGCATGTTATGAAGATTAACTCTTCCATTACCGGTAAATGTCGCTTCATGGCAGTGATTTAATCGGCTATCGAAATCTCTGTCCATTAACACTTGATGCAAAACAATTTGATGAGGGTTCATCTTATAATTCCTTAATATTTTATGAACACATCCAATCGACTACCCAAATATCTTGCCATTTCTCGAATACTAGCGTGTGGGTGAGCATAAATGTAAATCAAAACATTAATAATTCCGCTCTACGGTGTATTATTGGAACTGGAACGGGCTGTACGCTGCCCGTATCTCTTAAACATCTAACTAGGCGCCTAAATGCATTTTTTGGATGGTGCGTTCTAACAGAATAACGTAAAGCGCATTCTCCCTAGTGGCAGCTAGCATATCGAAAGTTTATTTGATTGTGTAAGGCATAGCTAATAAAGAAACTTTTACTCACAGGATAACAAATTATTTGGAAAGAGTAATTATTGTCGTGTTGACAGTGACGCTTTTGATGATTTTGTTTAATTTCTTTGCTTTTCTTTGCTTTCTTAGTATGTCTTTTAGGTTCAAAATTTGTTATCTATTGCTATAATACTCGCTGGCATCCGATTGAGCTAAAATTTGGAATATCTATGTAACTTGTGACAACGCAATAATATAGTACCACTTACAAATCAAGAATATTATACAGGGTGTGTAAAAAATTGAAATATTGTAAAACATTTTTATTATTGATTTTAACAGAAATAATTATTCTTCATAAAAAAATACTTAATCCAAAACTAAGATTGGCGTAAAAAAATCGTGAATATCTTTTACAGGGTGCGTAAAAAATAATGCTAAAAAGTACAAAATAAAATAAAAGTAAAACATTTTTTTAAAAACAAGCTTTTATTCATAAAGTATTGATCAAGAAGAAAAAATAATATTTTGATAGAAGAGAGAACTTTTGAAAATTTGAATATTTTCTTAAAAACCTGAGGTGTCAGATGCCATCAGGCTTGAAATGAAGCCTCAAAGCCTTTAAGAAAATATTCAAATTTTTAAAAGTTCTCGGTGAAGTTGGGTTTTTTTCTGTAATTTTACTATTTAACTTCATACACTAAATATTATATTTATTATTTCAATACTTTATAAATAATAACGTGTTTTTAAAAACATTCTTTAAGTTTATTTAATTTTATTATTAATTTCGTCCTAAAGATATAGACGTGAGGTTTATTATTCTTTAAAAGAGTAAGAGAAGCATATATAACCCTCCATTTATAAATTTAAATCGGAAAAACCTTAAAATTTTCTTAAGTGTATCCGATACCAAATTCTCGAAATAATATAGTAAATGGTACTTAAAAAGGACAAATAGGGGAAAGTTTTGGTGGAGTTTTGACATTTGGTTCCTATATGTTTGGTTAGCTGCATTTATTTATAAGAAATGTGGTTCTCGGAAGCTGCTAGATGTACTACGTTCTATGAGACTTTGCAGCTCGTACTCGAAAACAATACGGTTTAAAATATCGTCTGCCATGAAACCCAGAAGTAAAAATTAATCAAGGCGGGTTTTGTCAGTTTGTTTATGACAACACCGATTTTAATAATCGAACAATTGATGGATACAACACTTTCCATGCAATGGGTGGGTTTTACACTGTAGGTCCAGCAACTTCAGTACCTGCCGATGAAAGCATCCAGAAGTTGGCAAATATATTAAAAAGTACGGTTGTTGGAAATTTTGGGGCTGTGAGCCTAAAACATTTTGAGCCTGTAGAACGTGGAGAGGGATTAAACCAAGATTCAAGACCTCAGTAATAATTTTTGAACTTCCGAAAACGTCTTTCCATGTACATCTGACATACTGTGGCTTTATACAAATTTAAAGGCTTTCAGGCCGTACCAGGTTGAAATTTATTTATTTATTATCTCGTTTTTGAAAAAACATTTGCTGCTTATCTTCCTTTTATAAATGCCCCTATGACAGATTACAATACAATATTTACGGGTTTATTGGAAGCTGCAGATAAATGTAAAGGAAATGGTAGAAAATATGTGACTTTTGATCGGCGCGATTCAGAATTTCTAACTGCACAGATCCTAGAAAAAAACTCAAAGGAAATAAAATGTAGGAAATTTTATATTCTTACATTATATGTATAACCAATATTTACCAAACATGGATAGGTTTTTAGTTTCTTAATAAATAAAAACTTTTGGCTGGGGTTTTCCTTAACCCCAGTCAAAATTGAGGTTGGCAAACTTAATATTCGTGTAAAGCAATCGAAAAAATATATACAAACAAAATTTTAAAACTTCACCAAAACTTTCTCTATTTTCTATAATGTGATCCCACTGAAATGTTTATATTTTGCAAGTTTTTCAATCCTGTGTATTTTTATTTGCCGTATTCTTACTAGCTACCGAAAATAACATAACAGTTAGTAAATTAACAGGAGCAAATTACGTAATCAAATAAAATGTTTAACATAGCAATTGATGTCAAGGAATTTTTAGTTCCTAAAATATGAAAAAAAAAACTACGTGACACTCTACAACCTTTATATTTATCATTTTTCTCTACCTCATTAAGCAAAAAAGTTTTAAAATTATACCCAGAATTTAAAAATTAATTAATATACAAGGAGTTCCATTTAAAAATATTACTTTTTGCTGCACTACTTTTTTGACCCACCTATTTTCGCGAATATTTTTACATGAGGCACACTTGGTCAGTACATAATATTTAAAATGTGCTTTGTTGCCAAATTTAATCTATAAAGCTTTAACAACGTAGTGTTAATTTACCCTGTACTCAGATTCCCGATAAACGTGTATTACTTACTTAACTTACTACCTAAACCCCAACTTTTATCTTTTCAATTACCGTTTATAAAATACACGTGGACGATTTAATCACTTCTGTGTCCGTAGAAGAAAAGGAAACTAACAACAGTTTTCTTTTTTGGACACTAAATTGATTATGAATAAAAAAATCCATATTATACTTGTCTAGTATATAAAACCAACAAATTCCGGTAGATATTTTAATTTTCATTCCAATCAACCTAAAAAGATCAAAATCAACCTTGTATTATCTTTAAAAACACGGATTGAGAGAATCTGTCACCCCAGTTTATTACATAATAACCTACAAAAATTAATATATAATACAGCCCCAACGGATGCACCTGCAGAGAGAAATACTGGAATAACACCTAACATCAGTGCATTTAACTCTTGAAATCGTCCAAGTTACTATTTTTCTTTACCTTATTTAAAATAAATTTCAACCAAAATAACCAAATTGTTTAAGTTTGATCCATCTATAAAAATTGCCTTTAAACACAAGAAAATAGTAGGTAACATTTTTAATAAGTTAAAAGACAGAGTTGAAATACAAAAGACATTAAATATTGTATATAGTATTCCTTGTTCTGAATGTGAAGGTGTATACGTGGGGCAAACATGCAGCAAGACAGAATAAATTCATATAAAAGCGACTCTAGGTTAAGGAAAAACACTTGTGTTTTTTCAGAGCATACTAACCAATCAGTGAACTTATGTAATTATAATGAAGCACACATATTATGTAAGGATGCCAAATATAACAAGAGACTGTGTCTAGAGATGGTAGAAAAATATTTAAAACCTAATTCTTTGAATAAAAAAACCGCCATAGACGATCTTAGTTCTGCAAATCTTCTCAATTTTAATAATCATAACAATAGTAATAGTAATTTTCATAGACTTCGCTTTGTACATGATCAAATCCATATGCCAGTCTATAGTCAGTCTCCATAATTCAATATTTTTACGATGGCAAAAAACCTAGGTTTCGATGAAGTTAATTAATTTTAGATCACGTGCATCACAATTAGTTTATATATATATATATATATATATATATATATATATATATATATATAACTACTTTATCAAATCCATATGCCAGTCTATAGTCAGTCTCCATAATCCAATATTTTTACGATTGCAAAAAACCTAGGTTTCAATGCAGTTAATTAATTTTAGATCACGTGCATCCTAATTAGTTTATATATATATATATATATATATATATATATATATATATATATATATATATATATATATATATACGATGGCAAAAAACCTAGGTTTCAATGAAGTTAATTAATTTTAGATCACGTGCATCCTAATTAGTTTATATGTATATATATATATATATATATATATATATATATATATATATATAAACTAATTAGGATGCACGTGATCTAAAATTAATTAACTTCATTGAAACCTAGGTTTTTTGCCATCGTAAAAATATTGGATTATGGAGACTGACTATAGACTGGCATATGGATTTGATAAAGTACAAAGCGAAGCCTATAAAAATTACTATTACTATTGTTATGATTATTAAAATTAAGAAGATTTGCAGAACTAAGATCGTCTATGTCGTTTTTTTTATTCAAAGAATTAGGTTTTAAATATTTTTCTACCATCTCTAGAAACAGTCTCTTGTTATATTTGGCATTCTTACATAATATGCGTGCTTCATTATAATTTCATAAGTTCACTGATTGGTTAGTATGCTCTGTAAGAACTCAAGTGTTTTTCCTTAACCTAGAGTCGCTTTTATATGAATTTATTCTGTCTTGCTGCATGTTTGCCCCATGTATACACCTTCACATTCAGAACAAGGAATACTATATACAATATTTAATGTCTTTTGTATTTCAACCCTGTCTTTTAACTTACTAAAAATGTTACCTACTATTTTCTTGTGTTTAAAGGCAATTTTTATAGATGGATCAAACTTAAACAATTTGGTTACTCTGGTTGAAATTTATTTTATATAAGGTAAAGAAAATAGTAACTTGGACGATTAAGAGTTAAATGCACTGATGTCAGGTGTTATTCCAGCATTTCTCTCTGCAGGTGTATCCGTTGGAGCTGTATTATATATTAATTTTTTTAGGTTCTTATGTAATAAACTGGGGTGACAAATTATTTCAATCCGTGTTTTTAAAGGTAATACAAGGTTGATTTTGATCTTTTTAAGTTGATTGGAATGAAAATTAAAATATCTACCAGAATTTATTGGTTTTATATACCAATCAAGTATAATATGGATTTTTTTATTCATAATCAGTTTAGTGTATAAAAAGAAAAACTGTTGTTAGTTTCCTTTTCTTCTACGGACACAGAAGTGATTAAATCGTCCACGTGAATTTTATAAACGGTAATTGAAAAGATAAAAGTTGCGGTTTAGGTAGTAAGTTAAGTAAGTAATAAAAATTTATCGGGAATCTGAGTACAAGGTAAGTTAACACTGCGTTGTTAATGCTTTATAGATTAAATTTGGAATTTGGCAACAAAGCACATTATAAATATAATGTACTGACTAATTGTGCCTCTTGTAAAAATATTCGCGAAAATAGGTGGGTCAAAAAAGCAGTGCAGCAAAAATTATTATTTTTAAATGGAACTCCTTGTACGCAAAAATCTATATATATGTATATATATATATATATATATATATATATATATATATATATATATATATATATATATATATATATATATATATATATATATATATATATATATATATATATATATATATATATATATATATGTATATATATATATATATATATATATATATATATATATATAATATATATATATATATATATATATATATATATATATATATATATATATATATATAACACAACTTCTGAAAGAGCTACTCAACAAACTTTAGAAGAAGTAGAAAATATTCTGGACCTAGTAGAAGAAGATGCAACCATCAGTTCACGCAGAATGGCTGCTCAGTTGGACATTCCACAAAAAAGAGTGATAAATACGCTCCACGAGCAAGGTTTGTATCCTTACCACTTACAAAAAATCCTACACCTACAGCCAGAAGATTTTGCCAAAGGTATGGAGTTTTGTCGGTGGATAGACAATAATCGTCATCTTATATCGCGCATACTTTTCACGGACGAAGCAACATTTACTCGTGACGGTATTAATAATAGTCGCAATTGCCATGTCTGGTCAGAGGAAAATCCGCATGCAACAGTCGAGAGCAACTTTCAACATACGTTCTCGGTAAACGTATGGTGTGGTATGATAGATAGTTATGTCATTGGCCCTTTTATTTTGGAAAATCGCCTCACAGGGGACTACTATTGTGAATTTCTCGAAAATGAATTACAAGGACTACTGGAGGATGTTCCCCTAAACATCAGAAGGCAAATGTACTTCCAGCATGATGGAGCTCCAGCACATTTCGCACATCAAGTCAGGCAACACTTAGACGGGAGGTTTCCAAGGCGTTGGATTGGTCGCGGTGGTCCTATTATTTGGCCTCCAAGATCTCCTGACCTCACTCCACTCGATTTCTGTTTATGGGGCTGGTTAAAAAATGAAGTGTACAAAGTGAGAGTGGACACTCGAGAAGCACTTATTCAGCGTATCAGAAATATTGCAGATGAAATTAAAGAAAGGCATGAGGCAATTAGAAGAGCAACAGGTGCCCTACGTAGACGAAGCCGAAAATGTTTAGAGCTCAATGGGGGCATTTTTGAACATTTAATATGATGAAATCTAATGATTGAAACGTTAATTTGTTAGATCTTGTTTATATTCTAATTTATGCTGTAAGTTGAAAACAAATGAGAATCGAATAAGAACATATGAGTTTTTTTAAATTAGTATCTTTCATAGAACACACTCCTGGAGTTTGGGGCGATCCTCCCGACTCACCCTGTATATATATATATATATATACATATATATATATATATATATATATATATATATATATATATATATATATATATATATATATATATATATATATATATATATATTATCAATATATTACAATAACTTATTTTTTATTTTTTTTTAGCCAAAATATATTCAAAGACTAAAAGCGATAAAGGCAACTCTAGAGCAGTCCAAATTTTTCGAGACACATGAGGTTAGTATATTAAGTATTTTTATTTTGGGTCATAGGAAATATGCAATCTTTTTGAAAGAGATTTTTTTATTAAAATTGGTGCTTGTAGTAGCGAAATAAAAAAAGGTTGAATGAACTTTTTAAACGACAGATGTTCGAAGAAGATACTATAACATCAAAAATAAATGCCCGTACAAGGAATATTTTTTTAAAAACTTTTTTCTGTGTATTTATTTATGTGGCATCTTTTCGCTGTGTAATTCGCATCTTACACGAAAATACAAAAATACAAAAGCTAATACAACCTATTGTAGCAAGTCATCAGGTCTAGCTAATTTTTTTAAAGAAAAACATGCATATAGATTAGACGGCGCTGAACGAGTGAAGAAACGCGTTTTAAGTAACTACTAAAAAATTAAAGTTTTTTAAAAGCATTTTCCTGTGTGTAAAAGTAGCTGAATGTAAACTTTAAGTATTATAAACCTGTTCCATGTAAAAAACTTGCTCTAGGGCTTCATATTTTCAAAGTGTTTCGCATATTTCTAACATCAAGGCAATATTTACCGAGAACAAGAAATCTTGAAACAAATCGCAGACAAAGCCTCGCAGGAAACATCAACATAATTTGAGGAGAGACTGAAAAAATAGGAGGACACTATCCACGATTTAAAAAAAGAAATTTCGGATCTAAAGAATGCCAATCGTAAAATTGTGCAAACTTTAGACGATCAAGAGCAGTCGTCATGGTCCCTCAACATTAGGGTTTTTGGCGAAAATGAAAATTTACGAAACACAATTCTAAATATCTTTAAAAAAATGCAGGTCAATAATTTAGCTACAATCAAATTATAACATGCCGACGAGTAACCTCCAAAAATCCAAGTGACAAACCACCGGCGGTACTTATCAGATTTTCAAGCGATGCAGCAAGAACAGCTGTTTGAATAACAGAAAAAACTTGAAATCAGCAAGCATACATATCAAGGAGGATCTAACTCAGTATCGTGTCGGGCTTCTAACAGAGACATGGTTAACTAACACTCAGAATCTTAGTGTTTTCTCAATACCGGGATATAAATTTTCTAACGTTAATAGAAACGAGAGAGGCGGTGGTGTTGGAGCCTACGTAAAAGATATTTTTCACTCTGAAATTATTTCCTTTGAGTTTTATGTATCAGGCATCCATGTTGAATTAACTTTCTTAAGTATCAAGTTAAAATCCATTACAATAGCATTGGGAAGCTTCTATAGATCACCAAAAACAAACCTCAATTTTGTGATTAACGATTTTGATTTAATGTAATATTATAACAAAATTTGATCATATCATATGTCTAGGTGACTTCAGTGCAAACTTTTTTTTATTTAAATACTCCTTCTTTAATTGTTTTGGGTCTTATAACCGTAAACAAATTCTTAATGAACCTACTCGAATCACACAAAATATCAGCAGGCTTATAAACCCTATATTTCGAGCTATATTTATAAATGACTCAAATTTGGTTTTATCGTGCATCACCATAGATACTATACGTTTATGTGCGGCACGCAGTTGGCTGACACTTTCTCTTACTATAGACTCGTGTTTGCTGAACTAAATTTAAAATGTAAGAAAATGGATCCCAAGGGGGTTACAGAATTACGTATCGATACTTTAAAAACTTTGTAGAAACAATTTTTGCGAGATTTAAAATTATTTCCTTGGATGAATTTTGTATATGAGAATAACATAGACAAAAAAGTCCAATTACTTAATGACTTTATAAATATATCATTGCTAACAGAGCTGAAAAGAGAGCCTATCTGAACTTTGTTTCGAGGCAAACTTGGGAAGCACTTGGTCGACTAACTATGCATTCTACCCGTAATACTTATGTACCCCGGAATTTGTCCGATTCTAATAAAATAAATAGACATTTTGCTCATTTTTTTTAAAACATCTCCAATAAATGTAAAAATAAAATTAATTATTTCGAGTTTAACCATTATGTTCGTTCAACGGTTTTTCTCTTTTAGTATGTGTGCCGTGGATAATATTAATAAGGCTCTACATAGTACTAAAAGCAATGCCAGTAGTGCGATCGGAACCACTGCGGAGATGCTCAAAGTTTGCAGCCCTTTCATTGACCCTTATATAACCAATATCGTAAACAGCTGTATAGAACATAATTACTTTCCAAAGTCATGGGAAATTGGCATCGGAAAACCGCTGCCGAAGACGAAACAGCCTGAATGATTTAATGACCTTCGAATCATATCAATTCGACCAACGATGTAAAAAGGCATGAAAGAAATTCTATATGCTCAGATATATTCATACATTCATTCGAACAATATTCTTCCAGACACACAAAACAATTTTCTCGAAAAACATAGCACAATTTCCGCTCTTACGACAGTAATTAACGACATAATAAAATAATAATAAATACCGTGGCCTGGAGAGTATTACTAAACTACTCTAAAGCGTTTGATACAATAGATCATCGCCTTCTTTTAGACTTAAATATTATAGATTTGATACTAATGCACTATCCTTGATTAAATAACGACATTTAAAAGTTAATTTTAGTGTTACGATTTCCGGTCAAATTTTATTTTTTAAATAAACTCATACCTGTATTAGTGTATTTTGAGGCTTTAATAAGAAACCTAAAATTAATTTTTAAGTTAGACATTAAAAGTGATATATTTAGCTTAATCTCTAAACCAAAATATATTATATACATCGTGTCTGTCATAATTGCAGATTAATCTCTCTAAAAGAGGTCAAAACTGAATAATACAAATATCTCTTATAGACAAATATATCTAGCTACCAAAGGGCCAATTCTTGTTCTTTTAAAGGCTTAAGTTTAAACTCGAAATTTGTTACAGTTTTGCGTTTAAACAGAAAATAATTTCTAATTCCAAATTTAAACTTGGAGTTAGTATTCATTTTGTGTTTAAAATTATTTATTTAAACAAAATTATAGCAACTAACACTAAATATCAGTAAGTAATAAAGCCTCTTTACTTATTTTCAAATAATCAGTAAAAACATATTTTCTCGTTTTACCCCTGCAGAGTAAAATCTCGAAACATCCAGAATTATATTTTAGGAGATATTGTAAAAAACATTTTTCCCTCTTTTTACCTCCTTAAAACCACTGACCAATTAGTTCTCTGATATCTTATTTAGTCAAAGAGATATTGCAAAAAATAGTAAAATTTTCACCCCCCATAAAGGTTCAATTTCGAAAAATTCAGACAACTTATTTAAGTATTTATTTTCTTAGGCCTTTAACAAAATAGGCGTTTTAAAAAAGTTAGATAAATAACGAATAGAAGGTTTCACCATGCTCCGGTTCAGCTGTCCGCTTCGAACTCCAAGAATTCACGATGCGCGTAGTGACGTCACCGGCTTAATGGTTCGATAACTGGTCTGTTAAATTGCTAACCATGTCGAGGATATGGTTCCGATCACGGTTCCAGAAACAAACAAAATATTTTGTTTAGAAATTGGAAACAGCAAAATTATTTATTTTTATCATTAAATATATGATTTTTATAGTTTTCTAGTGTTGTATCTGGTTCTGTGTTTAATATTATTTGAGTTTTTGCATATTTTAAGGTTGGTGTTAAAAGTTTAATGAAAAATGACAAATTGCTATTAAAAAATAAACTATTGCACATAAATTGCTGATGGTTTTTCCATATTTGTTACTATTTTTTTGCAAAATCAAAACACAAGTAATCCTTTACTTTAGCTGTCACTTAAAATCGGTAACGACCGTAACCAAACGTTTGCACCATATTCTATACAAGACGTCATTATTTGACAGACCAATGCTAGACGTTTGATGAGACTGGCGGTTAGTGGAACCGGAGCATGATGAAAACACTTTAGGTATATGAACGTTCGCGTTGGAACACGTAAGCTTCATCGACATGACAGGTATAGGTAAATGTTCAACGTGCAGTAGTTTGATACTCGTGGATGGAACTATCAAGTTATTTTAAAGTAAATAGCTAGATGGATGATACATGTACCGAACGTTCGTGTTGGAAGTCTTAAACTTCATACGGACTCTAGTATTCGAAAATATAAAAGATTTTATATACAGTATCCCTGTGCTCTTTGAATCTGCGTACATTGGTTTGGTCTCGAAACTTATGAATATGTTATGTATGTTAGGGATATTGCAAATACAGGGCCTATTAACCCTTAAAGTAATTAAGCGTACTTACAAATGAACAAATATTAGGAACAATCTAGTACTATGCTCGCAGATTAATATGGAAAAAACAATAACGGTTTGACTTACCCGAGAAAAGAGACGTTAGGAGTCCAAATTTTTCCACACTTACCCACCATAATGCAGAAAGAATATCAAAAACTATCCAAAAACTCACAAAAATTACCCGAAAATAATGCTTTTACTCAACGCAACACCGCTTTGTTTGGTTTGCTATGTTACTACAGAGTTTTGTAAATAAGTGCATACTGCGTTCCAAAAGATGTGTTGTCAGCTTTTAAGCAATGTCATTATATGGAAATAAGGAACAGGTTATTTGTATAATTATTCGTTAATATTAATTATATGAACACATGAAATATTATAGAGGTTATTATTACAATATTTGAACCACCTTAACAATTAATTTAAATTTTAAGAGCAAGTATATATTTTGAGAATGTATTATTGCGTTCAAATCAAAACAATTCCGTCTCCCTGTTATTATGTCTATGATTTTATTTAAACTGATGTCCCTGTATATATATATATATATATATATATATATATATATATATATATATATATATATATATATATATATATATATATATATATATATATATATATATATATATATATATATATATATATATATATATATATATATATATATATATATATATATATATATATATATATATATATATATATATATATATATATATATATAAACACGATAAAAATATATACATACATACACGTAAACATCATTATATACATTGAATCGTTAAATGGCTAAAATTATAGACACAAATATCTATTATACTTATAGTTTACGGTACGCACCTTGGAGAAGCAATTTGCTTGGTTAATTAAGTTGAAATATATTGGACTTAAACCATTAATATCTTTTTTATCATTTACTGCCTGGCTCTCCTTTTTTATTGCGATCATTTCCTTGACTGTATCTTGGGCTAAAATCTCGGCTGCTTTAAAGTTAAACTCATGTTTTATTGTATGTTCATGTTTATGAAGAGCAGTAGATGCATTTTTAGTATATGTGTGCCCTTTAATACGGTTTTCTAAGTATTGTGTTGTCATACCAACGTATTTTTTAGGACAATTTAAATATCGAATTGAATAACTTGAAATGAACTTTACTTTTTAATGGTGTGTACAGAGAATTTAATAAATTTTGTGCTTCATGACAAACAGTTATGTTATGTTTTGAAAGAATATACTTTAATTTTTCTGATAGGTTATATGTGTATGGTAGTGCCACGTATTTAGTATTTTGGTTCTTTATTGGATCTTTCTTTTTGTTGTAATGAAGATAAGTTCTTTTTTCTTTTTAAACTTGTTTCTTTTTACACACAAAAATACGCTGGTTTCAGACGTCTATGTCTAATACTTAACCTACAAAACAACAAAAATCACATGATATAAAGAATTTTTCAATTTTATGTATAATTTAAATTGTGTTTAATGCATTTTAATAAAAACTTGTGAAAACATACTTAGTGGTCACCAATAGACATACCGAATTTTGGGCCTTTGTTTCTAATAGAACGGCTAAAAGTACATATAGGTATTTAGAAATTGAATCGTGTGTATTTTTTGTGTAGACTGTCCAAATTGAATGATTTATTTTTTTAAATGTAGGTTTTTAATCTCTTTCCAATTAAAAAATTCTATTTAAACTCTTAATTAAATAAAATATGTTTAACAAAGTTCGGTTTTTTATGTTTTAAATTTATTACTGAAGAGAACTAGCCGTTACTTAAAGGAAATCTATTTTAACCAAGTAAACGAAAACACTTGTTCAAAATTTCCACTTAATTTATTTTATAAATAACAAAACATTGTTTCGCCAACACTGTGGCTTCATCAGATGTTAGAACCTGAAAATAAAAGTGTAACACAAACTGTGGATATTAAATTCCTGAACTCGTTTTGCGTATATTATACAGGTAAATTATTCTGGATTTTTCGTTATAGCCTAATAAAGATTTAACAATGCAGAACTATTTAGGTCCAATTGGTCGTTTAATAATATGTTGTTATTTTTATGTTTGTTTATTTCTATACGTTCTAGTAAATAAAGTTTTTTACTGTTTCGTTCTACATGTAAAAATTCAAAGTTCTCATCGAAAATATAGTTTCCTGATTTAATTGTTTAGGTTAATTGGAATTATCTTTATGCTTTCTTTAACTAAATGTATGCTCATTAATTATTTTTTTAAACGCTCTGACTGTTTGTCCACTGTAAAATTTTGAACAGCTTCCACAATTTAACTTGTAAACACCGGAATTATTCTGTTTTTTCGTTTGCGTCTTATTGTTTTTTATATATCTACCAAGGCTATTGTTAGTCCTAAAACCAACAGTTGCATCTTTATTTTTAAAAAACTTAGCAACACTTGATATTATTTTGCTTGTATAAGTGAAAGTAGGAAACGGAGTATTTTCTTTGAACTTATTAGTAGGATAAACTGACTTTTTTATATTGTTTCTTTTTTACTATTTTGTCTATGTGATTTTCATAATTACCATTATTAACTGCTATTTATTTGATTATATTTAATTCTTTTGTATAACTTTCATTGCTTAGAGGTATCTTGATCAATCTATAAACCGAACTATTATATGGCAATATTTTATGTGCAAAAGGATAATTAGAATTATTGTATATTATAATGTCCATATGAGATGCCTTATGGAAAATTTGAAACTCGTGCTTAGTATTCTTAATAGTTATTACTAAGTCTATAGAAGATTAATTACTTTATTACCTAGTATACCGTCATCTGATGTTATACTATTAGTTGAAAATAGTGTTAATCCAATGTATAAAAAGGATATCTTAGAGGTCTTGTCGACTTGTTTATGTCAAAATTATTTTGAATTTTCCGAGACCTTGTTTATGACTAAGGTTTAATAATGGGAAGCTCCTTAAGTCCAATTTTAGCCGAGATATTTATGGACCATTTAGAAACTAAAATTCTTTAATATTCCTTGAGTAAAAATTTCATTTATTGGTACAGCTATGTTAATGATAGGTTAGCTTATTTTACCAAAACCCATCTCATACAGACGTTACAATACACAGTACTTATAGTAATTTGCTCATAAAATATCAGCATATAATAGTGTTGTTCATAGAAAGACTTAGATATAACAAAACAAATAGAGGTTAATAACGATTATCATGAAAATCTCATAGACAAAATAGTAAAAAAGAAACAATATAAAAAAGCATTAGAGTTAATTTATCCTACCAATAAGTTCAAAGAAAATATTTAATTTTATAATTTCACTTACACAGGAAAAATAACGTCAAATGTTGCTAAGTTTTTTAAAAATAAAGGTGCAACTGTTGCTTTTAGGACTAAGTAGATATGTCCAAAAACAATAAGATAAAAACCAGAAAAACAGAATAAATCCGGTGTTTACAAGTTAAATTGTGGAACCTGTTTAAAATGTTATAATAAAATAATTTGCTAGAAAAAATCTATTTCATTTTTAAAATATATTTTTTCGATGAAAATGATTATAATATCGATTGAATATAAAATAAAAATTATTTTATTTAAAAATAAGGTTTCTACAAAAGACTTAAAATTTTACATAAAGTCTAAAAATTCTGTTTTATTAGAGAGAATAAACATGTTTTTTTTATCTTGATTGTATTTAGCCTGATTGCTATCTATCTAACTGAATCGAGACTAACCGCTTCTTGATGCATAGGATATATTCTGCTCAAAGTAACTTCCGTATAATCGCCAAACCAACTTATTTTTTTTTTATTTTTGTGAGTTTAACTTTTCAAGAGACGCACTTAAAGTTTACAGTTGACAGTACTCACTATATATCTAGCTCCTTGTCTGTCTCACTGAATTTAAAATATTTATTTGATCATTCATTTTATAACCGTTAGGATCGCTAGAGCGAAATATAATTCGATTATTGGCAGCAATGTGAGGTCTAAATACGAGCGATGAACTACCTATCTTTCAGAAATTCCTATTATGAGTTTATTAGAGTTTTTCTGTTCAGCAATTCTAAACAAGCTCACAAGCAAATAAAACAAAATCAAAAAAATTGTGTTAATTTGAGAAGGAAATTATATATATTTCTCAGTTTATTCCGTTATTTTTGTATTAAAATCCTTAACTAGTTAATCACTAGTTAGACAACCAGTTATGCAATGAAATGTATTAGCATTTTACCCTTGTTTGAAGAAACAACGGTTTTACCATAAAGTTATAAAGGGGAAGAGGCAGCTAGTGCTATTCAACCCATAAGAATTCTTTTCAACCAACGTAGA
Organism: Kuschelorhynchus macadamiae; assembly: GCA_030620095.1. Classification (NCBI taxonomy): domain Eukaryota; kingdom Metazoa; phylum Arthropoda; class Insecta; order Coleoptera; family Curculionidae; genus Kuschelorhynchus; species Kuschelorhynchus macadamiae. The sequence goes on along the minus strand of JAUTXW010000278.1, from coordinate 1,253,716 downwards.
GAGGATACGTGAAACGACATAGAGGAAAATACACGAGGTATAAAGGAAAGTAAACAAATAATAGTAATTGTTCCAGTGACGTGCATAAAAAAGTGTTAATTGAAGAAAATAATACTTAATCTAAGTTATTTGGATTGATATATTTAATAGTTTCATATTGTTAAATTATGAATAGTTAAATGCGTTTAACTCACGTTATATTAGTTTTCAACACCATAGTGTCGTAGCTGGAAACATACCTAATACCAATAGCAAAAAAATGTTGTTTCAAAAGGCTAAGTTCTTTCCGTTTTGTACTGGAGAACCCCTCATTTTCTCATTAATTGCGTGTGTAATGCGTTGTGTCCAGTGCAGTGTTTGTCAGCTCGAGCAAGTAGAAAACGTTTTTTACTAAATTTAGTCAAGATCAAAAATTTTAATTAGCTGTTTTTATCCGATCTTATAAGTACCCGCTTTCAACAAAAATAGATATCATCCATTTTCGTTTAAACTGAAACAATTATTTTAGAATAGGTCAGGAGATGGAAAATGAAAGATAGAAAAGTTATATTGAAATTAAAGGAAACTATAATATCTTTTAAACAGTTTATTTTGAGGTTATGCCAATTTTCTCACTAGACTTCCTTTCGATAAACTTCTCTGGGAAAACTAAAAACTATAAATTTCTAAGATACTAAGACTTACAGTAAAAACAGGTCATATATTTAAATCCTGACAGGAAATCTACGCTAAATGTTTTCAATACAGGAACTTAATTGTATATATTAAATTATAGAAGAAATAAAATACCCTACAATTAAAAAAATAGATTGTTGTGGCATCACTCTAGTAAAAATGTTTGCTAGGTATATTCTAGATATTATACTAAAATATTCTCCACGTGTATTTAATTGGTAGGTTTTTAAAGGGGAGTGTATTTGTTTGGTCGTTCTTGATTCTTTATTTTGCTTTTCTTACCTACCAAGCTAATTTAACTCCGCGGATTGACAAATTGTCAGTCGACGAAACCCCATAAATTCATGCCGATGCGACGTTGGCAGATTGATTGAAAAATAAAATTTCTCCCGGCAAAATCAGTATTTACTTCCCTTCTCTAGAAAGTAAATCGTACAAAAAATAAATGTTTAGTTTTTAAATATCTTTACAGTTCAGGGTCGCTACATGTTGAAAACCATGTTTTTTTCATACCCAAACCAATGTAACAAAAAATTATAAAATAGCGTATTTAACTAAAGTTTTCCAAATTACTGCAAAACATTTAAAATAATGTAAAATAAAGAAAATACAAGAAATAAACATAAACTTAAGCAACAATCCGAATAGGTGCTATTAGATCGATTTTACGCTATTATCCGGCAATAATATCCGCCTCTTAAAGGTTTATTTTTTGTATTGTATTCCTAAACAAATAGACGCTTCTCGCATCACTGAGCCATACATTGTTGCATTCGTTCTACTTAAGAGGCTACAAGAGCAATTGATATAGTTAGTTTATTTGTACCTGTTGGACTGTCGATTTGAAGTATAATTAGTTTTTGGTAAAAAAATACTCACCTTCCTTACATTTTTTATAATTTATAAATTATTCTTTTTTTTTAAACATAAAACATTAATGTTCACACCATAGGGTGTATTCACACTTCATTTGAAAGTAGGCGTTGGTCAATATGTGCACATTGTGTTGCCCGACTGTTTTTTAACACACTGGATTTAGTCTTTATTGTGCAGTCAAGATTCCAGAAGATGTCTCGTGTAATCGCAGGCGGAATATCAGAAAGCAATTCTAATTTGACACTGTCTAAACATAAAAAGCTTAATTTTTTAATTGACTCCCACCGTAAAAGCTTTCGTACAATGTTAAAAATATAACCTATTTAAAAAAAAACAAACTAGAAAAAGGGGTATTTATATAGGGGTAAAGCAGTATAATTTTGTAGTGTTTTTTTAATGCAGATTTGTTTTTTTTAGGTTATTGGAAGTTCCTTGCTCTTTGTCCACGATCATTACAACGCCAATGTCTGGTTGATTGATTTTGCCAAAACGATCAGACTCCCTAATGATGTAAAAATTTCTCACAATTCAAAATGGAAAGTTGGAAATCACGAAGACGGCTATCTAATTGGAATTAATAATTTGATAAAAATATTTATGGCAGTTTTGGAAAACCAGCCTATAAGTATAACGCCACCTATTTCGCTCCAGGATTCACCTGAACTGACTGAGGTCGAAAATCAAATGATACAAGAAGAAGTCATGGAAAATACTTGACGTTTAGAACAAGGAGGCCAAATCTAAACCTTTTTATATTATAAAATTGGATAAAATATTATTAATTTTGAATGAAAAGTTCAAAAGAATACGTATTCGTAGACTATGCGATGTAAATACAACTATTTATTTATTACTTTAACTGAGAATAGGAGAGTATTAAAAGAATAAATATTGAAAATAGACGTGTGTTAATTATCTTAGTTATAAATAAGACATATTTTTAACAATTCTAAATGTTTTTGACACTAAAAGACAGTCATATTTTGAAACTATAGTAAATATAAATCCAATAGTTTTTTTGGCTGCACTGCAACTTCTTATAATTTGCTTGAAAACATTAATAAGGGACTGTGTTTTTATATAGTTGAGGTCTTAATAAAATGGGTAAGTAAAGAGAAAAATTAATACCAAACTATTAAAGAGAAAAGGACAGAAAACTGTTGTTTAAACAGCATTCTTTTTCCTGCGTTAAAAAGGTTTTTTCATAAATAATTTACAAACATGCTATTTAAATGTTTGTAATTACCTTGGGAAACGACATATATTTTTCGGCATAACTTACGAAAATCAAAACACTGGATAATCTTATACTCAAAGACCATAATCGGAGATGGATTAAGAGGGGGATTATGGGGGTTGGGGAGGCATGCAAATATTTCACTGCAATTCTAAACCTATAGCCAATTAGTCAAAGGCAAAGATAAACTTTGCCTCAGATGCAAATGAATAAGATGGTTTATGGGGAGGCAAAATTATACAAATGAGGTTAATCTAGTTAACACAAGAATGAGGCTAGCGTGCTCCACCGCTTAGCTTTTTAAACATATTTAATATGATAGATGTAAATAAAATATCTAATCTAGTTCGATAGTCTTTGTATGCATTTAAACGAATTTTTGGCTTCTTCGAGCAGAAATATATATAAATATAGATTAAATGAAAAATAGTTGAAACGCAGCAAACAATTTATTTAATAAAAAAAGTGCAGAAGGCTGTCTAAAACAAGATATATTTTCAAAAGTTGGTCAGTCGACGTTATAATGTTGGTTGGGGGAAGTTGAAAAAAGTGAGAGACTTAAGAAGTATGAAATAAAATGTATTCACGCTGCGACTGGACTGAATGGCTGATTTAGCTTTCTAATAACCCATGGGTTATTAGAAAGCTAAATCAGCCATTCAGTCCAGTCGCAGCGTGAATACATTTTATTTATATTAGTTATGTAAAAAGTTACTGATTGCTGCGCATCTGATATACGAGATGTTGGTTAGAACGGAGCAACGAGGACTGCATTCAAATATACCGAGTGCTACAAATTAGTGGCCCAAGTTTGTTTCTTTTCCAACATATTTGAATGAAATTTTGGTTGACGGGTTTGAAAGGGCACGAATTTGTTTTTTTTTTGTCACAACAATATTGCCATATGATTCTTTTAACGGGAACATCTATATATGTTTGCATATTTTGATACTTATAATATTGTGTATGTACCATATTTCATTTATGTCTGAAAACGAAAATATACTTCCAAGTAGCTTGGAAAAAAATAGGAAATACCCATTTTTTAAACGGGAAGGAGGACAGTCAAATAGATTTTTTACGAGTAATTCGATGCTACATTATAATGAGCAATTAAAAAAAATCAGCAGTTTAAACCATAATATGTATTTAAGTAAAAATTAAATTAGATAAGATTTTTTAATACGCTTTCTTAAGACTTACACCCCAGATTCCTCAGATCTAAAGATAATATGTTAAAATTCACCACTTTGCAGCAAAAGTCTTTTTAGAGAAAATACAAAACTTCAAAATCAGCGAAACTCTCGCAAAATCAGTTGCGTATTAGATAGGGGTTTGAGAGTTTAAACTCCTCTTAGAGCCAGTTAAACTGAAATAAAATAAGTATTATAAAGGAAGTATCATACAAAACAGAAAGCAAAGATCTTTTTAGTTATTGAATTTTTTTCCTCTCCTTGACAAATAGATTTGTTGACTCTCTAATATTTTGACGCAAATCTAATATACCACAGCGAGGCATAACCCTAGTGAATAAAGAAATGTACCAAGCAATCTTGTGTTAAATGAGTTTTGACAAATTTGTAGAAGTAATTGGAACACCCTCCATAATAAGCAAACCAATATAAAATGTACAGTGTTTCAGAGTTAAATTAAACCGAAAAAATGACACCATTAAAAGCCAGCAGCAAAAACTTGATCGGACTTTTTCTTTCTTTCAATTTTTTTCTGCACGGGGAAATCGAAATCATAAATTATAATTTTTGATAGTTTTGGCAACAACATTACGTCTTTCTCAGAAACACTGTCAGTATTTATGACAACGTTTCCCAGCAACACATGAATTTTATTGCTATCTTTGTCAGAATTAAAAACCTTACGGGTACCATAAACAGTGCTTTAGTGTGATATAAGATATTAAAAAGAATCGTAGGTATAGAATAGAAAGAAATGCACGAGTCCAAATATGTCGTAATATTGATTATAATTGGTCAGTTTAGTCTTTCTTTCTCGCCATGTTATGACTTAAATAAATTATAAAAATGTCCTGAAAAATGTTGACAGACTGAAACATTAATTTTTGTGAAGAAGAAAATGTGTCTTGTATTTTGTTAACTCTATCAAAGTTGCCAAATTTAATAAGTCGCACTTTTAGTTATTGTTACATTTTTTTTGAGGCAAAAAATGTTAGTCTTTTGAGAGCGGTTTTAAGTCACTATATATTAAGTTTAAACTGTTTATGGACATATTTATGCACGACAGAATCACTTTTAAGGGGTAAGTAATGTATTTTAAGAACAAAATAATTTATTATTACCTACCCTGTATCAAAAGGCACTACACGCCACTAATACATATATTATATATATATATATATATATATATATATATATATATATATATATATATATATATATATATATATATATATATATATATATATATATATATATATATATATATATATATATATATATATATATATATATAGAATTTTTCTTTAACCATATATTTATATGTGGGACCCTATTTTCTTGGGTTAGGTTAAGAATGAAATCAAAATTTCTTACTCTAAATCAATGTTTCGGTCATTGTGTTGAGCTTTCTCAAGATTTTATTTAGTCTCCTGGTTCCTAAATTTTTTTTTTTAAAAACGCAATAAAAATATATACGTACGAACACGTAAACATCATTATATGCATTGAAACGTTAAATGGCTTAAAATGGCTAAAATTGTAAACTTTATAATGAATTTAAAAACACAGTTTGTTAGTTTTTTTTTTGGTGATAATGTAATAGCTTAAAATATTATTACACTATGTTTCATAAATACACTGTCTATATTTGTCAAAATCATTCCTAGACACAAATTTAAAACACAAATATCTATTATGGTTAAAGTTTACGGTATAATGTGCTTCTCCAAGTTACATAAGTGAAAATTGGTGATAACGGATTTTTTATAGCCAGTAGTAGAGGGCGCTACGAGTGCTACTTTTCGCACTTAAAAAGGTTGTAACTTTTTTATTTTTATATACAAATATGTAACTTTGTAGGGAAAAAATAGGTTCAACTGTCTTTTCTCCCAAAAAAAGTTATACTTTATAAATCATTCACCGTTTATGAGATATTTTCGGTTTTATTACTTGATGCAGCCTCATGTATTCATCATTTAGCATATTGCAAGTTTTATCATTTTTATAAACTTTAATAAATCGTTCAGAAATAAAGCTAAAGTTTCTTTGCGACAGTTTCGTTAACTCCAATTGTTTCTTGTTTGATAAAAGCCTAGTTTATAAAAATGATAAAACTTGAATGTCCTAAATGGTGAGTACACGGGGCTGTTTCAAGTAATAAAACAGCAAATATTTCGAAAACGGTAAAATGTAGGTAGATTTATAAGATATAGCTTTTTTGTGAAAAAAAGATACTAGAAAATATTTTTTCTATACAAAAATTCCTAATTTTGTATTCAGAACAGTTAGAATATTTTTAAATACAAAAAGTAGCGCTCTTAGCGCCCTCTAGAAGTTACATTAAAACTGAAGGCGTATTATTATTACCCGCCATAAAAAATCCGTTATCACCAATTTTCACTCTAATATCAGAAAAACTTGGGATATTATTTAAAAAATCCTTAGTATTAACTTTCGGAATAAGACAAGTATGGTTAAATCGTGATATTTTAATCAAATCTTTGTATTCCTAAATTATTGGTATGGCCTGTTGGGGCACCCTATATATATATATATATATATATATATATATATATATATATATATATATATATATATATATATATATATATATATATATATATATATATATATATATATATATATATATATATATATATATATATATATATATATATATATATATATATATATATATATATATATATATATATATATATATATATATATATATATATATATATATATATATATATATATATATATATATATATATATATATATATATATATATATATATATATATATATATATATATATATATATATATATATATATATATATATATATATATATATATATATATATATATATATATATATATATATATATATATATATATATATATATATATATATATATATATATATATATATATATATATATATATATATATATATATATATATATATATATATATATATATATATATATATATATATATATATATATATATATATATATATATATATATATATATATATATATATATATATATATATATATATATATATATATATATATATATATATATATATATATATATATATATATATATATATATATATATATATATATATATATATATTATATATATATATATATATATATATATATATATATATATATATATATATATATATAAAAGAGAAAAGTTGTACGCTATTTAATTATCAATTCGATGCCGTTTTTATAATGATTGTGTCTTTCTCGTTTATGAGATATTTTAGAAAAACCATAAAATTTAATTTTCGTATTATTAAATTATAAAGTAGGTAGGTAACAAAATACATTTTAATGCTACAATTCAAAATGCCGGCCATTTTTTTTTTATACACTTTTGACATTTATTTAATGCCGTTCTGTTCCAATTAAAATTTAATAGTATATTCCGTACATGCTGTTCAAGTAATTGTACATTTTCAGGGGGATCAAATTCATAGGTTTCATTTTTACACGTCTCCATAAATAATTAATAAAATGAGTGGGCTAAGGTCTGGATGCCTGGCAGGCCACTGCATAGGACCTCTATTAAATATAATTCTTTGCCCAAAAGTTTCTGATACACCTTCTTAGAATTGTGTTGAAATCATACATTGTTGAACTCAATAGGTGGAAAATAGTGTAAAAATATCCACCCTCATATCTCACCCTGTTGCCCCATTTGACCTTGAGATGTTTTGAAGTTGAAATTGTTTCACATTGAAATATTATTGCCCATTCAGTTTGAAATGACCTTAGGAAGTTTTGGTGGTTTGATGAAAGGTCGACCACTTGATATTGAACCCATTTGACCTCGAGTTGTTTGGAAGGTCAAGTTGTTTGACCTTGTCCAGTCCGCGATCTATGTCTTTGAGATGTTCTTAGCGGACTTTAAAATGTTTTGGCGGCGGTGTTATACTAATGGTCGTGACTATTTAGTATTCTCTTGCCACAGTTTTGACGAGCGTCAGTTGTTCAACTTGTTCGTAAGCGGTAACCTCGTGTATACATAATGTTTTATCCTTGAAAAATGTTTCCGTTTGACATATTTTGGTCTCGTTCTTCTTGCAATTCTGTCATTTAACACTTACAAATATGGGAGGCAGGTTGTCGTGACTGTGCAAAAACTTAACATGGATCCCAAGTGGGATAATGTATTTACATCGGAGACAAGATTCGCAAATCAATATAGCTCTAGTCTGTAGAGGATTACTCCTATAATTGCTTTTGAGTATAATATCGAGAATATTAAAATAAAATTCAATTCCGTGAAAAAACTACTAATTTTGAAATACGAAAATGATAACTATAAAAAAAATTGAAATCTCTGAAGAACATAGTGATTTTTTGCGGGGTGCCGGCTTTTATATTGGAAAATATATTCATATACATTATTGGGTTGAAGAAGAAGTCATAGGCTTATCCATATTCAATACTTAACTGGTGTTTTAATGACTTTAAATGAAAATGAGCTAGATTTACTTTTAGCACGTAGATATTTTATTTGTGAACTTGTTTGCCACATACTAGAAAGCGTTAGTTAGTACAGAAAATAAACATGCCATTAAAGAATGTTTTTTTTATTTAAATAGGCCAATACTGCCCTCTTTTCACAACTTTTTTATGTGCAAAACAATAGATTTAAGATATGAAGGATTTTATTGATTTTTGAGTGCACTCTTTATAAAAGTACAACAGTTAGGGTAATATTTATGAATTTTTTAAAGCGAAAATTTATAATACACCTGTGAACATAACAAAATATAATTATTTATTATGCGATGAAAAAAAATCGCATAAAATATATAAGTAGGAAATAACCGTACAATAGTGAAGTTTAAGTTTAAAATGGTTGGTGTTACCAACACGACTGATAAATTTGAGCGAAGCAGAAATAACGGCAAAGTCTACGAATTCCACCCGGGATTGGCTCTAAGCTATGATTAAATGCACGGTATACTTAATCTAAGGCTTTAAGCTTCCACCTGATGGATCATATGATATTCAGGGAAAGACTTTAAACAAAGTTGCTCACCCAACTAAAAACAATGATGCTGCTCTAAAGGAGTATGTTATTCATGAAGTGCACGAGCTACGTAAGCAAACTACAGAAATATTAATAAACATGCCGTACCGTATTTCGAAAAAGAATTGGCTAAACTGGGTTGGCAATATATAATATTTTAAACAATATCTAATTCATGAATCTATGAATTAAGTGGATTTGAAAACCCTAACCATTTTACAAATTATTGACTAACAATCTTGTTCCTGTGGTACTTTTTCCACTAAATAAATATTCGGACTGTTCGTTTTTTGCAGCTCAGCTCTATAAAAACATACTTTAATAGGCTGACCTTTCTGTGGATTCCAAGATGTGTATTAACTTTTGCAATTTTGAACTGTTTCGTCGATCATGAGGGTGTATAGCCTCTAAAAAACACTTTTGTATTTGCTTATACGAACTACATCATCCATACGAAATTTAAATTTTTTAGTGTGACTTTTATCTGACTGTATGCATTATTAAGCGTGGTGGATTTAACGTTATTGGGTGCATACCAATAGAACCGTCAAGCCTAAATAACCTCCACACCACACGCCTCACTTAAAACACGTAAAAAAGTTATATTGTCAAGATAACCAAAAATAATACAAATATATATACCATATACCATATTCAGAATTAAAATAAAAACCGTAGTCTTAAGATTCATAGGCGAATCCAAAAGGGGGGGGGGCTACGGAGCTGCAGCCTTTCCCAGAAGTTTCATCTTATGTTACAATAAAAATTAGATTCAATTTTTTGGTTGTTTAACTTTATTCCAAAAAATATTTTTATTTTTAAGACCTATAAGTTAAGCGTACATCGAAAATACAGCAGCAAGTAGATAGTAAGTAGTAGCAGTAAATATTTAATTACGTCGTATACGTCACGTAAACAAAATCTTGGATTCGCCTATGGCTGATGACCATACCACTAAATGTGAAAACTAACTACTTTAATATACGGATATACTGGTTGAAAATGTAAGTTTTTACGAAATTGCGGATGCGATGAATGTTTCATCAGCGCGTTTTATTTATAACATAATTCCTGGATTCGCCTATGTCCGTGCAAACAAAAGGGTCTATGAAGTAGCCATATTCGATATTCATTCTGAGGTTTTAATAACTTTATATGAAAATGACTTTTACTGTTAGAACGTAGATTTTATTTCTGAAATTGTTTGTCGCATACTAAAAAGTTTAATTACCACAGGAAATAAACATCTTATTAAGCAATGTATTTTTTTATTTACATAGACTGATACTGCCCTCCTAAAACAACTGGTCTTAAGTGCAAAATAATAATTTTGTTATGTGAAGCATTTTATTGGTTTTGAAGGCTTTAATAAAGTTAGGTTAATATTTGTGATTTTCTTAAAGCGGAAAATTATAATATATTGTTAAGATAAAGAAATGTAATTATTTATTACGCTAACATTGTTTTTTCCATAAATATATAACACACTTGATTTTTCAGCATGATTTAAGTTTTCTACACCGATTTTTTAAAAACTTTATTAGACCCGCATTTTGTTCCGTCATGTTTAATTTGTACCAAAATTTTACTAGTTTATCCCTATATCATTCCTAATTTTTGTACAAAATTTTATTTGGCAGGCATCTTGTTCGGCCATTTTCATTTTTTATATAACATTTAATTCTTGTATAAAATTTGAAATGAATCTATAAGTAATTTTTTCAGGCTGATTTTTTAAATACTTTATTCGGTCGTCATTTTTGATTTATACTAAAATGTTACTAGTTCATTCCTATGTAACACTTGATTTAGGTGCAAAATTTCAGATAAATTGGATAAGTAATTTTTAGGTCTTATTACCAAACAAAGCAATATATGTTTTTTAAAGCTTATATGTGTTCTTATATGAATATGTTTTTACCCGATAAAAAAAACGGAAATATTACGTTATATACATGTAGATACATAAAAATCCGATCCCTAATTATAACAATCTTAAACTCCCACTAAAAATAACATCTATAAAATTTACCCCTATAAGAGGGGGTCTCCTGGAGGGATAGATCGTTGACGGTGTTCTGACACATTATTTTCACAAATGCAAAATAATCTATAAATTAAAAAACGAATAATTCGATTTGTCAATTTTTAGCGTAATGGGTTTGATGTTAGTAGATAGTTAGTAGCATATTAATACAACCAAACTAGGGTTAGAATGCCATAAATCTTATATATTTTTTAGAGTAATTATTAAGGGATGGTTTTAATCAATTGCTAGACCTAGGTGGGCCCTGTATCAAATTTTTTTAAGACTCCCCTTTGAAAAAATAAAGAAAAACATATAGACAAAACATATATTTTCGAATGAAAAATAATATCCTGAAACGTGAAAAACTACGTTTCTATAAAAGAATTAAAATACCGTAAATGTTATATGGTTACTATTATTCTTGAAGACCATCTCTTGTAGGAAATACTCTTTTAAGAGTGAATTTATATTTTTCAGATTCAGCGTTACTTAAGATAATCCAGAGTTTTATGCTATTGCCAAAAAAAAATTGTACTATTTCTAAATTGTCAAAAAATTGTGACACTTCGGAAATATTTTTGCTGCGTCGTTCAAACTAACGAATGCACATCAGCACAATGAACGTAATCAGCATTTGATGTACGCTCTTTTATAAATTTGTGTGCCCCAGCGTATATGCTTGAGATTGCATTTTCAACTGTAACTCTGTCAGACTTGTTGGGCAGATCAGTTCCGTATTTTCTAAATATATTTAAAATATCGCTTTCAGGTTCCACATGTGTACAATAGGCTACAAAACAGGCTAGACATTGTGTAAAATAGAAACTAAATTTATAGATTCGGAATCATGACCCTTTAAAGGCAAATTACACGATGCCCAAGTAATTATGATATTTGGGTAAACTCTCTTTTTCTCAATTATATTTTTGGCACAGACATTTTTACGACGCTATAAAGAGTACGAAGCACCAATAAAAATAGACGATACCCAAACGCAGTTCTAGAAAGTCAAACACTAGGCGTAATTTTAGTAAAAAAATAAAAAACAGGACACCTCAGACACGCATACGATAATAAATTTAATTCGGTATTTTCCCGTCATTCGATAATTGCGCGATGAAACAATTTAGAGCTGGACTAGCATTTTATTATTTATACATTAGAAATTATTTATACATTAGTTACTGTCATGACTTACCAGTTCAAAAAATAATTGTATTATTATTTTCAGTATAAGCACGATGAACCTATAACCTACAATTTTTTATTCAAGTCAATGATTTTAAACTTTACGATGAGAGTACCTAAAATTTTACATTTTCATTGATATAACTAAATACAGCGATAGCTACCTCCTTGTTTTAATAAATTTGAAGTTTTTTTTTAGTTTTTCGACTCATTTCCATTTAAAGAAAACTCTTAACTTAATTAAAAGTTACCGAATCTATTATTTTTAACCAGGGTCTCCAAATCCACACTTGAAAAATGTAAAATTTTACTCTCACCATAAAGTTTAAAATAAATTACTTAAGTAAAAAATTGTAGTTTACCGGTTCTTCTCTTTTGTACTGAAAATAATAATTCAATCATTTTTTGGACTGGTAAGTCGTGACAATAATACACCATTCCTAATGAATAAATAACAAAATGCCCAGTCCAGCTCTAAATTTTTTCATCGCGTAATTTTCGCATGACGGCAAAATACCGATTTCAGTTTATTACCTTATGCGTGTGGAGTCCCGTTTTTAATTTTTTTTACTAAAATTGCGCCTAGTGTTTGATATTCTAGATTGGATATCGTCTATTTTTATTGGTGTTTGGTACTCCTCATAGTGTCATAAAAATGTTTGTGCCAGAAATATGAGTCGAAAAAGAAAGTTTATCCGAATGTCACTTGGACATCGTGTAATTTGTTTTAAGAGGTTATAATTCCAATTCTAGGAATTTTGTTTCCACTTTACACAATGTCTAATTATGATCCTGTTTTGAAGCCAAAGGGTAAAATAAATTATTTAAACCCCACGATTCCGAATGAAATTATAAATTTACTAGGATTCGAAATTACAAAAAAATGATTTGGGAATCAACAAAGTTTTCTTTCAATTATTATGAATACAACACAAAAAATTGACCAACTTTCTATCGTGGCTTTATATAGCTCTACCTTAGAAAATAATGGTACATTTAGAAAAATATAAATTCATGAATTATTTTTGGTGTTTAAATTCGTAGTCGCTTGTACAGAAGCAGATTTCAATGCGATATATAAATATAATTAGAAAATACATAACTAATCTGTCCAAGTGTAGAAGACAGGGTTACGAAGGTGCAAATGTGTGTCAAGCCTATATGTTGGAGCACAAACATTACATACATACACGAAATATCGATTACGTTCATATTGTGACGCGCATTCATTAAGTTTAGTTTTGAACGAAGCAGCTAAACATATTTCCGATGTGTCACAATTTTTTGACAATTTAAAAATAGTATAAACTTTTCTTGACAATTTAAAAATAGTATAAACTTTTCTTGACAATAGCATAAAACTCTGGGCTATGTTAAGTAACGGTAAAATATAAATTCACTCTTAAGAGTATTTCCTACTATAGATAGTCTTCATTTAGACTAGAAAAGTAACCATATAAAATTTACGATATTTAAATTTTTTTTATAGAAACGTTTTTGTTTTTCATGTAATGTTAAGGATATTATTTTTCATTCGCCATTATATATGTTTAAATCTTACTTAAATCAGTAAAATTATTTTAAATTACCCTACATATCTTTAAATCATATTAACTCCCCTTAAATCATTTTAAATTAATCTTAAATCAGTATATTTCCCGCGCTTAGTGATTATTCGCCTGAACAAGAAACGCTTAGTAAGGTGGCGGTGGCATGCAATGAGTCAGTTTCAGGAGGTGTGAAGGACTAGGGAACGTGCTGGTTTTTTTTATTCTTTATGATTACTGTGTTTGTGAGGACAGTGGAGTATTTATAATTTTATCAGGTACTTACTTAGTAATTGTTTTATATTAATATTGTTATGGCGTAATTTTTGTCTTTGCGCGGTGAACGTTAAATAGTGAAAAGCTATTAAAGTAAGTGTTTTTCAAGAAACCATTTGGGGGGGTTCCTAAATAGCTGTAGAGGATATCCCATTTTCGACACTTTTGCAGGGTATCTCGCTTATTTTTAAAGATAGAGAGTTACGATTTTTTGTGTCGTAAACAAACTTTTCATAGCCCGCTTAGCATTTGAGAAATTGAAAATATGTCATTTTGGGACCATCTGACTCACCTCGAATATGGTTTATCTTTTAACATATCGCAATTTTAAAAAACTGGCTATAGTTTTTTTTTACGTAAAATCCAGAGACAGAGAAAATTTTATCCAAAACTATGATTTACGGATCAGGATTTATTTCATACAATGATGAATCACATGAATCACACTTGTGCGTCACATTTACCCAAACATGTATAATAAAGAAAATTACCATAATGGACAATGTGTTTGACAACACAATTTGACAATGACAAATTTTTGATTATATGCGTGTGCAAAACAAACAGCATTTTTATGGGCAAGTGTGATAAATTAGTGTATTTGGGAGATCATAAGCTTTAAAAAAAAGTAACAAATTACAAAACTAACGTATTAAAAAAACAGGTTTACGTCAAATTTAAAAAATTACAGGTCCTGGTGAAAAACTGGTTACGCCACTACTTAAAAAAACTAAAAAGAGCCAGTTGTTATCTTTGCGATATGTTAAAGGATAAGCGAGATACGAGGGCGTTCCCAAAATGCGATATTTTCAATTTCGCCCTGTATCTTAGAAATTATGCGGACTATGAAAATTTTGTTTAAGGCATCGTAAGTTTCACAATACAGGAGTGTGGTCGCCAACACGGCAACTCTCTATCTTAAAAAATAGGCGAGATACCGTGTACAAATTTGTTTGCGTATTGCATTTTTAAATCATGTTTAAAATTCTGGGTAATTTCTATTAGGTATAACATATTGCCCCTATATACAACGTGTCCGGAATTTCAGGTGTCATGTTTGAAGGTGTGATAATATGAATCTATAATAACACCCTGAAATATCTATAATAACACCTGAATTTCTGGACACCCTGTCTAAAAGTAAAAATTAGTTTTTATTAGTTACCTTAAATAGCCCCACCCCTTCTAACTTTTGAACGGCAAAGAGTATTTTCTTGAAATTCATACCCGACTTTTAGGATTATGTTAGCTACTCTTTAGGGTAAAAATAAAAATCAAAACCTTCAAAATGGCTGCTGGGCGCCATCTTTGAAGTAAATTAAATGGGAAGGGAGATCTTCGGACCCCTCATATGGAAGGTATTTTGAACCTCTATTCAATGCCGTTTCATTTTTTAAAATCGGTTCATTATTTTTTAGAATTTTTGAAAGAGTTGATTTTCATTTTTTCGTTAAAAAATAGCAAACATACTTCTAAAATCGGGTATACATTTCAAGAAAATATGTTTGGTTCAACAGTTAGAAGGGCTATTTACGTCCGCATTGTATGTTCTAAGTTGTTTTGTTTTCGAGATACCATATCGTCAAATATATACATGATAGCAGCTTTGATTGTATGGAAGAATTTAGTGGCTTTGAAAATGGTCAACCAGAAACGGAGCCCACAATAAAGCTCAATAATCAGATAGAGAAGTATTATGCCGTGTTTTATAATATCGGCTGGTTTATAGGTAAAATTGTGAATATTGATAAAAATTGACCTTAGCTTTTGGTGTATCCTGTATAAAAGCTTCTTGATACGACACTTTATTTATTTAAGTTTTATACAGATGCTTTCATGAATTATTATATAAAATAGACATCTCCTGTATACTGAATTTTCCCATTTTTAAATGTTTAAAATTTGATATTTTGTATAAAAAAATAAAGATTAATTTATTTCAACCGTATGAAGGCAAATCTAATTTAAGAAGTCATGTAATAAAAAAAATTAATTTATTTTTATCGCATATCAAAAAAAATCATAGAAATTGCTGTATGCTATATTGTTTCCCACAGAATACTACAAAGGTATTTGGTAAATATTAGATAAATATTGATATCAACAAATTTGTAAGTAATAAAATTATATTATAATAAAAAAATGCATTTTAATTATAATAATATAATGAAAATTGAATTAGTTTTGTAAAGAACCATCCAAATATCCTGACATACATTTTAATAGCTAAATCAAATTAATTGATTGTTAAAAATCTATATGAAGGCTTTAGCTCTGGATGTTCCAAGGATTCAGCTAAAATTACATTTTTATTGTAATATTATAAAATAAATTGTCATAATGAAGTCCCATTCAATTTAAATTAATACCGGGCATATAGTCAAAAAAGTAAAACGGCGTTCCATACCAGTCTACCATAAAAACCAGAGGATCGTTAACGAAAACCATTTAGAAAACTGATAAGATGGGTTTCATGCAGGATATAGAATTTATATTAGATTTTTAGCAAAATATTTCTAGGTCATCCCTATTTATAATAATATTAATTTTTGTTCAAAATTTGAAGTAAATCGGATAAGTAGTATTTAAGCTATGTCGCGAACGGACAGACAGACCGACAGACGGCCCGACGAAATTGATAAAATATGTATGTTGGCATCTAGAGACGCTAAAACGTGATGAAATGTAAAGCCTAAGAGGGTGATTTTTTGACGTGTAAAAAATTTTAATTGGCTGCAATTTTTGTTCCACCAGCTTGAATTAGTAACACAGTTTTACTAGTTGAATTTGAAATTTTTAACATTTCACTACGCCGCCATTTTGTTTTGCCATACTGGATTTTTACCAAAATATTGCCAGATCATCCCTATATAACTCTTAATTTTTGGTCAAAATTTGATGTCAATCAGGTTAGTTTTTTAGCTATGCCACGAACTGACAGACAGACGGGCCGAGGAAATTGGTAAAACATATTTTTTGGCATCTAGGGATTAACGTGAAGATATTTAAAACCTGAGATGGTCATTTTTTTCACAAATACAAACATTTTGTTTTGTTGATTCCAACATATTACTTGATATTTTTGCAAAATTTGAGATAAATTGGATGAGCAGTTTTTTGATAAAATTTTTTTAACGTTTCGCTAGGCTGCCATTTTGTTTCGCCATATTCGATTTTTACCAAAATATTACCAAGTCATCCCCATATGACCCTTAATTTTTGACCAAAATTTGAAGTCAATCGGATCAGTAGTCTTTAAGCTATGCCCGAACTGACAGACAGACCGACAGACAGACTGACGGAGTTGATAAAACATATTTTTTGACATCTAGCAACGCTAAAACGTAGACATGTGTAAAACCTGAGTGGGCGATTTTTTCATGACTACAAACATTTTATTTGGTCGCCATTTTGTTCGGCCGTCTTGAATTTGTACCACTATTTTACTAGTTGATCTATATACCACAATTGGTTATGGCAGACAATTTGAAGTCAAACCATTAAGCAGTTTTTGCACGCTGAATTTTTAAATATTTTATTAAGCCGCCATTTCGTTCCTCCATCTTGGATTCGTACCAAAATGTTACCAGTTGATTCCAATATAACACTTGATGTTTTTGCAAAATTTGAGATAAATTCGATGAGTAGTTTTTTAATAATTTTTTAACATTTCACTAGGCCGCCATTTTGTTTCGCCATACCGGATTTTTACCAAAATGTCATCAGATCATCCCTATATAACCCTTAATTTTTGACCAAAATTTGAAGTTAATCGGGTAAGTAGTTTTTTAGCTACGCCGCGAGCAGACAGACAGACAGACCGACAGAATTAAGAAAACAGTTTTTCGTCATCTAGGGATCCTGAAACGTGAAGTTCTGAAAAAATCTCAGAGAGTGATTTTTTCACGATTACATTAGGTACTTCCCTTTTACGAGGGAACTAAAGGGACAAAAATGCCTTAACTATCTCAGTTATTCCTGGAATAACAGACAGAACAGTTAAAAACCAGTTCAGCAGCCTAAAGGATTGACTAAAATAAAGAAACTTCCGATTATGAAAAACAAGGTTATTGATAAAGAAGTGGGAAATTAAGCGAGATACGAAGTTTCTTTTTGGAAATTAGTTTTAGAACGGACACTGAAAATTTAAACGGATTTTTTTGGCAATAGTAGGGGTTCTATCACATTACTGCATTAATATAGGTTTTAAAAATACCTACTGGATCTACGCGATACGCAATCAGCTAATTCACAGTTATTTAAAATAATGTCTTCGTATCTGAAATAAATTTACTTTTTTTTTCTCTTATGCTAGACACGACGTTCGTCATTCGTAAAAAATGTAAATTTAAAATTTTATTCAAATTATTAGAAACGCAAATGTTTTAGACCATTAGCTTTGAAATTAGGAAATTTATTGAAAAATCCTAATATTCCAATACTGGGTAGGGTTGGGCTAGCGTGATGAGCGGTGTTTACGATGGCGTTCAGGCAGGTTCAAACCAATGTTGAATATGTGCACTGGGCCGGTCATAATGTTAATTTAATGATTAAAAATACAGTGGCGAGTTGCATTGAGACCACAGCGCTTTTATCTACACTTTAAATTATTTATAGTTTTTTTGAACTTAGTATTAAAATGTTGAATCTTATCTGATTTCAATTACAGGAGAGTCAACTCTAATGAAAGGCATAACAGTTTAAAATGCAGCGTTATCAATCTGGCGAAGAAACAGAATAGGTATAAAGCCAGAATTTGAAATTCAAAGGCAACAAGAAGTAAAAAAATCTGTCTACGATGACGATTGTTTCAGACAGTCGGCTCTGACTTACAAGACCTGTTGAAAATGAAATTCAAGCAAGGGATCAATGGAAAGAAAATAGGACACCCCATCGGACTGATGTTCAATCGTGGTATACACACGGCTCGTGAATGACCAGCTCAGGATCAGCCAGTGCTGGAATATTGCAGGTTGCAATAAAGAACGACGTGAAGATAGGAGTGGAGAGAGAAATCCGCAATCACTCAGCTAACAAAAACCAAGGTGATGAGATTCAAATGGGTGTGGTGTAGTGTCGAGCATCATCATCATCATCATTTCGCAGAAATATTCTGCGGGTAATTTCAACATACTTTCTATCGAGATTCGATAAATAATTAGAAAATGTAGTAATCTCGATAGAAAGTGTGTTGAAAGCACTGTGTTCAAACAAGCTGCTAAAATATTCACAGAAATGTTTGCAAACAAACTGAGTATCGGAGACAAATTTGTTAAAGTGAATTTTATGGGGTATATTTTTGTATTTTTATATTTGTATTTTTTAATATAATTCTTGTAGTCTACGTTTACAGCGTTTTTAATATTCCTATATAATAAGAGAAAGCAAAATGGAAATTGATAATCCTGCAGAGATTTAAGTTTTTTCCATTTTTTTCTATATTAAGTGAATTGAGTTTCTGGGCAACCATATGTAATAGTGTAGTCGGCTTTATGAAAAAGGTTTTGCAAAAGGGTTTCGGATGCATCAATTTTATGTTAACTTATATTAAAGGTACATTCAAATGCCATATGAAAGGTGTGTTCAGTTACAAAGCTTGCCCCCGACTCTTTTATGGTAATATCAGTAAGATCGAGAAAGAGATTAAGTCGAGAACATTACCCCGACTATTTCTAATACTATTAAAATGTTAAAGATTTAAAATTAGCCAAAACCTCGCCCGTGGCATCTGCCGCCCTTTGAGGTGTACAGTAATAAATTTGTTTATCCTCAGAATCGTCAAATTCCCAAGTATTGCCTCATAAGTTGTAGTCACCTACAATCATAATCTTGTCATTAGGATGTCTCTCACAAGACCATTCAGGTATACACTCAGTGTAGTGTCGAAGGCAACGCAGAAGCGGATCGACGCCCAATTTTTGGGACCAAATCCCTGCCTAAGTATAGGTAAACAATACTGCTCGCAGGTTCTGAATAGATAAAACTGGGAAAGAACAAAGGATATTTGGTCAAGGACGAACTACTGCAGACCGGCAAAAGAAATGCTCCCCAACCCATACGGAACTAAGGCAAGGTGGTTCATGTCAAGGAGTTGGCAGATGGGCCTTCTTAGGAGAATGAAGTGAGCTGGTTGGGACCATCTTCCTTTTACTACTACTAGGCTTAAAAAATTCACCTGAGAAACAAGGGTTGTGCCAGTACGCATCCAGTGGGCCAATAGATAGTGAAAAGTAGGTCAATACGGTCGGTCTATAGGTGGCTGCATTGGCCTCAGCTCGTAATTAATGGATATAAAAGGGTCGAGTATTATAAAAATCGGTATTTTCAAATACTGCAGTTGCTGTCGCTCATAGTGCAAGTCACCATATAGGTTTAAATAAACGCCACTTCCAACTAATGTTTGTAATGCATTCCTCGTATTTTAATCTGCTCCGAGGTTTTAGACAATCATAAGTTCAATTAAACTATTAGATAACCTAGGAACAGATATGGAGAAGTGTGAAAGAATAGTTATGATTTAATAATATTTTTAAATGCACGCTTGTCCAATTTATTCAGAAAGATAACTATAAGACAGCATTTATAGAATGTCGCAACGAAATGAAGATTATAGCTCTTCTTTAAGAAATTCATTCAGTGGTGCATAAGAGTTAAGAAAAAGTAGAAGTGTAGAGATTTACAAAATCGACGAATCATTAAAACTACCAACTCTATGAAAGATAATAGTAGTATCGGAAATTATAATAACACACATCTGTGCGTTACCATAACGCATAACTGTGCGATATTATTCTTGACGCATATATGTGCATGGTTTTACTTATTGAGTAAACTGTACACACGCCCCCACACAACGCTCGTGAACTTCGAAAATACCTTGAAAATATATTTTTTAGAAGGTATATAGGAAGAAGGGGCAGTATTGAATGACAAACTCGATCCCTAGACTTGACGTTCCCCGATTATTTTTTGTGGGGATACCTCTATAATATTGTTTTCAAAACTAAACCATTAAACCTGGAGATGACGATTCGAAAACGAATGTAGAAATATCGAGAAAACGAACAGCTTCTTTAATATTTTGAATACCTTTCGACAATATTTAGATCACTGTCAAGAAGTACGTGGACAACACTTTAAGTATGAATTTTTCAAATTTTACTTTCTTTTATTATTCAAAAAATGATCCGTTACTCAAAAATCGTTGAAATTAGGGATTAAATGTATCTGTGTAGTGGGAGAATAATTAGTAGTATCGGAAAATGTAATTACACTGAATTTTGTCGAACTTTTGTACACAATAGACTTCACTATTGGATTTCGATTTGGATATTTATCATTAAATATTTCACAAACCTCTTTGAACCCCATAAGCAACTATCATTAGAATTTCGCTGAACAAATCTATTATTTCAAATCTACAAAACTAAACTGGTATTTAAATACTGGTATCCGTTCAGCAGTGCCGCACTAAATGGGGAGCTACGGGGGTTAAAGCGCCCCGACGTAGACAGAACGTCATCACATAGCTCGCGCGATGTTTTGCGGTGATTTATTATTGTATAGGCGTGGTCTCACTTGCGGGTCCCGGCGAGGAGGAGACAGTAGTTGATTAATCAAATCCAAGATGGCGGAACAAAATGGCGGTATAATAAAATATTTAAAAATTCAGCTTGAAAATACTGCTTAATGGATTGATTTCATATTGTATGCCATAACTAATTATGGCATAGGGCTCAACTAGTAAAACTGTTTTACAAATTCAAGATGGCGGAACAAAATTGCTGCCAAATAAAATTTTTGTAATCGTAAAAAATCACCCACCTGAGGTTTTACATATCTTCACGTTTTAACGTCCTAACTGCCAAAAAATATGTTCATCAATAACAATTCCGTCGGTCGGTCTGTCGATATAGCTTAAACACTTTATACTACTTACCCGATTGATTTAAGGGTCATATCTTGTTGCATCTTCTATTTATATGTCGATGGTTTTTACCTACTCCGTTGGTCTACATATAATCTGGTCAACACTAGAACCGTCCACCCTAAGTTTTTACCCTATTTTCAGAGTTGTCTATCTTAAAAAGTATCACGCGGATTTTGACGAATTTGAACTTTTTGGAATGATTGGTAATTGGCTCTCAACTGAGGTCTCAACTGAGGTATCAATTTAGTGTGCTCTGTATATCCCTATCAGATGATAGGGATATACAGAGCACATAAGGAAGCGATGTAAAATTTTGTAAATTATCTAATGATCCCATTCTAACCAGAAATATGCAGTTTGATTCTTAATTCGATTTTTGATGTCTAGGATTTTTGAAATTTTGCTTTTTTCCAGAGATACGATTTTTTTGCTTAAAATGGAATTTTTTTTAAATACGGTCTTGTCTTTTCTTTGTTGGCCATTCGATCCAATTGCTTTCATTTTCAGCTCATTAATGTAAAGTGTTCCCACAAAATGTACAGGTTTGCTTTATGGAGAATGTACTGTAATAAATGTAAATACTCATAATTTAATAGGTTATTTATAACCTATTAATAAATAATTAAAATACTAATTTATAATTAAAACAGAAAATTTATAATTTTCTGTTTAAAGCTGTATTAGTCTCGTGACGGTTTCAACATTTTATAGCCAACGTCCTTTTTAAGAAAGATATAGAGCGACTAAAAGTATGCGGTATTCTGGACAGTTTAAAAGTCGAGCTCTGTGATTTTGTTACCTTAGTGGTCTCATCTGCGTATCAAATAAACATTTTTATGTTTGTGTTTAACATCTAACGAATGAGTTTCGGAAGACAATTGTTTTATTATATTCCGTAGAAATATGTAATTATCAACATCCAACTTTAAATAAAAGCCACAACTTTAACAAATAAAACACTAAAATAACGTTAAATGATAAACAAAAGTATACTAGTTAGACCACCACCCTATATTTACTACGAAAAATACTGCGAAGTAACAGTAAATTTGTGAGTTCTAAAAATTTAAATATCTTTGTCTTCATAACTGCCTGCCTCAAAAAGCTTTAAAATTCTAGACTTCTTTCTTGAAATAAACCCTATAACTTAATTCAACTGTTCTGGAATTTTTTACGTTTAAAACTTTACATGTTCGGTATTTTGCGTGGCTGTAGAATCTAAACAGCTTGACTTGGAGGAAAACGGTTTACACATTCCTATCTTAGTTTTTAATATTCTTTTTTATGTTATAATTATGACATAGAATAGAATATTAAAAAACTGAGTTTATTATTATTATAATTATTACTATTATTATTATAATCATTATTATTATTATAATCGTTTTTATTATTATTATTACTTGATGCGTAGTTTTAATTTTCGTCGTAGCACTTCTGAGGCTGCAACCCAGTTACACAAGGGCTACGCGGAAGGCCAAAAAAATCACACCTTGCGTCCGCTCCGTCAATAACAACCCGATATTCTGAGTAATTCTGCGAAGTTCGTCAAGCGGTTCCTGGTACTTGGAATGCTTATCTCATATTGTGACCAAGATGTTGGTTTCTGCTGGGGCTGAAAGTTTGGTAGCAAATATCGGCTTTGTTGGCTTGTCCACAGAACGATATCAGGCTTGTTGTTTTGCATCTTAGTTGTGGTGAGAAAAACGTACTAAGGCTGTTAACGTTTTCCATCAAAGCTTCAATATTTCCTGGGACATATCGCAATATAGGCATTTTTCGCATTTAATAAGTTACCAATTTATTTATTTATTTATTTATTCATACACGGAAAATGTATACATGCCCATTTGTATCATAATGTGCAGTGGTCATTTCAAATCACAAACATTTCAATCTGCTATAACTTTCTTATTTTTTAAGATATCGAAAAAGATATAAAAAATAAAAGGTATGGCTAATTAGTTAGTTTTTTTTTAATATTATAAAAATAAGAAAAAAGTGTCAATTGCCAAACATACAAATATACCTTTATCATTTTTTTTAAACACCCTGTATACATAAAAATAAAATTGAAGTATTTTTTTAATTTTTAAAATATAGGAGTCATCTATTGTACTAAATTATATTAATATACTGTTAGTCAAGAACTGACTTTATTCACAGGCTTCATGGTGAAGGAACAAATATGAGCCAATTGTCGAGGTTATTTCAGACGAGCCGAACAAGTATCCAGCGAACGTTGGCGAGGCACCTGGTCACAGGATCAGAGTCATTTGCACACGAAGTGGGACACATAAGAGCAACTGCAGCGCGCGGGTTGACCACGGAATTTTCCGTCGGTACGTCGGATGCGACGCAACTTAGGGGGCAGTAGCTGGCGTGTAGGCATCCATTCAGACAATTAAAAGACGCCTGCATATTAGAGCACTTCATGGAAGAAAAAGTTTGTGGTTCTCCCTTTTGCAGGAAATTTGGGAAACGGGTTTGTTCTTGTTGATGACACAATGCCCCACAGGACGCGCATCAAATCTCTAGACAGAAGTAGAATAAAATTTCATCTGAAGCAACGTGAAAATCATAGTTAGTGTGGGCGATTTGGTGAATGTAATTCGGGATATATGGGAAGCTATTCCCCAGGAATTTATTCAGCATCTAACTGACAGCATGCCTAGGAGAGTAGCACCTGTAATAGCCAACATGGCTGGTCCAACCCTCTATTAAAGTTTGGTTGTGTATTTATTATTATTTTACTGTTTTATTTGTTGAAGTTGTTATTTTTATATTAAACTTAGTTGTGATTAATTAGTTATTGTTAATGTACCTTAAACGAAAACTTATAAATAACCTGTTAAATTATTAGCATTTTATACAAAGTGTTCCATATAAAGTTTAGTCCCACAAAATTGCGAAGTAAAACGACATTTTTGTTTTCAATAGCTGTCCGCAAGTTTTGGGAATATCCTGTATCAAACAAACCTGTACATTTCGTGGCAGAACTTCACTTTAATGTGCTAAACTTAAAAACAATTGGATCGAATGGCCAACAAAAAAAATACCGTCCGTATTTAAGAAAAACCATTTTCAGCAAAAAAATTCGTATCTCTGGAAAAAAGCAAAATTTCAAAAATCGGGGAAATTACTTTGTTGCATTTTCATCCTAGACTGTAAGAATCGAATTAAGAATCAAACCGCGTGTTTCTGGTTAAAATGGGATCATCAAACATTTTAGATCATTGTACAACACCTCATTATGTGCCCTGTATATCCCTACCCTCTGACAATAAGCATTAAATTTATACCTCCGTTGAAAGCCAGTTAACAAATCATCCCAAAAAGTTCAAATTCATTAAAATCCGCATGAGACTTTTTAAGATAGACAATTTTGAAAATGGGGTAAAAACCTAGGGTGGACGCTTCGAGTGTTGAGCAGTTTATTTCCCGGATATTAAGTTTCTAAATGGTTTTCCTTAAAAATCCTCTTTTTATTATGTTAGAGTGGTGTATGATTTGGGGTTAGGAAGTAAAAAAAAACAAGTCTATTTTTAAATAATCGAAGTTTCGAAACTTTATTGTTGCATCCTCAGGACACATAGATTCTATATCCTGCATGAAACCCATATTATCAGTCTTTACCTACACCGTTGGTCCGCATATATTTACCAGATATTAAGTTTCTAAATGGTTTTCGTTAACGATCCTCTTGTTATGTTAGAGTGGTGTATTTTTTGGGGTTAGGATTCAGTAAAAAAAACAAAGGACTTCTTTTAAATTGTCGACGTTTCGCAACTTTATTGTTGCATCCTCAGGACCCATATAGATTGTATATCCTGCATGAAACCCATATTATCAGTCTTTACCTACTCCAGATATTAATTGTCTAAATGGTTTTCGTTAACGATCTTCTTGTTTTTATGTTAGAGTGGTGTATTATATGGGGTTAGGAAATATCTGCGGATCAACCGAGTAGGTAAAGACTGATAATATAGGTTTCATATTTAAGATGGCAAACCAAAATGGCGGCCAAATAAAATTTTCAAAAAATCAACATAAAAAAATCTTGTTCAATTGACTAAATTTTGCAGAAAAGTTAAATGTGAAAATGGGATAAACTGGTACGAATTCAACATGACGTAGCAAAATAGCGGTAGAGTGTCAATGTAAAAACTACATATTAAATTTATTTTAAATTATGCCTTAAATTCAAGTGTGGCATAGGTAGAAAGAAAATGGTAAAATATTGGTAAGAATCTAATATGATGGAACAAAATGGCTCCTAATCAAAATGAAAAGACAATATATGTAACACATATATACTGTGACTATGTACTGAACTAAATTGGGTCACACTCCACTATTTCTAACAAATCGAAAAAAAATCATAACGAGGGAAGTTCCAGATAAAGGAAATTTACCGATTTTATTATAAGCTTTAGGTCCTAGAAAATAAACATTTAAGCACACTGTATATATTCCTTAGTGTACCGGCTGCCTTTAGGAGATTTATTTAAAAGATTTAGTTGATTTTTAAAAAGTTCACATGATTCTTGAGAATTTTTTTTTCCAAAAACCTTTCTACATCTTCCCTGGTTATCCCAGACTCTAACTGCCTTTTTTAAGAAACTTCAACTTTTTTCAGATTCTTAATTTCACTTTTTAGCTGCGTATTTTTTAGGATGTTAGCTGATAATCCCGTTGGAGTTTGAACACATCGATCTAAAATTTGAGATATAACAAAATTAGTTTTGTTTTACAATAATCGTTTGTGCCATATTTTTAAATAAATAAGTAAACCTGTAATCAATATGTGTATAAGAGTGACGTCTACATCAATATAATATCCTGTTATTACCTCTGGGATACCTACAAAAATCTTGGCGGCATGGCAGTGCTCCCTGAAGATGGGAGAGAGAAGGCCGCGCTATCTGTTAGGTTTTAGGACTGGACCTCGGTGTTGCTGTGAGATGGACGGCTGACGGTCAGTGCGGGCTAAACCATGCGGGATCTTCACTCCGAGGCTGGCCCTTTTACCTGGGTGAAACTTTGTACTTTTTCTCTTGATCTCAGGGTCTTTGTTGTGGGAAGATGGCCATTGGGCCGAAACGTGGAGTTAACTACATCCTAGGAGTCCTTTTATATAATTGCAGAGAAAAACTTTCGCACCGGTCAAAGCTGGCGGCTGTCCTGCACGAACCCGTCGACGTCGCGACTTATGATGATTATCATCTCGATGGTTTTCGCGTGCTTATTAGCCCGATTCGTGTATCACGCTCCCGTGTTTTTTGGTATGTTGCGCGACGTGCTTTGCTATATAGAATTAAAGTACGTTTTTTTTCTGATCATTTTACTCAAAAAAAAACATATTTTACTATAATTAATAAGGTAGATTTGGCTTTAAAGGACTGAGGTAAACCTTTCGTTTTTCCAGCGCGGTGCATTATATTACGTTCTGGAACATTCACACGTGATGTGTTTTAATTTATAGTAAAAAAAGCGTATTTTTCTAGTTTAGTTATTTATCTAAAAGAAACATGTTTTAGCTAGGACTAATAAGGGAGAAACGAATTTATACGGCGTTTGATTCATACACTAAACAAAATAGCGAAGTCTTATTCACTAAAATCCTTTTATACCCATTTAAAAACCACTAAAACAATTTTTAAGAAATAAGAGAAATTAAAGAATTATTATTTAGCCATACCTAACCTTATTTTTAAAATTCAGAAACTAAAGTAATGATAAAATATTTGGAAATAAAATAATAACTATTAATACTTGGAGACCTTGCAATTACAAATTTTTGTCTTTTACTGCAATAGACAAAACAAAAGCATTTATAGTTCCCGCCTCCCATGCTAATCCCGCGTCGTGATTTTTCGTGTATAAATTCTGACAGTGGCGAGGGGGGTAAGACCGCAAAGCACCTTACGTGTGCGAGATGTTGTTGCCAAATCAGTCGAATAGTATTCATACATCGAAAAATTATCAAATACATATCTATAAAATTTTTCGTTTAATAATTTCTTGCTAAAAATATTAAGAGGCAAAATAATTTTTAATGTTTTCAATATTGGGTATTGGGTGTCTGGGGTGGGGGGTAATTATCCCTTCTACCCCCCCCCTTGGAAGCGCTGCCAGACAGGATACTGTTTTTTTTAATATAAGTCGTGAATCGCAATTAATCCGTGCTCCTCTTTTTGTTTTTTTTTATTATATTTATATTTTTTATTTTTTATATAATAAATATGAATTGAAATGTCAGGAAATTTAAAAATTAAAAAATATTAAAATAAAACAGAAAACGATATTTTATATATATTAATGTAAGACACTATATATTAAATAAATTTACCCTGTTTTTTAGCTTTGAGAATTTGCATTATGTATATTTTTTACTTCTATCTATCTTCTTAACTTGCATTTGAGCATCCACTTATTCCATTAATACTGATATCTTCCCTATATTTAATAGCCTGATACAGGTTATAAAATAAATTTATAAAATTTTCTTTGAGTATTTTTACTTAATCAATATGCAGCAATACCAATAATTGCATGCATTAGCAGAATATGTTCTATTGTTTACTTTTTACGCTTAAACACACTTTCAAAGTTTCTGGCAGGCTCATATGCTCTTTACCCCATTTTCATGGTACACAAATAATATTTTTCTTAACCTAACTACAGTTCTAAATCACAGAACACACTGGAGTAACTATTCAAAAATCTAAGATCCGTGCAAGCAAGATTTTTATTTATTTCCACTATTGATACTCTCAGTCCTTTCACGTTTCTGTAACTGCTTTTGGACAGGACTAACTAAAGTACTACTTAAATTTACTGGTCGTACTGAAAATCTTCTTTGAGGTCCTGAAGAAATAATTGAGTAAGGAGGGGGGTTCAAAAATTGCTCAGGACCCTGCGTAGTAGATACTTTCCGACTCCTGATGTCTGCTGAGTAAGAAGACAAAAGAGAATGTTCCTGTAACGTGGGTGGGATGTTGCTACTCGCCTCAGTGAGCATGGAGTTTCTTCTTTCGTTCTGAAAGTTTATAGATATTTTCCTTTTTTTGTCTTTCCGTTTAACTATATCTTTGAGGAGATTTTCGTCCACAGGCCTCAATGAAAATCGTCTCTGCGTTCCCACCTCCGGTGGTTGTAAATCAGCTAACAGTGAAGACCTTCTACTATGAGCCATGACAATTCCATGCCTTCGAGTTCTCGGTGAAGTATTTTGCTGTTCTACATCATCTAGATTTTCGGGTGATGATATGGCTGACAACGCCCGAATGAAATCAGCTATAGATGTCTGCTCTAATATTTGGTCTTGTTTGGGTGCAGATAGTAACGACTCTCTCCTAATGTATAAATTTGGAGGTGATTCGGGTTTAATTATTTTTGAATAGTCTGAAATTTTTTGCTTTTCGACATCATGGTGGGATTCGTCTCTCGACATTAGGCGGTTTCTTATCTTCTTAAAGAAATTTTCTCTTTCTGGCTTTTTAATTTCAAAAACTGACTTGGCTCTTTCTCTTTTTCGATACTCGTTGATAGCATCATCTGCATCAGCTCCATACCAAGTATTTCCGTTAACTGCTTCATGAAGTAACATACTTGGAGGTCGTATATCGCTAATTGCTCTCCGTTTTTTGAGCCTAGGCTGGATGATACTTGATTCATATATTTCACTGGCCAAAATGCTTTGATCAGAGAATCCGTGCACGCCACCCTCATGTCCCTCCTTGTGGAGTGATTCATTGCTTAAAGCATTACAAACTTTAAATAACAATTCCGTTTGCTCGAAGAGATCGTTAGTTGGTAAAAACGTCCGTTCTTTGTCTATTCGATTAAGATCAGTATCTGACTGAACTCTTTGGAATGCAACAGCTCTGTAGCACTCTGACATTGCTCTCTTTCTGATTGTAGTAGGAGATTCTTTATTATACATCGTGAGATCAGGGCAGCTCTGACTTTTTTCTAATATGGATGGAACGTATTCAAATTCTCCTTTATAAACTGGTTTTACTCTCATAAAAAGCAATTCGTGTAAAAGGGTCCGTAGTTCGCCTCGTATTTTTCGAGGTGTGTTCTTAATATTCTCACTTAACATATGTTCGATTTTCTTTATTCTTTTGCTCCGCATGCCAGTGCTAATAAAACTTAGAATCATTACAACATAACCCATGCCTCCGATGATCCAGACCAGTAAGAAAATTTGATACACTGAGTATAAAAGACCAAAGCCAAATGGATCACTAGCACCTGAAAAATAATAAAAACTATTAGAGAATTTAAAGCATGTATTTATTTTTAGTAAAAACATAGTAATAGTGTAGTAATGATTCACAATACAGTAATAAAGTTTGCGAAACATAAGGTATAAAACTTTATGTTTTTAATATTACTTAAAAATGACCAATCACTTCTTTTTTCGAATTGTCCATGCATGATTTTAATTAAGCTTGACAATAAATCATTGAGATCCATTTTTAAACATTACCACTCCTTCCCTCAGTCTTTCTAATAATCAGGAGTGATAGATGGTATGCCTTAACTGTCATAGAAGCTAAGAAAGCTGATAAGACCTATTATGACCTATTGTTGTGAGATCTCGATAAAAACTGAAACCTATTAAAGAAAACAAAAACGAGAGGATGATACAATTTTAAAATATTCCAATTGAACCCTGTTATTAATTATAGTATATCAGTAATAATTACAATTGTGTCAGCTGATGCTCAGTGGAAATCTATAATATTATTACGTAAAATGAAAAAACACAACTGTTTTTTAGAAACACTATATTTGTTTAACAACATTTGTGTTTCGCTAAATAGTAGTGTCTTCGGGCTACTCGAAGTGTTGTCGAACTAACTAAAGTGTAATGTCCGAAGAAGCTACTGTATAGCAAAACATATCATGTGATGTTAATGTAATATAGTGAAAATGTTCTCTCAATCTCAATATTTTAATTTTAGAAGCAAACATACATTATAGTCATTTTTATGGTCCCTATATAGACTTTTTTTAAGAACACTGGGGGCTTATTCGAATTGAGAACAAAATTAAAAAATGCTATAAGAAGTGAAGAACAACCCAATGCTTCATGGGAAAAATATAAAGTAAAAATAATGAGGAAAACCAGATTTGCATCATTTTCAGTGGCATCAGCAAAGACAACGAAAGCCTGTGAAGTATCTGATATGTCAGATCTGGAACAGGCATCCTATTCTTTGCCTTCAAAATGGCTAATAAAAAGAAAAAAAAATGGCTTTGATTCCAACCGCAGTGAACAAAGCCTAAAAAGGTTCCCAACTGTTCCTGTTGATTGGGCAAGAGAAGGTCAAGGTAAACAAAAATTAACCTAGAAAAGGTAAACGTGAAAAATAAAAACTTAAGTAGGTTTTTTATGATCAAATACAAAATCATTGACAAAATTTGAATATCAATGTTGTGTTAGCAGTCTATAATATTTCATACATATTTTTTTACTTTTAATAACGAAGAACATACCTTCAATATTGGAATAGAAAATAGTGCAGAAACCGAAGGTATGTATATTTATATGATCTAAGTTTAATTGTACTAATACTGCCCTTCTAGGAAACACTGTTGCTATGTAGAGATTTAGTCAGAAACACTGTAATATTACTTTAATCTGTATTTTCCCTTTAACAGAGATTGTCAAGTCTAATTCTAAAGGAATCCTGCTCATACCGAAAAATGGAAATATCGGTAAATTATAATTAATTTTTGTTATGAAACAAAGGGAAAAATCTATATTACTTTTAGACAGAGCTATTAACAATTTTAGTTAAATTACAAAGATTAACATATATTTTTTTAATTTGAAATTCTGATATTTGGTAGTTTGGTTAACAAGGCTTAGATGGGTTATCGTGCATGTACATTAGATTTTGTGACTGTGGTTTATATTAAAAATATGTTTTTATGTGAATTTAAGGAAACCGTAATAAGTTATTTAATCAGAATAAAAAAAATGGTGTCAGACCATGTAAATGTACTATGACAAATTGAATATGCGTGAGATGAACACAGTTTAAAATAAGACAAAATTTTGAAAGCGTGAATATGTCAAGAGGCTAATTGCTCCTCAGATGAAACACTAGAGGTACCAGAAATCTTTCACATCTATTTTCCTTTAAATAAAGAAGAAGATTTGAAAAACACGGAAACCGACCTAAACAATCAAGATATTTATGAAGTGTCTGTATTTTGCTTAAATTCCTAGAGTTGCATTTGAAATTTTTTATCATAGTCTTTTTTTCAGTGCATATTCAAGGAGATACTTGGTAAGTTGTCATAGCTTCTTTGTATGCTACATTTTATTGTAACTACTCTTTGTAGATTTTTTTAGTGAAAGTCTGAATTTCCCAATCTAGAGAGTTTTCAATAAAAAAGTTTTCACTGTATAATATACTACATATTTTAGTAGCTTTTGGGCGCATGTAGATGGGCATTTTATATTAGAATAATATAAAGTATTTTGGAAATAATCAACTATTATTACTTCATAAAATATTTAGTTTTTTTGTTGTAGGTGGCACGATTAAACAGAGTGAGGAGAAACAATCCTGGAAAATTAATAAAAAGAATTTCAAGAAAAATTTCAACTGACGAAGGGATTCAGCTTGTCAGGTCATGAGCGCAAAAAGCCATTTGGAAAAACTAAATTATTTCTGGGAATGAATGGTAAGTTTAATAATTTTCTTAAAAATAAGATTTAAAAAAAGCTTTAATTATTATTTTTCTTATTATGTAAAATATAAAAAGCACATATAGCTGAATTTTGAGTTTTAATACGAGACTTTTTTATTATATGAATACAAGAATTTTTTATAAATTATATTTATATATCTATGTATATATATATATATATATATATATATATATATATATAGATATATATATATATATATATATATATATATATATATATATATATATTTTTTTTTTTGTGCCTTTGCCCTACACGGGGCTAGTCTATGGCGGCCTGATGAGCTCTAATAAGAGCGAAATAGCGATCGTCGTTTGACTAAACTGGATCATTGTGTCTGCTGTGATGCAGAACATGTTCCAATCAAGGATCATTTTCTTGTTATGGCGTTGGTGTACGTGGAATGAAAATATACTATCATTTAATGCTCCCAACGAAAGCCAGGAGTCACAATGTAGCGGAGTAGTTGTTTTTGTGATTCCATTTTGTGCCTTTGCCCTACACGGGGCTCGCTAGTCTATGGCGACCTGATGAGCTCTAATAAGAGCGAAATCGCGATCATCGTTTGACTAAACTGGATCATTGGCGCCTGCTGTGATGCAGAACATGTTCCAAACAAGGATCATTTTGTTGTTATGACGTTGGTGTACGTGGAATGAAAATATACTATCATTTATTGCTCCCAACGAAAGCCATGAGTCACAATGTAATTCAATACCGGTCGTGGTATTAGCCAGCGGAGTAGTTGTTTTTGTGATTCCATTTTGTGCCTTTGCCCTACACGGGGCTCGCTAGTCTATGGCGGCCTGATGAGCTCTAATAAGAGCGAAATCGCGATCGTCGTTTGACTAAACTGGATCATTGGCGTCTGCTATGATGCAGAACATGTTCCAAACAAGGATCATTTTCTTGTTATGACGTTGGTGTACGTGGAATGAAAATATACTATCATTTATTGCTCCCAACGAAAGCCAGGAGTCACAATGTAATTCAATGCCGGTCGTGGTATTAGCCAGCGGAGTAGTTGTTTTTGTGATTCCATTTTGTGTCTTTGCCCTACACGGGGCTCGCTGGTCTATGGCGGCCTGATGAGCTCTAATAAGAGCGAAATCGCGATCGTCGTTTGACTAAACTGGATCATTGTGTCTGCTGTGATGCAGAACATGTTCCAAACAAGTATCATTTTCTTGTTATGACGTTGGTGTACGTGGAATGAAAATATACTATCATATATATATAATATATATATATATATAGATATATATATATATATATATATATATATATATATATATATATATATATATATATATATATATATATATATATATATATATATATATATATATATATATATATATATATATATATATATATATATATATACATTTATTTTCTGGATGACTATTGCATTTCGACATTCAGTGGCAACATTTTTCGGTGATACGGAAAAACTAGGGGTGCAATGGAAGAAACAACAGTCACAAACTTTTTTCAACACAGTGATATCTTTATTGCAAACCGGGGGTATAGAGATGCGGTACCGGTACTTGAGGAATTAGATATTAACCAAGCGGCGTACGACTTGATGAAAGACAATTGAAAGTTGGACAGGTTAATGCTAATCGACTAGTGTCAAAAAACCGTTACATTACAAGACATTATTTAATTTTTTTTAAAAAGACAATTTCAATGCTTCATGCACAGAATCAGGTCATGTTAGTCGAAGAACAACATCTTAAACAGAGAGATGGAATCATGTAGCAGATGATTCCCATTTAGAACTTCAATACTTACAATAGGGATATTATGGTTGATACTTATCAACTAAAATTATCTCCATCGTTAATCCAACAAGATACAAGGAACAGGGAAAGATGCAATGGTTAACATCTGGATATGTCGCATAGCATTCCAAATATTATACCGTTCAGAATAATTTCCAGGTTCAGAAACGAAAGTATAACGCAGAAGTTCCAAAAATACCGGGTTACTATTGCACATGTCGATCCGGTGCAAGAACAGTTGGGACTTACGCATATGTATCAATTTTCTATGGTTCTTGGGATATTCCAAGTATATGGAAAATGTGAATTTATAAAAAATAGGCATCTCGGTGGGTGATTTTTCACGATTTGTCGACAAGTTTACTTAACGATTCTCTGGTGGCTGCTAATTTAACCAACAACGAAGATATTCTGGTAATTAAATTAAGGTAATATAACCTAATTTTTTTCTTCGCCATAAAAATAGTTTTTTGAATTTCGTCTTGTTTATATCATCGGCACATGATAGTTTAAGAAACATATACTGGCCTGGATGCGGTAAGCGATACCTTAGCATACCACCTATTGCCAAAAAATAATAATTAATAGTAGATACTTAATGTTATAATGTAAAATAGCTTATAAATAGGTACTTAATTTACAGATAATTAATTACACCCCCGTATACATTTCATTCTAAAGTATATTATAACGTGTGAAAATTGGGAAAAATATTAATGTTACAGGCGCCTAAAAAATAAGAACAATGTTTTTTATGTTTAATGAGTTATTCAAGTTTATTTTAAATTCAAACTAATGGATCCCAAATTCAAAACCCACTATATTAATCAGTAGTTATATTGAATTTTAGTTAAAATTAAATAAATAGTTGCCATTTGCGATTGTCATATTGGTTCAGAAAGGAAATGAGATTATAGCAAATCAATAAATTCACAATAATTTGTACCACAAGGCTACAGAGAAGGTCGCTAAATATCAAAACTCCGTATATAAACTAAACTTTCCAATATTCTTTTACCTAAACATTTTATAGACCGATTAAAATTATTTAAAAATTAATTTATTACACAGCGTGTTAACAATAAAGCAATCTTTTTATGTAAGATTTCCTATTGCCCCAAACTGTCCAATCGACTCCCAAGGATTTTTGCAAAAATGAGGTAAGGAGACCATAGTCCAACGTATGTAAAAAAAATTAGGATCGAATCCGCTTTTCAATATAAGTCGTCCTTTCCGGTCCATCTGTTTGCAAAGATTCTTTAAATTTCACGTCAAGGTAAGATATTAATTTTTCTAAGTAAATTTATTTTTACTCCGTCCCTGCCATTTGCCACCCCACCTACCGATAGAATAGTATTTGATTCACCCGTTTACAAAATTTAACTAGATTTTAAGTTAAGATAAAAATGATACTTCTATTTTTCCATACATTAATGTCTTGCTTCATCCTTGTCATTTGCAACCCCATCTAGCAAAATACTATATTTTAAGAGTATATTGGTCATCTGTCTGCAAAGTTTCGTTACATTTCAGGCTAATGTAAAAAAGATATTGCATTTTTAAAACCAAATTAATTTTTACTTCCCTCGTAAAAGTGAGGTAGGTATTGTAATCGTGAAAAATCACCCACCGAGATCGCTTTGTTTTATAAATTCCGTCGGTCCGCCTCCCCCCTGTCTGTCGGTCAGTTCGCAGCATAGCTTAAAAACTATCTATCGAATCTATAGTCAAAAATTAAGGATCACATGGGGACGACTTGGTAATATTTTGGTAAAAATCCAATATGCCGGTGATAGTGAAACGTTAAAAAAATTATTACTAAAAAAACTAGTTAGACAATTTAGCTCAAATTTTGCACAAAAATCAAATGTTACAACAAATGAACTGGTAACATTTTAGCATCGGTGGCAGTGCCACATAATGGGGAGAATACTTTTTGCGTGATTAGACATGGCATTGACGATAAAACTATATAAGCAGGCGCGGGACGGTACGTTATTCCTTCCTGAAGGAAGAGTTATATAGAAAATATCTTTTTCCTCTAGTAGGAGAAAATAATAATATATCTGCAGTGAAACTGGACACTATCAGTATGACTACTTAAGACTTAAGAAAGAGTGTTTTTTTTATGTAAAAGACTTATACACATTGTGGCATAATGCAAACAATAAACCAAAGGGCCAAGATTTGTAAGACTGCAAAATTCAAAAACTCTTATTGTTACCAAATGGTTACTTATTATAAGACCAGTGTAGAACTGAAAGTGCATTTATTTACTGCGAACACCCCTGTTTTCAGTTTTGTTGGTTGGTACTGTGAAATTGATGATGATATGATCATGATGATGATGAAGATATTTTTGTAAACCTACGACGATGCTTAAAACCAAAAAATGAACACATTATACCAAGAGGTATCACTACTAGTGGCACTTGTAGTCTACCAATAGTCAATATCTCAAACAAGCTAGCTAGTTTTAATGTGAAACAAACAATTTTCAGACAATAGTAAATACCGCAACTAGTACAATGTTATTACCATTCACTTAAAAATACATACTAGGACAAATTAACATTGATATTGTTGTGCAAAATACGAATACTCTATTTAACAAGTTAAAATATATCGCGATTGTTTCGCTCGAAACGCAAGTGAGTTAATTCCTTTCATCCAGATTACAAAATGAAAGATGTTATTAAATTAACAATCAACTGATGCAGACAAGAAATCTTCTTAACAACCCTTTAAAGAGTTGGTCGATGAAATGTGTCTTTAAGTATACGTAAAGACAGTTAATGCTCTACATAGACGATCCATCCAATGTTCAATAACACACCCTAAAATTGATCTCAATTTTGCATTATATAGTAAAGATCCGTCGATAGATTCACCTTTAGCTCGCCACAATTTCACGGCTAGTGTTGCCACTATGTAGCAGTTCAAACAAATGGATTCACGGTAACAAACCTTGTTGCGCACGTGGTAATATTTCGATTAAACGGCTACCAGTACGATTAAAAGTGATAAATAAATTTATTGTTTTTCATCTTTTATATATATTAATGCAGTCGATTTGCTTATTTATTCGGATTTAAGGTTTTATATTTCGTTTTTTATAGCTCTATAAACTCTAGTGTGTTTTCTTTATTTCATGTTGACCTGCGTTATTAACTTAATAAAGGTTGCGAACTAAAAATACTGACCTGCTACGTAATCTCCAAAACCAATTGTGGTAAGTGAAACAAATGAATAATAAACAGATACATCATACTCCCAACCTTCAAACACAGTCATAATTGTAGACGGAAGAAATATAAAGAACGTGAATCCGGGGACTAGATACAATATCACTTGACCAATCAGTCCTAATTTCGCGGTATCGTAGTCTATTTTTGCTTCTATTTTTGAATTTTTCCATCGTTGGTGTAGTTTGGTAAACTGAAATTAAATTAAAGTACATTTTATTAAATATTTTTCAGAAATTCATCAAATGTTTCATTATTTTTAAACTAGTCTATTAAACATATTATTGGGGAAAAAATTATCCAAAGTCCCATCATTCCCACTCCAAATCAGTTTCAGATCTTTGTATTACACAAGCATAGCAAAGAAAAACGAATGTTAATGTGGAACTACGACAAATTAAACATGAACGGATTAAAATTATTGATTAAAAAAAATACAATCATGATTTATTTTTCTTTCAGCATTAAAAGATTCGAAATTTATGATATATTTGTAATGTAGAAATTTGGATATTGCAATAATATATAGGTTCCATAAACATTACAAAATAATACAAAAAGTTAGTACGCATATTTGGTAATTTTTGCTAGAAGTGCATCCTGTCTATAAAATCACAGAAAAAATTCTATTTTCAATCAATTGATAACACATTATTTAGCTATAACAACTTTATTGGTAAATATTTCTATGTTTGACATAAAACCGATTTAAAACCGATAAAGGATTTATCATGTCCCCGTTAATCCATTTAGGAGAAGTCAGGTACTTGGAATTAATACTGTTAATTATTTTTAGTCACTTAGATTTGGTATTTATTTTTATCGATTCATCATGAAGCAGGTACTTTTCGTGGTTACGTTTTATAGTAATTTAAATGTTATAATTTCAGTAATATTTTCCGTATTTTCTCAAAATGTATTTTAAACTCTAGTAGAAATAGTTATTAATAAGCTAAAAATTATGTTTATACTTCTTTGTATAACAAGCTATATATTATTTTATTAATATGATATATAGACTTTTATATAAGGGAAGAACTAATACATCCTTTCTTTCCAGAAATATTTAAAAATTATATACGTCTCATAGTTGTTAGAATACGAAAAAATATATTTGTAACAATTTACAAACTTAATATTTAATTATTAATTTAACCGAAAATGTTGAATCTTGGATAGGTAGAAGGCTTGTCGGACTCTTCCGTTTCAACTTAAGATGGTTTTAATCTGTGACGATAGTGGTGGCTATTGTAAGCTAACACTTCTGTAATAGTAATAATGTTACATAACTCAGGGTAAAACGTTATAAAATAAAATAATATCAATGGTTTTTATACATGTGAGGTTAGTTCGACCTCCTCTTTTTAGTTCTTTTATTTTTATTTTGACTCATGGTTATACAAAATAAAGTCTCTAAATCTAAAGGTTCAAGCAGATTGCTGAATAAGACCTGAGTGCCTTAATTAACTAAAACTATATTTCATTTAGTTTGAACAATTATACTTAACTTATTCGGTAAGATAAACAAGTTTTTACACGTAACAACAAGACTGGTAAAAAATACTTAGTTTGTTTTCTGAGAAGCAGTGATTAGTTCACACTAACTGAAATTTTGTTTAAACTAATTAATACACATACACTCTGAAGTATTTGAAATTTAAAAACACATAATATTTTAAGCATTTCCATTTAGTACTTTATACATGTTTTATATGACTTATTGCATATCTAGTTGGGCCAATTTATAAATTTTATAATGTAATGATTCTTATTATAAGATAAATTTATACGTAAGCCACAAATTTCCTTATTTACAATTTTTTTTTTGTGAGGGCATGGAATCTTTATTTCAGTATACTAGTTAAAAGCATTTTTTTTAAAATAAATATTGCATCTCAAAAACAAGGTTTTGAAAGTGTTGTTTAATACGTGCTTCAAAAAACTCAAATTTATTTTTGTGATTCTGTATAAACAATTATTGAAATTGGTGTTTACCGGCAGCTTTCGTCGTAATGAATTATTGCTTTTTATCAAAAAAATCTCATAATATTAATGGTGCTTTTCGCAACGGAAGTAAAAAAGAAAAGCTTATACAACATGATTTACTAGAAATGAATTTAACATCAATTTGCAACTTGTAAGCATTTAAAACCACTACTTACCGATTTTCCAAAAAAGTCACCGAGGGTATAAATAACGATACCATTCATAGGTATACCGACGAGTCCATAAAAAATCATAAATATTCTAGTAAACATTACAGTAGGAGCTAAATTACCGTATCCTAAAAACACGAAAATTATTAATAAAACTTATTTTGAATGGTTACTTACATTGAGATTTAAGAAAAGTTAAAAAATATGGATTCACAAATATAATGTAATAAATACGTAATAACCAAGCCACAAGACAAGTCACAACTTTTTTGGGAATAAGATTAACGTGAAGGCGAAGGTACTTGAAAATGAAGTTCAAGACTTATTTTACCCAGTATTACTACAAGGTCTAACAGAGAAAGAGCTATTCGTCAATTCAGTAATACTGTCAAACAGTCAAAAAACACGCGAAAATTCATTTATACAAATCACAAGTCGTCTCAACCGAAATCCGTAATATCGGAACTACATATTACAAAAGGACCAATCCAGGTAAAATAATTGTCTTTGTAGATTCTAAATCTTCTAATTATGCCTTACGTTCTAGCTGCATC
Organism: Kuschelorhynchus macadamiae; assembly: GCA_030620095.1. NCBI lineage: Eukaryota > Metazoa > Arthropoda > Insecta > Coleoptera > Curculionidae > Kuschelorhynchus > Kuschelorhynchus macadamiae. The sequence goes on along the minus strand of JAUTXW010000278.1, from coordinate 1,213,217 downwards.
CTCATGCCAGTTTGATAAAAAAAAACTGGTAATTATTTTGATTCAGTATAATCCAATATTAGGCAAGGGCGTACTTAAAAAGTATTTAAGTTAGAAAAATAGGATTCTGATGGATGATCAAAGTTTGGCAAAGAACTACAGCTCAACTACTCGGAGATTTTTTTTGGGTTTCTTGCACTAAGATGTTTTCGATATTTTGATGATTCTTTATTTCTTCAAGACGACAACCTTATTTTATCGTAATGAAGTATTTGATCACTACGTCTCTGTATATTTTAGCTTTATTTTACTTTGTTGTTACATCCTTACACCAATTTAATGACAAAATGGCTACTGTTAATATTATCCATTATTAGTCAACGTACTTGAGTATTGTTCAGTACTGAGAAACGAGATTTTATTTGACTCTGTTTTCTTACGTACGTACGAGTGTAGCTCCAGATAAGACAGACTCAAAAAAATTGTAGTGGTAAAATGCATCATTTCTATAAAATTAGGTTATTTTCTAGAACAAATGAGAAAAACTCAAAATTCTAGAAACAGCTGGGTATAATCCTAATGATCAATAAATAAAACGTACCAAGACAAAACATCGTTGACGGGTTGAGCTGTGGTTCTTAAGCATACTTCAACCTTTGTGCAAGGCTCTCTTTAACAGCCTAACAGCTAATAAAAATTCGAATTGCTTTGGAATCTAAATTGGACCAGAAGAGTAACTCTTTTGAACACCAGTAAGAGGACATGGTTTGGACTTCCATTGACCGAGAAATGTGGTTTCAAGCTAAGTCAAATATTTTACCTGGGCCGATCAATGATTGAGCACTTTAGCTCAAGCACTAAAACACAAAATTAAAAAAGAATGATTTGCTGTTGATTTTTTTTTTCGACACTACAAACTACAATGTACACTTACTCATGTAATTGAACTGCTATAATTTTTCAAATTAACATCAGATTTTACAAAAAATTACTTTATATAATTTATTCGTTGTGATTCATTCACAATGAGAATTGTCAAAAAGCATAATAAAATAATGAAAAAATTCGAATCAACAATTTATTTAGACTCCCACCATTAATATTTGTTTATAATTACATAGTCGAAGAAAATATATTTTTTTATTGTTGAAAATTCGCTCAAGTTAGAAACTTCGTATACACTTCTTTTCATATATGTTTGCTAAAAAGTTAATATATATATATATATATATATATATATATATATATATATATATATATATATATATATATATATATATATATATATATATATATATATATATATAGACGTATTAATACCTATTTTATATATTTTCTTAAAAACCGAGTATTAAACAGAACTAATTGTCCAGTAATTGAGGAACAAGTAAATGTTTTATTATTAATTAAAATTACATATTGATCATCATCTTTACTTAACTTAGAACTAGTAATTTTATTAGGAAATTTTCCTTGGCTTAAAAGCTTTGTATTTTGTGCTATTCATTTTTTTAAATATTAATCACGAATTTCGGACGTGTTTTATTTATATGATTTGATAGGATTTTTACCTATAAAATTTGCCATTAAATTATTATGCGAGGATCTATATCAATACACATTTCTACTAATGGAAACTAACTTACCTATAGTACTAACAACTGTTATCACAAAGAATAAAGAATGGTAAAAATCCCATTTGTATTCATAAGGATCTTCACTCATATTAATATCCAAAGGCTTTCCACAGTATTCAGTCAAACTTGCAAAAAGGTATTTTCTTTCTGAGTAATTTCCTTGAAAGTGTTCTTTAAGTAATTCTAAAACAATATATATATATATATATATATATATATATATATATATATATATATATATATATATATATATATATATATATATATATATATATATATATATATATATATATATATATATATATATATATATATATATATATATATATATATATATATATATATATATATATATATATATATATATATATATATATATATATATATATATATATATATATATATATATATATATATATATATATATATATATATATATATATATATATATATATATATATATATATATATATATATATATATGCATACGCAATTTGTTCACCTCAGTACAAGTATAGTGGGCCCTTACATCCACCAGAGCAAATGAAGCTAGAGAATTATTATAACTCGTATTTTTAGATTACCTGTCTTTCAGGGGATAAAGGCCAATTGAGAGGGGAAGCAATATCACATTCTAATCATATATGGATATTTTTAAACGTATGAGTAGAGTGTGCCTCCAGTATACGTAGTCAGATTTATCTAGTTTTTTAATGTTGTGCGATTTGCAAGATTTAAAATTTTCAAAAGTACAAGTAGGGTTCACCTCCAGAGACTTTGTCGGATTTATTGAATTTTTTAATGCTGTACATTTTGTAATCTGTCTAGATGATGTAAGCGGCGCTATAGCCGGTAATATTGTGGATAAGATTAAAATAAAAAATGAAAACTGCAGTAAGTATATAGGTCTTACTAAAAAAGAATTTTAGAAAGTTACATACTTAAATTATATTTATTATATTATTTTAAATTGTTGATAAAAAATAGAAAAAAGCGAAGAACAATTAAAGTGGCGCTTGATTAGAACGATGAATAAATTAATTGATATGCTTAGTTTTTAAAATATTCCATAGCTTAAGAATATTTACAAAGCAGGAATGGTCCAAAAAAAAATTAATAGCGAAAATCAGAAGGATTTTTAATGAAGTAGGAGTGAAAAAATCAGCATATTTTCAAAACCAAGCCGTATGACCAAATACAGATATCTTAAAACAAAATAAAAATATTTCTTTTTGTAGACTTGTAGGTAGGAAAAAATACAAAATTAAATCTAAAAAAAGGTAGTAAGAAAAGCGATCCGATAATGACAAAGTAAGCAAAAGACCGTATATCCAACGTTAAGGAAAAGGCATAGATATAGCAATATATTATCGTTTTACTTAAAAAACATCGTAGGTCCTTATTTTTTCAAAAATTTTAACATTTTTCGGCATAAATTATCACAACTATAATTAGTAAATATAATTTAAACCATTTTTAACCCACTTCAAAAAAATGAGGAGGTTATCAATTCAACCCTATGTATTTTTTATGTATACATATCGATTATTCCGGAATAGTTTGATCATTTTGAATAAAATTTTCAGGAAATATTTATAGTAGTGGTCCCATACCAAACATATTAAGAAACAAATTAAAATAGCGGCATGGCGCAATTTTCAAACTTTTTTCACCAGACAGTGTCCGCGATAAATTTGAAGTGTTTTTATATACTGCCTTAAAATTTGATGGATTGTAACGAAAAAACAATTAAAATCGGGACATCCTCTCTAGGTCAAAATTGACTTTTTGTCAGGCTATTTCGGTTTTTAATCTTAATCAATCAAGAGGATGGAGGGGCTAAAATGCGGTATTATGAAAATGTTGTTTCATATGGTTTTCTGGATTTTTAGGGTCACGAAGTTCAATTATATTATTGATTTGGATTTTTGAGAAAGTGTATTGCTGATTTTTTTTGTTAAACTCAGAATTCCATAAACAACCTCATATTTCTGTATATAAACATATTTAATCCTCTAAAGGCGGAAACATTGTATTTTAATGCGATCAAAAATATTAAGTCATAAATTAGAGTGAGAGTAAGATATCACTTCTCGTCTCTATCTGCCGTTCTTTTGGGAAATACTGTTCAAAAACGCTACTTTAATTTGTATTAAACGAATTGCGTGTGTGGAGGCAAACAAAATAGAAAAACATATATTTTGTGTATATAAACATATTTAATAATTTAGAGGCGGAAGCGTTCTGTTTTAATGCTATTAAAACTACTAAGTCATAACTAGAGTGAGAGCGAGATATCACTTCTCGTCTCTCCCTCTGCCGTTCTTTTATTTACGTTACGAGTTATATGAATCCACCCGATCTGCAGGGTGAGAGGATCCCTATTCATGTTCTGAGGCCAAACACTATATAGTCATATATTTATAAATATAAACATATTTAATATTTTAGAAGCAGAAACATTCTATTTTATAGACATAAAAACTATTAAAACATTATTAGACTAGCATTTAAACTTTGGCAATGAATTTTTGGAACCAACCAATCACCGACCATAGTTATGTCACATGGTTTTATTCAAATTTAGCGACAAATTCAGCGTTCCCTAAGTTAGAGAAAATGGACACAATCTGGCAGCGCTGCATAGGGAGAAGCTAGGGATGACACCCCACCTAAAATAACGAAGATACCCATTAAACCCTATGTAATTCCATAGTTCTACATATCACCTAATCGTCGAAGAGTCAGCTACTTATCGAAGGGCCACAACACCGGAGGTATGAAACGGCTATAAAAGTAGTTGTTTTAGCACCAGTAGTGATCAGTATAGACAGATAAGCAAAGTGCAAAGAACAAGTCAATAGTAAGACTCATGTATTAGTGTTTTCCTTCTGTTGATTTAAGTTAGTTGACGTTAAACGTAGTCTCACATCTGTGAACTGACGTACGCGATAGCATAAAAATGTCTAAAGTACAGAAACGTGGCTGTACTAACCCCGCGGAAAGCTTTTGTTATATATGTCATCAATTTACTCCTAAATTGCAGAAAAGGACAATTAACAAAACGACAAAAGTAGCTTATCATAAGTATTTTGGATGTGTTGTTAGCGATCGGGACTGCGCTCCTCACATATGCGGTCAAACCTGTGCAGCAAATCTAAGTAAATGGTTAAATGGCAATCGTTCTTTTATGCCCTTTGCAGTTCCAATGATTTGGCGAGAGCCAACAAATCATTTGAACAACTGTTACTTTTGCATGACAAACAAGTCCGTTTTTTCAAGAAAGAGCAAACATAATAATAAATATCCGTATATTCCCTCAGCAATAAGACCGGTTCTTGATGAAGAAGGTTTACCAAATTCTTCATGAGGAAGGTTTAAAATGTATGGTAATAAGGCAGAATTCGATAATTTGTCAGAAAAGGTTGGAAAATGAAGAAAAAGCACCCCATTTAATCGAACCAACTGAATTAAATGATCATCCAGTTCGAGATCTTCACTTGTACAAAAAGCATGCTGGTTTAAGATTACAACAATGGAATTTACTAGCCACTGGAATCAAAGTTACAATATTTAGGAATTGTAACCATGTGCTATCCTCGTTTTTTACTACGCGGAATAAAATGTGTGTTTGTGTTACTCTAAATAGTGTTATGGAAAAATTAGGTTTTGCACATAACCCGGACGAATGGCGCTTATCTATAGATTCTTCTAAAATGAATTTAAAAGCAGTTCTGCTCCATAATGGCAACAAAAGAACTTCCATTCCTCTTGCGCATGCAGTTGATACAAAAGAATCATTCGAAATAAAATAAGCTATGATACGTATAAGTGGCAGATCTGTGGTGACTTAAAAGGCGTAGGACTGTTACTAGGACTTCAGGGTGGAATTACTAAGTATTGCTGTTTTCTTTGTCTTTGGTACAATAGAGCGATTACCAAATAAGAGAATAGAATCTAAAGAATATACCTCTTAATGATCCTAAAATAGTTCTGTTAAGTACATTACACATTTAACTCGGATTGATAAAAAGTTTTTCTTAAAAGCATTAGATAAAAATGGAGATGGTTTAAATACCTAAACAAATGTTTCCTAATCTAAGTGATGCTAAGCTTAAGTAAGGCATATTTGTTGAACCACAAATTATAAAAATAATGTTGAATTAGCTGAAACATTGTTTCGGAGTTCTTAGGAAACAAAAAAAAATAGAAAACTAAGGAAAACTTGTAAAAGAACTAATTGAAAACGAGAGCAAAATTGGCTGTTGCATGTCTCTTAAAATATACTTCTTGCACTCCCATGTAAGTTTCTTCCCGAAAATTTGGGTGCTTTTAGTGACTAGCAAAGAGATATTCAAACAATGGCGCAACGCTACGAAGGTATCCATTCTGCGTTTCGTTGGTCTGGATAGTTAAATATAAAATTAAATAAAATAATGTCAAAGATAATACAATGGCAAAACAAGAAAAAGGGTCTCAAAATATATAGAAAAGCTGTTTCGACAAACTTTTTTTAACAGACATCTACAACAAAAACAAAAAGGCAACAACATTCGATTATACAGTAGTTGGTAGCCGAACACCATAACTTTCTGGAATTATCAAAGCAATCCAAAAATTAAGAGTTCTTTTTGCGAAGTGCATAGAAAAGCGGAATCGAGATGAAGCGCAAGTTCACCGGTTCATGAAGCTCGTGTGGACTTATGACATAATACCGGAATACTGGAAAGAGGTCGTAGTAATGCTTATATACTAAACAAAAAATAAAATGGATTACAGGAATTGCTTTGCTGTGTTTATATTTTCCAACGTATAAGTAAATCGCACCACCCCTACCCCAAAAATATTGCAAAAGTTGACAATCAATTAGCTTTTTACTATACGCCAACTCTTTGTTGGTAGTGTTGGGGGTTTAATTAAGATCTGCATAAACTCTCTAGACAAGACAACATAAGGCTATGGATGAATATAACGTTGAGTATGTGAAACTGTTTAAATATATAGGCACGATGATATTGAAAGACAACATTACAGACAGGTGAACGAATCATGCAACTTGTCATTTATCGAATGTGTCAACCGAGAAATTATGCAAATGTACCAAAATTCAGATATAATACATCAGGTGAAAGACAGCAGAATGAAATGGTCGTGACCAAAGATACCCTAATGACTCATAAAATCTGTGTAGGAAGATGCAAGCCCTAGTTTCAATAGAGTTTATCCTTAGCAATGGCAGGAACTAATATAGGACCATACAACATGAAAGCAAATTGAAAAGACAGTGAAAACTCACCACGGGTTACGATGGATTAAGTAGAATTATAGTATTTTCTGTCACAATATAAACACCCTTCTAAAAAGATACGCATTATTTCTATAATATTCGTATTGTTGACAAATTTACATGTATAGGATGGAGCAATTAACAGGGTTAAATTAAATATTTTGAATATTATTATAATTTGGGAAAACTGTTTTACCTTTTAAAATGATTTATTCGACGCCATATGTTTTAGTATTAACGATTTGAATTATGGCGCCTTACACACACTTTTTTAAATCTCTGGAACATTTTAAACATTTTGAATTAGAAAGAAGAAAATGACTTATACTTCCCTGCCTTTACTTTTTAGAGTATCTTAGATGATATATTCCGGCTTAGTGGGAAATGTGAAATTTTGCCATTGGCGTTCACTTCCGGTTTAAAGGCAAGTCTCAATTTCGACATTAAGTTTCTCATCTAATATAATTTTAAAAATTAAGATATAAAAGTGCAAGACCTTTACAACTCTTGGTGGTCCACAATAACAATTTTAAGATGACATTTTCTGAAAAACAATTGAATTTACGTATAGGACATGTATCCTAAAATGTGTTTAGAATCCAGATTCAGAGACAATACAATCCAGAGACAAAAACAGCAATAAACGGAGAATAACGTTTAAAAAAATATGTTTTTTTTTTAATGTTTACACAGACGACGTCACAATCAAATCGGTACCATCAAATGATCTTGAAATGAGTCGAATAAATCAATCTGCCAGGTATAACAGTTTTTTTAATTGCGATTAGTTTTTTAGTTATTAAATTTACTCCAGTTAAATGTTCCACCGTGAGTATTAGTACACAGCAAATTATAGTGTGGATTTAATTTAGTCTAAAAAACTGTAGCAACCTACGATTTATTTTTAACGTTATGCTAATGGCCTATAAGTTTATCAGTAACGATTAGTCAACCAATCCTTACGCAAAATCCCAACCAACCTTTTAAGGATATTAAAGCAAAATTCCTTAATATACAGAATATAAAGGCAACTGCGCGGGTCAAAGATTTCAAGATTCTTAATCTAGTTCACCAACTGCTATTAGAAAAGAAACAAGAATTACTCGTATGTCTTTTTCGGATTATATTTTTATTTATTATCTTCATTACATTATACATTACCGACTTAAAGTAAACAAGTTGCGAGGAAAGTTTAAATTTAGTATTGCAATATACAATGCTTAGTGTATAATAGTCTAATAATTTTAGTATATTAAAATTATGTATGTTTCTTAATGTGCTTATATGATTAATTTAAAATTACTGGGCCAATTATTTGCTTTTTGAGACTGATATGGCGTTTTTTCGTAGGAGTGCTATTTCTCATATTTTTTTTGAAAAAATTTGCTTGTTTTTTTTTTAGGCAATACTATATTCCTTATGAAGTTTTTTATTAAACTAATTCGATTAACGATAAGGCTGCTGACGATCTTAGTTATTAGAATATTTAAATAAGGGATGAAATTTACAAAATTTCGTCTGAACTCACTGAAAATGGCGTGTAAACTAAGAAACAATCAAGAAGAATTTTAAAAATTACCTGCTTGCTAAGTTTTTAATTCACCAGAGGGCACTTTTAATGTCGAAGTTGCAAATAGTGTTGTTTTTTTATTCACATTATAAATTACATTCTTCTTTGTGTGTACAATGGGGAAAAATTTTAGTTTACCTACCCTTTTCAAAATGATTTTAAGGAAATAAACTCTTACTCTCATTTATTTACATTAATATATATTTAGTCACAAAAAAAATGTGTAGAACTTGAACCCACCTCGTATTTTTATACTGCCTACGAGTTCGCGTTGGATAGCGAGGACAGAGAAAAAAGTATGTAAAATCCTGTCTGATATACCAACAAATGTGGTTAAAAATTATTCGCACTAAACATAAAAATGCTTATGAAGTAGGTTATACAAGGTCCACGTGGTGTCTGCATTTGAGGGACCATGGTCAATTTTCATAGAATTTCAATTGCGTCAAATGTTACCTTTCCTACTTCCTTAGTGCTTCTTTGTTTTTAAGTGCAGTAAATAGTTTTCCATTCTCAACATTTATTTTAAGTAGAAATCAAGTTCCCTATGCCAAAATTAACATAATGTATGAATTAGTATTAGGTAATCATAGCCAAAGATTGTTTCAAGTAAGCATAATTTCTTTTATTATATTAAGTTTAAATGTTTTTAGTTAATTTTGAAGTAAAGGTGAATACCGTAATTAAAAATACTAATAAGAATTTAAAATAGTATAAACTGAAATTAATGAAATGTGTAACTAATAATTGAGTATTGAGAAAAAAACAAATCTGTGTCATATTTGTATTTTCTATTAACACAAACATGACATTGTTTTAGCTATTGTGCTAAATTATTTACCAATTAGAGTCAGTAAAGTCGCTAATATCATTTTTTTTTATTGTGCCGTCAAATAATTATCTGCTAAATTATTGATACTATGGAATATTGAATATTTTTTAAGAATTCATCTTGGAATATCTGTAAATTGGTTTGCTATTAGTAAAAATGATATTGATGTTACTGCCATCTACATCTTACATATTCAATTTTGTGGCTAAAGAGACTTAATCTATAATTTATTTAAATATAAAAATCAGTTATGATAGCAAAACTAATCTAATCATTGCAAAATATCGTTCCAAAACTCTTTGTATCCAACTAAACTAACTTCATTTGTTTAGTATGGAAGGACAACGACATGATATTTAAAGTAGAAGAAATGATATTGATAGTGCTGCCATCTACATCTTATATTATATCGAATTTTACGTCTAAGAGACTTAATCTATATTTTATTTAAATGCAAAAATCAGTTATGGTAGCAAAACTAATTTAATCATTGGAAATATCTTTCCAAAACTCTTTTTATCTAAGTAAGCTAACTTTATCTGTTTAATATGGATGGACAATGACATGGTATTTAAAATAGAAGAATGAAATGTATATAGATAACATTAATTGATGACTAAAATACATTTTGCGGAAATAGATATGCAATAACTGAACTTCTCAAAATAATGCTATTTTACAAAATATATTTGTAGTCTGTCCTTTAAGCACCAAAATACATAAATGAATATTTTCGCTAACTCTAGAACAGGCAACATTAAATTGACCATCTGACGCAAACTTCGTCTATTTAATATGGATGGACAATGACATGATATTTAAAATGGAAGAATAAGGTGCATATAAATAACATTCATTGATGACTAAATCGCATTTTGTGGAAATAGATATGCAATAATTGAAGTTCTCGAAATAGTGCTATTTTACGAAATATATTTTGGTGTGTCCTTTAAGTACCAAAATACGTAAACGATTATTTTCGCTAACTTTAGAATAGGCCACATTAAACTGACCATCTGACCTGAAAGGCAGCAATACTTTCAGTCTTTTGAATTCATCTCATCTTTTGCCAAATAGAGATTATATTCCAAATAGACGATACATCCAATGTAAAATAAATTACCTTCTGAACAGATACCAACTTTGTGTTGTATTTCGTATAGATGAGATTCAGCGAGGGATTTCCGCGTAGTTGAAGGCTCAGAGTTGCCAGTACAGGATGCACAAGGCAATTATATATATCTTTTTAAAGCATTTGTCTACTCTATTTCTAGATAACTAGGTCTAATTCACGCTTCTGTCTTTGTTTTGTCTACATCTATCCAAATATAGTTGCGTGCATTTTAATTAAACGGCGACACGAGTTATTGATGTGGATAATTTATTTGTACTTAATGGGCAGTCTATTCGAAGTAAAATCGGTCTTTGTTTTTGTGCAACCAGTAATTAAAACTTGAATAATATAAGACTGCAACACAATCACTCTCAACATGGTACCATTAGTCAGTTTGAGGGCTTTCGGCCGTTTAAATACCCCAAAAATATTGGCTTCACATTAACAAAACCTTCTGCTGTCCAAATTGTACATATACTGTCGAAATGTCTTTAAATTTGACTATGCGATCGGCGGACACATGAAAACTCATTATTTACTAACTCGTCAACTTAAGATTCCAATAAAGGCAATATTTGTGAGGTAATGTTTAAATAAATAAAAAATATATGTTTCTAGATAAAAGAAATTCCTCCAAGTTTATTAAAAATATGTATTATTTAAACAAAAGAGGAATAAAACAACTAAAAACTATGAAAAAATCTGTTTAAACTAAAGAAATGTTATTAAAATAACAATATTAACCAGGGAGAAACATTTCAACTACAATACCAACTATATCATTCAAGGAATGTAACAGAACTATTAAATGAAGCAAATTTAATGTAATGAAGAGTATTGAAAAGCCCTAATCTTTTTTTAAACTCTTTGTGCATCGGTGCTCCAGAAATCAAATCGACACATACGCTTTTATTAGACAAATAACAACCAACCGACCAACCGCCAACCGCATTTGTTCGTAGAAAAAGGCACAAAAAATCTTACATTTTTCTGTTACAGAATCTAGTTCGGTCGGTCCAAATCTGTGTAAGCACCGACTCTGTGGATATAATACCATTCACCATAGAATAAACAAATAGAACAGAATAAATAAATATGATAGAATATGCTTGCATATTTGTATTATAATATAGCCTAGATACATGTCAACATTATAGAGCTTCTAGGAGTCGGTTTTCATTTCCTTTATTAGTATATGTAGTAGTGAAATCCGTCTTTTCGCGAAGATCCTAGTCAGTTCATGAAGAGTAGGCATATTGAGTAAAAACATAAAATTGCACAATCTACCTGGACTCTTCATGAAATGCCCAAATACAGAGTGATCCATTCTCAACACCGAATTCATAACATCTATCCACAAAACAAACTCCACACAAAATAAAATACAAAAATATATTGTACAAAATTTTATAATAACAATAATATTGTTAGGTAACAATTGATAACAACTTGATATTGCCTTAAAGAACTGGTACAATTATTCTAATGAAACCACTTCCCTTACTGGAAAAAAATGTAAAGTATGTACTTGGTATCTATCTGATTTAATTGTTGTTTATTGTACTTATTAGAATTACATTTATTTATTTATTTATTTATTACAGACTCAACAGATTTACAATCCAATTACAATACATGTAATATACATTAAACAGAATTACATGTAATATACATTAAACAGCTTTTGTTAATTATTTTCCTCCATAATATCTCGAAATAGCAGAAAGAATATTACCGATTGTAATGAAATGCAAACACAATTCGTCGATGCCGATTTTTAATGTTAGTCAAATTGTGTTACACACAATACGCCTGGGCTTTTCATGAAGAGACTAGGCAGATTCTGTTTATGCACAATATGCGGACGCTTCATGACGGACTATAGCATATTCAAAACCACGATATAGTAAATTCAAAAAACCAATATCACGCAAAATATTTCACCCGCACAATATCTGTGACTATGAACATCATAACTGACAACGTATAAATATACGGAAAGAGGAAAGACATTCACGTTAATGACCAGCCATAGACGTGAACGCTTCTACTTGTTGCATATTCACGTCTGTAGCCTTTACACTTTTTCCATGGTATTTAGATTTATTATTAACTGACGTTATCGTACTGAAGAGAAAACAACCCATTTTTTATTATTCTGATGCAGGTCATATAGCTGTTGCGCTCCGGCGCCTAACTTGGTGCTAACCCTGTAATGCCTCCGCGCTGCCATCTGCAAACCTCGTACCGATTCATCTATGTAACAAAATACCCGAAATAAAGTATGACAAACTGTACTTTGATAAATTTGAATATTTACTGCATTTTTTCAACGTGCGAGGACATCATCACTAAAGCTATATCACCGGCATCAGAATAATAAAAAATGGGTTGTTTTCTCAAAAAGTCTTTATTTGCATCTTCAGTACAATAATGTCAGTTAAATAATCTAAATACCATGAAAAAAAAGGCAAAAGCTACAGACGTGTGCATATTCACGTCTATGGCACGCAAGTAGAGGCGATCACGTCTATGGCTAGTTATTATTCGTATTTTTATATATATATATATATATATATATATAAAAAAATATATATATATATATATATATATATATATATATATATATATATATATATATGATTTTTACAAAAATGTTACCAAGTTACCCCATATGACCCTTCATTTTTGACCAAAATTTGAAATCAATCGGATAAGTAGTTTCTTAGCTATGTCGCGACAGACAGATCGACAGAATTGGTATTCATTTTTATTGGACACTATTTTGTTTCACTTGAGTTTAAGGTATAATTTAAAAAATAAATTGGATAAGCAGTTTTTTCACTGATTTTTTAAAAATTTTGTTAGACTATTTGTTCCGTTGTAACATATTTTTATATTCCTTGTATACAACCTACTAATATATTTAAACTAGTACTTTCTGTCAGTAGAAATATAAAATAGAAGTCATCATAAATATCCTATTTAATTAATTCATATTTTTATTACATGTTGTCAGAAGTGAAGAACCTTATTATGACTACAATTGGTGCAGATGCTATTGAAATATTCAATAATTTTGGTGTATCTAATAAAGAAAAGAACTATATCAAGGTAATTAAGAAAACATTTTCAAGAGTATTTTCTCCCTAAAGTTAATGTTTCTTTCGGAACATCTCAGTTGTCAAGCAGGAAGATGAACATTTTGATGAATTCCTTTTAGAAAATGAAAACTCAAGCCAAAAATTGTGAATTTGGTAGTTTAAACGACAGACTTTTAAAAGATAAAATAGTTTTTGTTGTTAAATCAGACAACGTACAAGAAAAATTACTTACTGAGGATTTTAATATGTAGAGCAAGGACAAAACAAATGAAAGAAATTCAAACCGCGATAAACCTACTTGAAGTTAATGCACTTAAAAAAATAATAAAACGAGAAATATGGAGCCTTAAGAATTCGTTTGTCAAAGATATGGCCAAAGACATAAAAAACGAAATTGTCCTGCATTTATCAAAAATGTGAATATTCTAAGAAAATGGGACATTTTTTGCAGCACTGTTTTCTAAGAAAGAAATGAGTCAATGTGGTCAATGAAGATGAGGGTCAAGCAGAAGAACAAGAAGAATGATATGATTCTGAAATGTTATTTTTTTACTCTAATTTTAAACAATACATAGACCTCAGATTATTGAATTTTGTCCACGTCCACGACCAACCAACCAACCAAACCAATCTCTGAACGTCACATCTCATATCATTACAAATTCCTACATCTTTTATAATTAAAAATAAGAGAGTATGTAATTTCGTATTTGTCCAATGTAAGTTCATGCCTTTATTGCAATTTCTGACATATGTTTATGTATAAATAAGTTCTGTATGTACATTTTCCGCACAATCAGTAATTTTTTTTATATGTGGTTTATTATTTTATCATATAAATGATACAAGAATGGAGTGGTAGCTTATTTTTTGTATATATTAATAGGTTTGTATTTCCGAATAAACGGATCTCGACATTAATCTCTAAAAATGTCAAAGTAGGAGTGTTCTTTAGTTATATGAATTTAAAAATTTAAAGGAAAAATTGATAGGTCTTACAATTATGTCAAAATTTTTTGTTTTTAAAAAATTGTTTGTGGGACAAAGAATGTATAAAATAATACAGTATATTTCGAGAAAAGGGAAGGTTTAGCATAATGCCCTTTCATGCTTATTCCCAAAAATTTAAAACGCAAAAATATATCAAATATGAAAACGACATTCATAATTTGAACAAAGTTCGAAAAATTAAGACTTTACATACAAAAATTTCGTAAATTTAGATGTGTACTAAAGCGACCCCTCTTAAAATTTTTCCACAGTATCGGTTTATGTTCATAAAAACGTTGTACCTAGTATTTTTTCTGTGAAACCGTCTACTAAAAGTTATGTATAAAGCCAAAATTTATCCAATATGATTGATTTATAAAATTGATGATTGAAAAGACAAGGTCAATAAGACAAGATAATAAAAGCAATTCAAAGTATATAAAAAATTATTTTTTGCTTATAACTTTTTGAGCCTCGTTTTATAGTAAAGTTAATATTCTAGTATCACTAAATTGACTTATATATACAAATGGCAATAGGAGTCATGTGGTACCTCTTTTAAAAAGAATGTTCACCAAATTTGGTGTGATCTCATCAACTCGTTTGAAAATAGCACTGCCGTTTTACTTCCCTCGTAAAATGGAAGTATTGTAATCGTAAAAAAATTACCCTCCGAGATTTTTTCAGATCTTTAGGTTTCAAGGTCCCCAGAATAACATATTTTCTAAATCCCGTCGGTCTGTCTGTCGCAGCACAGCTAAAAAACTACTTACCCGATTGACTTGAAATTTTGATCAAAAATTAAGAGTCGTATGAGGATGACCTGGTAACATTTTAGTAAAAATCCAGTATACCACAATAAAATGGCGGCATTGCGAAATGTTAAAAAAAAATACTACTAAAAAACTTCTTATTCAATTTATCTCAAATTTTGCACAAAAATCAAGTACTAGGTAGTAATCAACTGGTAAAATGTTGGTATGAATCCAAGATGGCGGAACAAAATAGCGGCTTAATAAAATATTTAAAAATCCAGCCTAAAAAACTACTTAATGGACTTCAATGGATTTCAAATTGTGTGCTATAATTAACTGTTGTATAGAGATGAACTAGTAATATTGTGGCTCTAATTCAAGATGGCTGAACAAAATTACGGCCAAATAGAATGTTTGTAATCACCCTCTCAAGTTTTACATATCTTCACTAGGCAACAAAAAATATGTTTTATCAATTCCGTCGGTCCGTCTGTCGGTTTGTCGGTCTGTGTGTCAGATCACGGCATAGCTTAAATACTACTTATCAAATGGACTTCAAAATCTTAGTCAAATATTAAGGGTCATATGGGAATCACATTGTAAAATTTTGATAAAAATCCAGTATGGCAAAATAAAATGGCGGCCTAGTGAAATGTTAAAAAATCATAACTAAAAAACTGCTTATCCAATTTTGCACAAAAATCAAGTAGCTTGTAGGTAAGTAAAATGTTGGTACGAATCCAAGACGAAAGAACAAAATGTCGGTTTAATAAAATATTTAAAAATTCAGCCTGAAAAAAGTACTTAATGGATTGATTTTAAATTGTATGCTTAGCTAATTATGGTAAAGAGATGAACTAGTGAAAATATGGTACTATCTCAAGATGGCGGAACAAAATGGCGGCCAAATAGAGTGTTTGTAATTGTGAAAAAAATTACCGTTTGAGGTTTTACATATCTTCACGTTTTAGCATCCCTAGATGCCAAAAAAAAGTTTCATCAATCCCGTCGTCAGTTTGTCTGTCAACAAATTAAAAAATATATACACAAAGTCCAGGTCTCAGTCGAAAATAAGTTTATAAATTAAGAATAGGTTACATGTTTCGTCCTAATGGGCATCATCAGACCATAAACAAAACACATTTTACAAAGTACATAAAAAAAAAGTTTGTCTGTCAGTTCGCGGCATAGCTTAAAAACTACTTGTCAGACTGACTTCAAATTTTAGTCAAAAATTAAGGGTCATATGGGGATGACCTGATAATATTTAGGTAACAATCCAATATGCAGGAGAAAGCAAAAAAAGTATTACTAAAAAAATTAATTACCATATTTGCCTCAAATTTTGCACAAAAATCAAGTGTTACATAGGAATGAACTGGTACAATTTTGGTATGAATATAAGATAGCAAAACAAAATGGCGCCCTAATAAATTATTTTAAAAAATGAGCCTGAAAAACTTAATTTCAAATTATGTTTAAGCATTAAGTGTAATATAAAGATAAACTGGTAAAGTTGTGGTGCCAATTCAAGATGGCGAAATAAAATGGCGGCTAAATTTTTGTTTAATCTTATTCAATTAACTTTAAATTTTGCAGAAAAATTAAATGTGGTATAGGGATAAACTGGAACGAATTAAAATGACGTAACAAAAAGGCGATATGTGTTAATGTAAAATCTGCTTATTGAATTTATTACTTCCTTCGTAAAAGGGAAGTATTGTAATCGTGAAAAACATCACCCTCCGAGATTGTTTCAGATCTTTACGTTTCCGTCGTTTTTTCTATCTGTCAGTGTGCTAAAAAACTACTTACCCGATTGACTTCCAATTTTGGTCAAAAAGTAAAAGTCATATGGGAACGACCTGGTCACATTTTGATAAAAATCAAATATGGCGAAACAAAATGGCGGCATAGCCAAACGTTATGACTAGTTAAAAACTACTTATACAGTTTACCTAAAATTTTGAACAAATTCAAGTGCTAGTAAGTAATTAACTAGTAAAATTTTGGTACGAATCCAAGATGGCGAAATAAAATCGCGGCTTAATAAAATATTTGAAAATTCAGCCTGAAAAAAACTACTTAATAGATTGATTTCAAATTTGTGCAAGAATTAACTATGGTATACAAATGGACTGGTAAAATTGTAGTACGAATTCAAGATGACGGAACAAAATTGGGGACAAATGAAATATTTGTAGTCGTGAAAACAATTGCAGGTTTAACATATATTTACTTTTTAGCGTCCCTAGATGCTAAAAAATATGTTTTCTCAATTCGAATTGTCTGTCTGGCAGTTTGCTGGGTTGCGAAAAGCTACTTACCTTGTTGTCTTTAAATTTTGATAAAAAAATCAGGGCTATGTGGGGATGATCAGGTATTACTTTGGTAAAAAGCCGATATGACGGAAAAAATGGCGGTCTAGTAAAATGTTAAACAAATTATTACTAAAAAACAATGCATAATTTCTCTCAAATTTTGCACAACAACTAAGGAATCAACTTATAATATTTTGGTATAAATGCAAGACCCCAAAACAAAATGGCGGAGAATAAATTTTTAAAAAAATCAGTTTAAAAGAGTACTTATAGATAAATTTTAAATGTTGGACGTCTATTAAGTGTGATATAGAGATAACTGGTAAAAATGTGGCACGAATTCAAGACGAAGAAACAAAATGGCGGCCAAATAAAATGTCTAAAAAAATCAATGTAAAAAATTTTCTTGCTCAATGGACTTAATACTATGTTGCAGTAAAATTGATTATGTTACAGGAATTAACTGGTATGAATTCGATGACAATTCAAAATGGCGGTCGTAAAAAATCAGTGTTATCAATCATGCCCTAAAATAATAAGTGTGGCGTAGGTAAAAACTGGAAAAATATTGGTACGATTTACATAGGGTAGAACAAAATGGCGCGCCATAAAAATATTTGAAAAGATTGTGTTCCTAAATAACTCTGTATTGAACTATTCCTAATGAAAGGAGAAATTATAACGAGGGAAGTTCCGAGTAAAGGAAATTTAACGTTTTTTTATTTTCTTTCTACGAGATATTCGTAAGGTGTCAAATTGTAATTTAATATGATATCGCCAAAACGCGATCTTAAGTAAGAAGCCAATTTATTTCTGTCCAATTTCCGGGGTGTTTTTAAATAGGAGGTATCACAATTATTATATTTATAGTCTGCAAGATGCGACCAGTTTGGTTGACATATAATATACAGGGTGTTCCATTGAAAAATATATATTTT
The DNA here is from genome assembly GCA_030620095.1 of Kuschelorhynchus macadamiae. Classification (NCBI taxonomy): domain Eukaryota; kingdom Metazoa; phylum Arthropoda; class Insecta; order Coleoptera; family Curculionidae; genus Kuschelorhynchus; species Kuschelorhynchus macadamiae. Next base: position 1,194,690 of record JAUTXW010000278.1, on the reverse strand, counting down.
GGGTTTGCTACATACTTTATAAAAATCCTGAACACACAAAAATAATTCTCTATAAACTACGTAATAAACCTTACAACATGTATATTCAATTTTTTCTATCTCTTAAAATAAAAGAAAAAAATGGGGGTGGCAAATTATAAGAAAAGAACTCTGTACTGTCGGTTAAAAATGCACATACTATCATGGGCAATTTATATATATATATATATATATATATATATATATATATATATATATATATATATAAATATATATATATATATATATATATATATATATATATATATATATATATATATAATTTAATTTAGAAGAACACAGTGTAAATAAATCCAAAATTCTCTTAACACGTTATTGTCTATCACCTTCAACTATTAACATTTTACTTAAGTGTCTAAACGTATTTATTTAACTTAAACATAAACGATGATGGTGTAGTGACAAATTATATTTTACTACTTACACTCGATAACTTTGATTAATAAATTAGCGTATTGGGTCATAAATCGCCATTGTTGTGCTAACTGACTTCTATTCAATTCTCCCAATCGTTTTCTCCAAAACACAATATATCAATTATTTAGTTAGCTTTAATGGTTAAGGAAAACAAAATAATCTTCTTAAACACAATGTGAAATATTGATCCAAAACTTTATGCAAATGTTATCAAATTACAAAAAAAAAGATATTCTCAAATATTTCACACGATTTGAAATTTTCTCATTATAATTTTAAAGAGATAAAAATGTAATATACTGTAGTTTTGGGTACAGTATCCAGTTGCCCTATAAAAAATTTACGTTAACTTTGAGATATTCTAAAAAACAATGAGCTTAGCCTAAAAAAATTATAAAGTATCTGGTAAGTTATATCTATATAAAAAAAAATGGAGACATCAGAGTGGACATGGCCCAAGAGTCCGAGAATTTGATAACAGTAACATAAACAAAATCATTTTTAAAATGATTTTATTGGAACGTTGGACCGCTATTTTGTTCCACCATATTTAATTGCATGTGTTCCTTTCTTCCTCACAAAAAAAATATATAGGAAAAAACGTTAGTCTAGCTTTGCTGATCTATTGCAACATAAAATTACTAACACAGGATTTCCTCAGTTTACATATAAAAACGATAATAAAATTTAACTTAAAACAAATATTTTAGCGTAATTTAAATCATTCTTATTTTGACTTTTTTATCTGTTTTTGAAGGACGTAGCACTTGATTGATAGGTAAAGTGTTATTAGATTATATGCAATGCAAATAAATATGAAACACCATCTAAATTGTACTCGGTTGCTTCAGGCTTTCAAAAGCAGCAATAATGTCGAAAGTTTGCAGGCTATATACTTGTCTAGTAAGATGTCTGTTTTGACACATTAGCGATATGCCAGTAGGAATTGCTCTACGAACAATATAGTTAATGGCAGACAGAAGTTGCATATTTATCTTTTTCATTTAAAAAAAAAGTAAACAAATCGCATATTGCTCTTAAAGAAATATTACGGAGTTAAGCAATATACGCAATTTAAATAATTAATAGAATATCTAGAACACGTCGGTCAATTGAAAACAATAATACACATACAAGTGGGGGCATTCACGATAAAGTTACTGAACGATAACGTTTTTCTGTGCATTTTATTTCCCTAAATAGGGCTAAATAAACAAATATTTCGGAAAATGTGAATTTATCAGACATTTTTCGATAAGTGGTTGCTAATTATTGTTAGTTATTGCGTATAGGAACTAGCAAATCGGTTAAAACCCTGCTTTCATTATTTATGCTGACTATTTTTTTGACCGTGTATGTACTCCTATTATAAAAGCTTTACTGGTTGTTGAGTGGGCGCTCCGTGATAGTTTTACGGTAAAAAAGGAAACTTGGAGAAGCCATTAGCATAATGTGTGACACAGCAAATCATACTTTAATAATTAAAGTACATATATCTAAGAACAAAAAATATTGAAAATCTTCAGAATATTTTGCTAAGGATTTAATGTTTCGGAGATTTAAAAGCACTTTTGGTTCCATGACACACGCGACCCCCAACAGGTAACAGAACAGGTTTTATAAAAAAATACTGGATCAATAAATGTGGAAAGGAATATTATTAACTTATATCTAATAGTGGTAAACCACAATGTGATTTGTTTTTGACAAATTATCTCTTTTATACTAGGAAAAATATAAGTACATACTCTCTCCAAATCCACGACGTAATTTTTAAAATATCAAGTTTGTCTTTTAACTCATTAAAGCAAGAAAAAAGACTAGGTTCTTTTATTTTAACAAAGTAATAAAGAAAATCCACTGAGAACACAATTTTGATAGACTCTTACGCCCTTTAACTGTAAAATGCAAAACAAATTATTTTATGCAAATTTAATAATGTTTAATCGCCTGTAATTTTGATAATAACCTTTATTACGTTAGATTCTAATTTTAAATAATGTAGGTTCAAAAATTATTTACTTAATTTAAGCTTACACTTTAAAGTATTTTAAGAGATACATGGTTTCATGGTTATAACCAACATATAAACAAATACAGATAAAATGGCCTAAATCAGTTGTAGATGGCAAAAATTAATTTGAACAATTTTATTATTTGATAGATTATTTTGGAACTTACGAAAGAGAAAACTCGATAGGAGAGGAGGCATCATTCTTTATTACAAATATAAATAGGTAAAATAGGAAAAAATGTATTATTCCTTACATTAATTTATTTACATTTCAATTCAGAAAAACGAGCTCCAAAACTACTAACTTAATTTATAATTGTTCGAGAACAATTTTATTTGAAATGCAAAAAAGTAAAAATACAAAACGAAGTTAAATTTTAAATATTAACATTTGGTTCACGCCCTGCTTATTCAAAAATAAAATTAAGAATAATTTAAACTTTTAGCTTAAATATTTTCTTAGTGTCCGCACCTGTGAATATTTTGTCCACATAGTCCACATTAAAAAGGTCAAAAACATAAATGATTCTATATTGTGTATGCTTAACAACAAAGCTGGGAATATTTCCAAAACTTAGTAATTCTTTAAATCATTGGCTCCTGTTCCCATTATAGGTACAAAAAATATTTTGCCTTGTGGGAAACCTCTACAAAAATAAATTTCAGTGGGGAGAAGCTTAAGATCTGTCTTTGTAATATATTAGCTTCTATGAAAAATTAGATTATTTTCACCAATTATTGGATTTAAAGGCAGTCTAGCTCTCTTGCTGATATAGTAAAAGTAGTAGACTTACTACATTCATTAGTTGTGTGAACGGTATAATGTTTGCCATCTGCTTCTAAAAGAGGCATGTTACAAATCGCCTCATATAGCGGATCCGCTTCGAGTTTCTCGAAAATTAAGTTGAGTTCTGTAAAAACGGCATTATGTCATATGATTTGCCTTTATTTTTGATATAACATTTTAACGGTAATATTTAAAAATACGATTGTGTGAGTCGATACTCGGTGAAAATCCATGATAAAATAATGTAAGCAGAACTATTTTTTACAAACACTTCCACTATATTTGTTAGCAACACGTAACGTGTTTCGCTACACAGTAACTTCTTCGGACGTAAAGAATAGTTGTGTTTTTACATTTTACACAATTTAAAGTACACTGAAATTAATCCTTCCTTTAATTTTTGTATGCTTAGAAAGGAAACACTCCATGTGGGTCTGATACAAACACTTCTCTTGAGACATCCTTGGTACCCTTTTAAATATCAGATTATGTGTACTGTGGCATTTGTTGATTTTAGTATTTTATATATATTATAAAATATCGATCACATGAGTGCACTCATCAAAAGTGAAAATAAATAGTAACTTGTGATGTCTATATGATATTCTTATAGCAAACACTCAAACAGTCATGTGCTAAAATTTGAATATCTTAGATTACGATTCAAGGAAATAATATGACCTCAAATCAAATCTTAAAAAGTTATTGCATATCTCTCAATAACTTAACTTTTGAATGATTGGGTAAATGATATTTTTTATGAATCATTGGCATTCAGGTCCCAGCGTAGTAGGAGTAATACGTGTTGAGTCGTTTTAATATATATATATGTATATATATATATATATATATATATATATATATATATATATATATATATATATATATAGAAAGAAATTAACGGCCATTCGGACAACATATACTGCCTGTGGTACGCCTATTCAAGTATTCGGTCCAAAAAACATGGACCATTATTTGACAATAGAAATGGCTAGTGAGTGAGTATTCGGTTTGCGTGATACGATCTTTGATTTTAATGAATGACTCGAGTCACTCATCCTAGAATCATTCGAGTTTCGTATCACAAATTATTGCTAAGTTCACTTACTACGTATACTCTCTGACTCCTGTTTCATCTCTCGTTACTCTTGTATAGCCGAGTGATCTGTACTTCGTTCTTTGTTCCATGCCTGGCAGTCGGTGCTGGATGAATTAAATATTATTTAATTGTCAATATTTTTACATAACTGATAGACGTAAGGGGTTTTTCATTCGTTTATTTTTTATTCCCAATACTATACAAGAAACATAATTTGTTTATTTCGATTCTAATCAATAAATTGGTTATTAATAAAACATAAGAACAGAAACAGAAACATAACACACTGTTAATAATTGCGATTAATACCAATGATTAAAATATATCAATTAAACACATCTACGCGCATTCAGAATCCGGGGAATTACTAGCCTTAATAACCTAATAAACAATACCTAAACATGCATAAAATTCCAGTGAGTGAGAGTGATTCACTGAGCATCCAGCGAATCGTAACCAGTCCGCCGCCGCTCCCGGCAAGCATGAAATCATAGGTATGCCCTGAAATGCGCTCCAATAAATGACTCGGTGACCCGAGTCAGTGACATGATTCATTTATTGCTGACGACTCGACTGACTTGATTCAATAAAAAGACTCGCTTTTGCCATCTCTAACTGACAAGCCTTTAAGCGCTTTCCATCATCTCTACTGGCATAATTGACGACGTTTCGCCCTATATGGGGCTCATCAGGCCAATGCAGTCGTGTTGTAGAGATGAAGGAAAACACGCGGTGAATAAAAACGATGAAAATATTAGGCATTGAGATATTAACCCATAGAGTAAGAGGTGCCACCTATGAGAACAAATGTGAGGTTTGTTTTTAATACCTCTTTAGTAATGTTTAAAAACAATACTTTTTTAAATATGGACCTGAATTTTTTTATTTAATTTTCAACAAGCCTTCGACCTCCCAAAACCAACGTTGTATTCCACTTAATGTTTAAAAAGAAGATTTCAGATTTTCCTTTAAGAGACAATGTGTTAGAGAAAGAGAGAAAACCAGAATGTTGCCAAATCCAGAAAAGAGAATTTTTAAATACTTCAAATGTATGAGTGCATTACATCATTGGTTTTGAGACGTCAATGGCTCGTTAAAAATGAAATAAAAAATCCAGGTCCGTATTAGAAAAAATTAATGATCAGACCTTGAAGATCAAACGTCAAATTTTAAATCTGAGTTCACCACCTTGCAAAGGAGGAAAAGTGGCTATAAATATCTAAAATTCAATTTGTAATATCTCTTCAAAGGCCACCGGAAAAAAATGAAAGGAAAATGACGATTTTCATTTTTTAATGAATATCTTTGAAGATATGCAACTTCCATATGTATTCTTTAAATGTCACTTAATTTTCTTCTTGAACTGACACCCAGATAATAAAACCTTAATCACGGCTTCGGCGATATTTAAATCATCAACGAGTACGGGATTACTGCATATGGCGGTATAACACAAAAAACCGCTATTTGATTAACTCCTGATTCTGTTACTAGCTTCGGAGCAGTCTTTCTACTTTTATAATGCTAAACTTTAAAAACATTTCAGTTGTTGCAGATAAGTCAATATGAATCATCTCATTTGATGCTCCTCTTAGGCGCTCGTCATGAATGTATAATTCATAAAAGAAATTAACGTATGTCAATTTTAACTTAATAATCTTACTAACGTTAAAAATATTTGATGTCAAATCGTAACAAAGCTAGTTCGCGATATATTAGGATTTTAATTACGATCTTGCACATAAGCTATTTAAGGGAGAATTTACGCTACTAGGTTACTAGCCTCTAATAACATAATATTTAGAGTGTTGCGTTTGAAAAAATTGTTTTAGAGCTATTTTTCTTACTGACAAAAATCACATAGTTTTTGGATATGCATTGTTAAAATTTCATAATTCTAACTTTGCTTATTATAGTATTACCAAATAAAATGCGCCAAACGGATCTTGGGCCGCGACGAAAGAGGGAGGATTGACCAAAACAGACTGTTTGTATTTTATTTTACTTAAAATATTTACATTAAAAGTAACTAAATAATTTTATCTCAGTTATACCTCCTGCCAAATTTTGAAAAATATATTTTGTAATTCCTGAAATTTTCTAATAGACAACACTATATATATATATATATATATATATATATATATATATATATATATATATATATATATATATATATATACCTGTCTGGTCAATTTTTCAGCTTCCTATGGCATCTGCATCCGAAACGTATCTTTTCTTACAAAATGTAACTTTAGTTACAAAAGAGTACCTTAGTTATGGAACGCCGTTTTACTTTTTAGTCATACGCGTCTTTGATACCAAATTTAATTGCAAAACATATAAATGATGCTGCCTGCATACAATTTTTATTCTTTTTAATTCTTCCGGTATCGAATTTTTGTGGATACCGATTTTACCGAATGACATTTTTATGATAAGCAATTTCTTTGCAGACCATTTCAATTGATACCACAAAAAAGTAGTTGTTTATCCTTTTTTAACACGTATACAGCCTACTTAAAATTTTTATATACATGCGTCTTTCCTTAGTTATTGCATTTCAACAAATCGATGTTAATAAAAATTGGTATGAAATAAATGCTATATACAAAAATCAGTTTAAATATTTAATAAATTGACTCTTATTAAAATGTAATCGCTTCAAACGGGATCGCAGTAAATTAATATTAATACCGAAAATATTAGAATGCAATAACGACTTTGTGGAGATTAATTTATTTCAACCGTATGAAGGCAAATCTGATTTAAGAACTCATGTAATAAAAAAAATTTATTTATTTTTATCGCATATCAAAAAAAATTAAAGCATCTCTTACGATATCATTTCTTTTTAATGTCAATTCCATTAACACCCTAAAAATGTAAATAGAATAATTCTCATTATTTTGATTTTGATAGTCGTTTATATGTAATTTATACTACATCAAACGGATATAACACGGGCCCTTTACCATTGAAATTAAAATACTTGAATATACATTTGAATAAATAAATAAAAGTTAATACGAGATTTAATTGTATAAGAGTTGTGGAATTTAAATGATTAGCGGGTATAAGGTAACTGGTTTTATTTAATATGCATTGTTTTGATTTCGAATTTTTATTAATGTCGATTCTTCTGAATATCAATTTTCATTGAATGCAGCCACCTTGTTTCAATTTTAATTATCGGACGTGGAGCGATCTAGTGCAAACTAAGAACAACAAGAGCAGAAATCTGTAATTTTTTAAATACCCGAGTTTCTGGCTAGTCATGCGTTCGAAGATTTAAAAGTGCATCTAAAATTAAGACTGTGTTGTGCATGACGTTATGACGAGTCGGATGCGAATAATGAAAAACATATTCGTAGGTAATCAGTGACAGTTAAAACGTGTTTAATTATTGTTCGATTGGGAATACTTAGTTATTAAATCATTGCGGAATACGATATACACCCCTATATTTAAAATGTGACCACGTACAAAATTACAGATCATAATGAAAAAAAGTTAAAACGAACGTATCTAGCTCCCAACATCCTATTCCAAAACAAGCTATTCTATATATTTATACCAGAATAAAGAAAACAAGGTTTTGAATTTCCCAGCTATAATTCACAGATTACCACACAATGTAATTTGTAATGGCAAATTGCAATTTCTCCTGGAAGCTGTGTGCTGGCGACATGCTCTACTACAGTTTTTTTTTGGCTTCTTAAACGTGATTTAAAGTAGGCTGTCCAGATTTTTTTAAAATGAAAAGAGTATATTTCGACGAAATGTAAAAATGGGTACCAGCGTATAATAATTAAGTAAAGTCTTATCACTTTCGCAGAATTCAATGACTTTCAATAATAATTATAATACACATAATAATATGGACTAAAAATAACAAAAATAATTAGAAAATGGCACCAGATTTCGCAAAATAGAGATCATTTGTCCCAGATTTCTCATAATAGAGGATATTTGTCGTATTTATGGAAATAGTAAGAGTACCAGAGTACATGGACCCGAAAAAGAGAAGATTCCTCTTAAAAAGAGTATATGTGGTCACCCTATTTAAAGCAAACTGTAGTAAGGTTGTATAGGTATATCACTATATCTTTATTTACAATATTTATTTGATAATTAGGACACTATTTTCAGGTTTGTCTCCCTTGTTTTCACTTTCAAAGCTGCGTGTCGATCAAGATACGGATTTACAAAAATGAACACATCAGTGGTGTATTTAGAATGCCGTCTTAGAGGGGGAGGCAAACATTTGATAACTAAAAAAAAGTTCTAGGTTCTTGTTGGAACAACATAAGCATGAAGACTAAAAAAAACAAAGTTCTCAATGTTTGTGAGGTAAAAGTCCCGAAATGCTTTATATAATGTAATTTTTGCTTGGGTTATTAGCTCGGGGGAAAGGGGGTGCAGGGTGCATTTGTCTCCTGCACGTACTCAAACCGAAACTGTCGTATGTTTGAATGCAGAACATGTTATATTGAAGAATACCCCAAAACAAAAACAGTGCATTCATGCCCTATTATCTTGGTAATTTTGTTCACAAGGTCTCTTTACACACAGCTTTGTAGGTTACACAAGTTTAACCTACAAAGCTTTTTTCTATTTTTAGTTTTTACATTCTGGTACTCACGCACATATTATGAAATCAAGGGCTTTTAAAAAACGCAGGTCTATCTAAAAAAAAAATTAGTTGATCTGACCGCGAAAAAGAAACGTCGGATTTCAAATCTATGTGCACCATCTTGTTGATAATGGAAAGTAGCTATAAAGATATAAAATTTATTTTGTAATATCTCTTCAAATGCAGCCTGAAAAAAATAAAATATGTATAGCTGATTTTTCGGTATTTTACGTACCTATATCCTCGGAGGTAGTCATATTGTCCAACTTTGTTAACCTAATAATATTCGATGTTAAATTGCGCAACTTTGCTCTATTTTAACCGACATTGTATCGAATTTGTAACACCCTGTATATGTTTGCGTGTTTTCATTCGTTGGGACCATTCCGGTATACTACCTCAATGGTTGAGATATTCCAAGTACAACCATATGTAATTCTCACAATGAATGCTATTTTTTAACTAATTTTTATTTCTCAATCCAGAGTGCTGTGATTTGGCAAAAACTATTAACTTACCTCCAAGAACCCTGAGAAAAATAAAATTATCTGTCTATTCACTAAACATCTTTTACACCCATTTAAATATTAAACGATTTTTTCTAAAAAATCGTTTTTTTTAAATGTCGCTCTTCGGGTTAGCCTTTGAACCATCGACGTCGCACGTCATGCGAATACTATTTTTTGCCTTCGCCCTCCCACTTCATATACTAACGGCCCGCCACTGACTCAGGCCCCCGCCGTCGCGTCGGCAGTGGCCCCAGCAAAGAGCTTGCGCGTCCTGTTTTTGCGGGGATTTAATGATTGAAAAAGCCACAACGCGTAAGGCTCAAATATGTGGTGGGGGCCCCGAGAGACATCAGCAAGCGAAATACAAAACTGAGGATCTTTTCTTTTTTTTTGTCATCATGTAAATTTTGAGTTACTGCCGAAGGGCCCCCAAATACGTAAAACCCATTGACCGTTTTTTGTCATCGCAAAACTTTGCCTCGCCCAGATGAGCCCCAATCATCGTAAGTAGTTAATTCGGCCTTGTTGCTTCTAGAAAAGCAGCCTCTATAACACAACATGCGAGTCGCTTTTTAATATAATATATCATTGTTTATAAAATTATGATTAACACCACGATACACTTACAACGGTATGCCCACGCCGCGGCCGGTCTCTTCAGCATTCAGCAAGAAAATAAAATTGAAGTTTACAAATATCAGATTATCTAAAGTGTTCATCGTGAGGATTCGTGATATTTATTTTGATTAAAATAATTAATTAATTTAAAATAAAAGTTAAGAATGCTGCAAGTAAAATAATTGCAGGGGAAACTTCCATTCATATTTTATAACATTTGTTACTTGAGTTGCTGCACTAGTGCCGTCTATTGACATTTTTAGTTTTTACTTGCAATTGAAAAATACAAACCAGTTTCAAAAGTGCCCTATACAAGTAGCTAAAACCATATTGTTCTATTATTATAGTAAATATATCCTAAATTACCATTTTTTAAATTTATCTTAACAGCTTGACGGTAAGCACCAATCCACATTTTTGAAAATGTATTATTTTGGAAATTTGAAATATTTTATATCTGTCACTTTTGTTTATCGATTATAATTTCAATCTCGATTTCTACTGCCTGCAACTGCACAGGTAGGACGTAATAAACTGTATTGAAAATAAAATCTTTAGATTCAAAATAATTAGTTTAATAATTTTAAAAACATTTTATTGAAGCGTAAATTCTACAAACGTTTTCAAATGACAATGCATTACGGCCTATTTGACTCCCAAACGCTGTACATAGATGTGACGTACTTGCGCGAGAAAGACGAGTTTAAATTCGGTCCGTATCATCGTCGTTTATTGCACAAATGATATTAAAAAATCAGCAAGCAAGATTACTAGAATGCAATCCAATGTTAGCGCAATACGCAAACCAAAGAAGTCGCCTCATACTTCAGAACACAGAATACCAGACCAGAGAAGCTCCAGAATTTTACAAACCTTTTTGAGCGCGAAGACTTCTCTTTCGTATGACGACACATTCGCAAATTAATTTGAGTTATCGAACACACTCACGCAAACACATTATATTTCTTTTGGGAGGCTATAGATGGCGAAACTTCCGATAATAAAAATGCATTCGAGGTGCTTGCATTCAATCGAAATTGATATCAATGGAAATTGGTTTCAATGAAAATAGATAATCATAGAAATTGCTGTAAATGAAAATACCATTCATAAAAATTGATAATCGGCTATATTGTTTCCCACAAAATACTACAAAGGTACTCGTTAAATATTGGATAAATATTGATATCAACAAATTTGTAAGTAATAAAATTATATTATAATAAAAAAAATGCATTTTAATTATAATAATATAATGAAAATTGAATTAATTTTGTAAAGACCCATCCAAATATCCTGACATACATTTTAATAGCTAAATCAAATTAATTGATTGTTAAAAATCTATATGAAGGCTTTAGCTCTAGATGTTCCAAGGATTCAGTTAAAATTACATTTTTATTATAATATTATAAAATAAATTGCCATAATGAAGTCCCATTCAATTTAAATTAATACCGGGCATATAGCAGACTAAAAAGTAAAACGGCGTTCCATATTAGTTCCAGTTACATCTTTGGTAGTCAGGTCAACTTCAACGTGTAAATCCTATAAAAACATGAAAACACGCGGCAGGAAAAGGAGTTAATAAGTCTGCTCTTATCCTTGGTGGCGCTTACGATTATTAACGTCGCTCATTGACATTACCCACGTCGGTTCGTTTTTATTTTCACAACGATCCAAGTTCACCAAATTTTTATTACTACATCTTCCACCATTATTATTTTGATGTCAGAAACTCTTGTTACTCGTTCGTGATAGTTTTGGTTTAGTTACTTGATTTGCAGTAACATATAAATAAAATAAGTAGGTTAACTAGAAATAAGAACATTGAAATACAGAGTTTTTCTACTAATTTTTTTATTTCTGAGGATTAGAAATATTAAGATGTAGATGGGGTCGGGATAATAAGTTGGTTAGGTGAGTAATAAAAATTTGACAGGAAACTAACTGATATGTACAGGGTACGTCAACAACGCTCTGATCTATATGCTTTATAGATTATATTTGCCATCAAACTATATTTGAAATATTATGTAGTGACCACTTGTGCATCATGTAAAAATATGTTTGCATACAGGTGCGTCAAAAAAGTAAAGCAGCAAGAAGTATTGTTTTTTTAAATGGAACTCCCTCTATATTAATGAATTTCGGAATTCTACGGACAATTTTAAAGAATAAATGTACAAGGATATTAATAATTTAACTTTCTTTGCCTAATGAGGTTGAGGAAAATGATAAATATTAAGGTTGTAGGGTGTGTCACGTAACTTTTTTATATATTAGTAGTAAAAAAGTCCTTGTTATTAATTGCCATGTTAAAAGTTTTATTTGAATAAGTAACTTGCTCCTTTTAATGTACTTACTGTTATGATATTTTCAGTAGCTACTGAAGTATATGATATGAAATTACAGAAAATAAAAATAGAGGGATTGAAAAACTAACAAAAATCGGTATTTTTTCTGTATTCGGAACTTCTCTCGTTTTAAATCTTTCCTTTGATTAGAAATAGTGAAGTGCGGCCCAATTTAGTTCGGTACATAGTCATTTGAAAAAGCAAATATACTGTCTTTTCAATCACTTTTATTGGCACCATTTTGTTTCACAATAATGGATTCCTACCAATATTTTACAAGCTTCTACCTATGCTAAACTTGATTATTGGGCATAATATCAAGTAAATTGAATACGTAGTTTTTCATTGACACACATCATCATGTTGAATTTGTACTAATTTATACCGCTGTGACAGTTTAAGGAAAGGAACAGTTGTCTCACGCCTTTGTTGTGCTCCGAAAACCCGGCTTTTTTAACGACCGGTCGTAAATCACAGCGAACATCTGCAGCGAACAGCTAGATGCGAGGTATATGAAGCCGCACGATATTTTATCGCAATGAATACATCTACGGGGAACGATCAATAACTGTATTAGTTACTTTAGGTATTCATATTAATATTTAGAGTAGTAGATGTTCAATTTAATAAAAGGTTAACTTATGGACTAAATTTGATAGGTATTAACAACAAATGTAAAATAAAAATGTATTAATTATGTTTTCGAAATGATGCAAAGAACTTCCAACGATTAGTTTATTCTAATTTAAATTACAAACATTATCCGAACGAGAATCCGGATATCAAAATCGATTATACTTCAAAAACATTCTACCAAGTTCTTAGAAATAGAGAATGGGAATAGATGTTCCCTAAGAACAGCTATCTTAAAACATTTTGGTTTTAATATTAACATCAAATAGTTATAGGTGCTTTAAAATATAAACTAAAACGTTTTATAAAGCTTTCTTAAATTTTTTTTTTGTGAATAAATATAATATATATACAATATACAGATTGACGCAGGACAGTAAGGAAACCTATTACCATTCCATAATACAAAATTGGATTTCGTGAAAATAAGTGCTCAAATACGATTTAAATGGTTACTTTAAATATCAGAAGCAAGGTAAATATCTTAAAATAAGGACCAGACAATTTACAAGCCCACACAAGTCACCGTCCTAACAATGTAGCAAATCGTTTTCCTCTTCAAGTTACATCGGACACTTAAGAGAAAAACCTTTCCCCGTTAAGTCTAAGGCGTAAGATAATTATTTTTTATATTTTTCAAATAAACTATCCATAACATTGGCGGTAGGTAAATAAACAAAAAAATCGGTAAATTTCCTTTACCCGGAACTTCCCTCATTATAAATATTTTCTTTTATTATGAATAGTGAAATGTAAACCAATTTAGTTCGGTACATAGTTATTATTAGAATATATACTGTCTTATCAAACATTTTGATTGGGCGCCATTTTGTTCCAATATATTGGGTCCCTACCAATATTTTACCAGTTTTTAAATGGTTTTTTTAATTATTTTATTAGGCCGCCCATTGTTTTACTATCATATATTCATACAAAAATGTTACAAGTTCATTTTCATGTAACCCTTTATTTTTGCAAAATTTGAGGTAAATTGGATAATTATTTTTTTAATACATTTTTTAACGTATCACTGGGTCGCCATGTTGTTTTGGCATATTGGATTTTTACTAAAATATTACCATCCCTATATGAGCCTTATTTTTTGACTATAATTTGAAGTCAATCTGATAAGTACTTTTAAGCTATGCTGCGCACTGATGGACAGACAGACAATCCGACAGACGGACCTACGGAATTTCTAAAACATATTTTTTGGCATCTAGGGACGCGAAGATATGTAAAACCTGAGAGAAGGATTTTTCAGATTACAAAAATTCTATTTGGCCTCTATTTTGTTAGGCTATCTTGAATAAATACCACAGTTTTAATATTCATTTCTATACTACAGTTTGTTATGGCACACAATTTGGAATCAGTTCATTAAATAGCTTTTTCAGGCTGAATGTTTAAATATTTTATTAAACCGCCATTTTGTTCCATCATCTTGGATTCATTCCAAAATTTTACCACTTGGTTCCTATATAATACTAAATTTTTGTGCAAAATTTGAGATAAATTGCGTAATTAGTTTTTTTAGAAATAATTTTTTTAACGTTTTATTAGGCCGCCATCTTGTTCAGGCATATTGGATTTTAACCAAAATATTACCAGGTCATCCACATATGAGCCTTAATTTGTCATTAAAATTTGAAGTCAATATGATGATCAGTTTTTAAGCTATGCCGCGAACCAGGGGCGTACGGTGAAATTTTAAGAAAGGAAAGCAATTTTTAGAAACTTACCTATTTGTAATGTAATTCGATTCTTCGATCATTTTTTACAAATTCGTCAATGACGTCATCATAAAAGCATCGATGCTCCGACATATTTTGGTGAAGTTTATTTTCAGTGGACAACAGCGAGGTATGCGAAAATCTCTCCTGCCCCGTTAAATTTCTCACGAAATTTTTTATACGTTTAAGTGTTGAAAAATTGCATTCTACTGATGAACTTGTGGCAAGTATTGTCAATACTAATTCACACAATTTCGGTGAAGGCGTCTTCCAGTCCCTTGTGTTTTAAAAATTGCATTAGTTCCGTATTTTTTGCGCTAATGTCACCAGTTTCGTAAATCACTTCTAGTTCAGATCGCAGTAACACTCGGTCGAAGAACTGGCCATAATGAAGAAGAAGAGCATCAAAGTTTTTCCTTTAAATGCATCAAAATTGCAGAACTCGAGGAATTTAAAATCATATCTATAGTTTATTTGTTGCTGAATTTGATCGATTATTTTATAAAAGAGGCGTCTGTATGATGTTTGAACATCTCCCACCTTGTCTGTTCGAAGACGCTTGGCTTGTGGCTCTACATTTAACGTCATCGTTTTCTCCCAAGATAAGTCAAAGTCATCTCTTTTTTGGCTTAACATGGACTTAAAATCATCCACTTTTTTAGGCACAAAGGAATATCATTGGTTTTAGTTTGTAATATATTAAAAACATTGTCCGAGAATGGAAATATTTCTGAAAATATGTTCAACGAATAATTAAAATAAAAATCTCGTGTCAAACAGTCCAAAAAAAACCCCCTCGAACTCTTTATTGCTTCTGAGTCCCCCGTTTCATTATTTTCTATTATATTCTCAAATAGTTCAATCAGTGATTCACGATTTTCAGATACCGTTAACACAAGTCTTCCATTATAGTTCCACTTAGTAGGAGCTACTTTGTGCAATCGTTTGTGGACAATGGAGTCCAAAGCTTGTGTACGTTTTGTTGACAAAAAGCAGCCATGCCACTTAAAGTAACGAAAAATACTTTACACTCTTTAATGTGATTGATGGACTGGGATAAAACTAAATTTAATTTATGAGCAAAACAATGGACAAACACAGTTCTTGGGAAAGTTTCTCGAACTTTAGCTTGCAGACCCCCTAATTGCGCTGCCATCACTGCAGCTCCATCATAGCTTTGAGCAACTAATTTTTTTCTCTCCATTAATTTCTTTAGTAACGTTATAAACTACGGTATATAATGCATTTGCTGTACGATTTTCGAACACTTTCTTAAAACCTAAAAATCGCTTGAATACTTCCGTCTGTTTTAACGTAGCGTATTACTATAGAAAATTGGCTAAAATTACTGATATCAGTTGTTTCGTCCAGAACAATAGCAATGAACCGCGCCTCGTCAATCTCCTAGTAAATCTTGAAAATTTCCTGTATTTGAAGAAACCCTTGTTTCGTCATGACCTCTAAATCCCAATTCGTGCTGTCCGAGAAAACAAACAACATCGATAAGTCTTCTTAATATTTGCCTATTTTTATCGACTAGTTCATTGTGTTGGCGGTGACTAATTTCCAACTGTTTGTTAAGGGCGTGTTAAATTCTGGTTTTGCCGATGACGGCCTGTGAATGCGCTTTGGACATAATGTGTCTTTTTCAACTTTATGGAAATTGTTTAAATCGGAAAAACTAGTTTTATTCCAGAGACCTTTTTCATTTTCAAAAAGTAAACATGGCCAACAAAATAATTTACTTATATTTGCACACCCTGTTAGCCATTTAAATTGTTCGTATTGTTTTTCCGGATAAAAATGTCTATACAGTTTTTCATTTTTGTGGTTAAATTTTTCATAGGAGGTTTTGCCCTTTGGGAATTATTTGAAGCTTATCAGCGAAGTTTAATGTCGAAAATCCCTTTATTATTAAGACACACACATTCACACACACTCTTTTTACTAAATTCTCCAACATTTTCAATGTTATTACCGACAGCTGAAGTTGGCGGTATTTGCATATCCTCCGTATTATTGTCTTCCATATCGCACCACGCACGACGCGACGTACATATCACACAACACACGGATAGCCGTTCAAATAAAAAACCTACTCCAACGATAGCTTCCGCCACCACTTAAAGTACGCGACTGAAATGAAAAAATTGCAAACAGCCGATGGAAAGTTCAATAACCTCTGGCTCGATTCACAGGAAATCAAGCATACAGGACTTGGCTGCAGAGAAGCTAGAGGCCCCATGGACTGCACGCCTATGCCGGGAACTGACAGCCAGACAGAAAAACTGACAGATGGACCAACGGTCTTAATAAAATGTATTTTTTGTCATCTAGGGACGCTAAAACGCGAACTTATGTAAAACGTCAGAGGGTGATTTTTTCAAAATTACAAAAATTTTATTTGGCCGCCATTTTGTACTACAATTAGTTATGGCACAAAATTTGAAATCAGTTTATTAAATTTGAGATACATATTGGATAAGCACTTTGGTGGATCTTGAGGAATTCAAAAGATGACACATCCATCAACGCTGCAGTAAGAAGAATGACTAGCTTGAGAAGCCATTTCCAAAAAGGTACATTTAAATGCACTCTTGTTCCAAATTCTTTATTTTTGCTCACCGCGTACAACGCTCCGTAAATACGTAGGTTTAAAATCTTGCCTGTACCTAACCGCTGCGAAGTGACCTGCCACTGACTGCTAGAGCGAGCGGCTGTTCGTAGGTGCGGGAGGCGACTCGGCAACAGGGAAATTTATTGCCGAATAGCCAAGTGCTTGGACTATTTAGAATATATATATATATATATATATATATATATATATATATATATATATATGTTGGATTCGTACAAAAATTTTACCAGTTAATTCCTACATAACACTTAATTTTTGTTGCAAAATTTGAGGTAAATTGAATAAGCAATTATTAGTAATTTTTTTTTAGCATTTCACTAGACCGCCATTTTGTTTCGCCACATTGGATTTTTACCAAAATGTTAGCATGCTATCCTCATATGACCCTTAATTTTTATTCGAAATTTGAAGTCAATCGGGTAATTAGATTTTTAGCTATGCCGCGACAGGTAGACTGAAAGAGCCGACGGAATTGAGAAAACATGTTTTTCGGCTTGTAGGGAACCTGAAACGTAGGAGTGATTTTTACAAAACTTTTACGAGGGGAGTAAAAACAAAAATCTCAAAAATTACTATAATTTTTGTGATAGTTTATAAGTTGAAGCAAAATTATGCACAATACTTCAAATGTTATACAAGAAATACTTTCGCTTTACTTTATTCCTTTTTGTGATCGTCTGTAAACTTTTCCTCACCAAAATAAGCACGGTAATAAACAAAAATGTGACGATTGATACTAACTAAAAAAAAAACAATTCTTCAAATGGTAATATTTCAGACGTTAATAATACTTTTATAATTAGATTTGGGGATCACGAAAAAACTTATTAAAAATTCTACCACCTGTGAAGAAATCCCGACACCTTAAATATGCTAGTTGATTTTTGTTCAGTAATTCATTTTTTCCAAATAGGTTTTTGATGTCTTGATAAGTATTCTTTTATTAAATTATCATACCTAGTTAGTATAGATATATATATATATATATGTAATAAAGTACCTAAAAAACCCAAAAATCAAAGTATCTTTTTGGAGTAACCAGTAACTTTTGAAAAGTAACTTAGAGTTACTAGGAACTTAGTTACTTTCTGATTAAATGTATCTTTTTGACAGTATCTAAGATACTTTTAAAAAAAGTAAATTGTATCTTGTAACTAGATACATTTTTTCAGTAACTATTTCAGCTCTGATTGCAGCTACCTTTTGTAGAAGTCTCACTTCTAAGGTGTTAGTGAGGGTGTATCTGGCTTTTATTTTATTTATACGTTATTTTAAAAATAATGTCGTAAATCGCTTAAGTGCAAAAATTTGCTAAAACTTATAATAAAGGATTCACTATACGTATACATATTAATGAAATTTATTGATAAAAGAATAAACATATGTTTTGGTAAACATAGTACTTCCCCGTAATTATATGTGTGTATGTGAATGGTTTTCTTAAGCTCAGTTTTACAGGTTTACGAACGATGCCGTTTTCTAAAAATAATAACAGTTTTGAAGTCATATATTTTCGTTTTTAAAAGCTACTTTATTTTTATTTTCCTAGAAAACTGCTTTAAAATGTATGTTGGAAAAAATTATTTGCAAAATGATAAAAGAAGGTTAATCTGTTTCACGATTTGTTTTTAAGTAACCGCTTCAAAATTATATATGTTTTTGTTTTTTTTTGTGGCTGCTTCCTATTCCTAGAAGAAAATGAAAAATAAATGAAAAGAAAAATTGATGTGTTTTACCGTTTTGTAAAGATGATGTTCCATCTCCTTAGGGTTACCCTTTGTAGATGATGCTTTTATACACAAAAAGATAAAAGTAGTTTTGATTATTATGTATTTTTTCAGTCTTAGAGGGCTAACTCATCCCTTTAAAGCTAGCCTGTATAATCGAAAAAAAATTATTTTCTTAATAAAAAAATCTGTCATATTATACATGCTAAGAGTGTTATAGAACTCGCGTTACAATAATAATTACACTTAAATATCTCAATGAAATGTTCTCGTTACGTATCTTGGATGCTTACTAATTTCAATGTCACTTTTTAGAATTTTTAAAATGAAGTTATACATATAATATTATTCACTACGCACATTCTTTCCATTTTCCTATGTATGAGTGCGTGCAGTTGAAAGTGAAAAATTGGTATGCATAAATTCCTAGCACAGCTATGTTTGTTATCATTACTAATGTCAGAGTAGTAAATAATTGTATTGACTTGACGATTTTATAATCAGTGTCTAGAAAAAAATTCTAGCTTTTATAAGTTTCAAAAATATGTAAGGGAAATTAAAATATATTTTAGTTATTTATAATTTTTAGAAAATTAAAACATCACATTATGCACATTTGCATTGTACTGAGGGTTAAGAAAGTTAAAACACTTTTTTCTACGAATTCTGCAAAAACGTTAAAAAACATACAACCAGCCAGATCTGAATGATCGCATGTCGTGCTAAATCATTTCGCACGGCTAAAATTGGTTTGATTTGTCATTGGTCATGTTGCCCCTGAAACCTATTAAATCCCTTTTCGAAGTTTTGAGATGTCATTTTAATTTTTTCTCAGTATTTCGAATTTTTGCTAGAATTTTAAAAGCGGTAATTCCTATGTAAAAATGCCTACTGAATTTAATAGTAGCGTGTTTTTTTTTATAAGGTTGAAATGTGGTTTAGAAAACAAAACATTATTTTTAAAATTAGATTGCAAACTCCAGTGCAAATATAAAACCTAGTTACTCAAGTTACCAGGTTATCATTTGGTACCATCGTTACAAAAAGTAACGCGTAGATACTATTTTTAAAACTGTAATTTAAATGAAATTAAAAAAAGTATGCTTAATCACCTTAATTATTTGAACGTAAAATGATAAAGTTTAGTAGTAGTAACTTGAGACACTATTTTTTAAGTATGTAATTTAAAAAAAATATTCATATTTTACTAACTAGAATGTAAATATATCACCAAACTAATTATTTCTTACTCTATCAGCTTAAATAAAAAATGCTTTAAAATACAAGATAAGTATAAAGCTAAAAATAATAACAACTCTCGTGGGCTTGTTAGCAAGATGTTGTAGATTGGAAACCTCTGTTAACAAAGGAATAAATCGAAAATGGCGAAATAATTTTTCTTAAATCCTTCTATAAAAAATTCCGTTGCAATGTCACTTGCTGATAGTTTTTGTTAAAACATTGGTTCATTTCTATGGCTGAATATAAAAACATAAGATTTTCACAATTTTCTTTTTTTTTGCTTCTATTTTTTTTTGCATTCGCTATATTCAGATATTTTTTTTGCGTTTTGTGTTTCAAAGAAATTATCACCACTGATAAAGTGCCTTAACTTGAACACCGCCTAGTAATACCATTTATTAACTGCGATGTTCCCACAGACGAGACGCAGACGTCCAAAATGAAATCAGCACCGGAGTTATCAATTTCAGAACTCTTCTGCGAATCAGCTACTTCTTTTGACTAGAAATTTAATATTAATAGGGCTTCTCATACATGGCTTTACCATTTATGATAGACTGTAAAAGATTATCCGCACTCAGATGAAAGGTCTACCATCCCCCCAGACACGATGAAAAAAATTTGTGTGCGAGCGCAAGGACATTATAGATGCATGCGAGTGAGAGTGAGAGCAGTGAATGAATTAGTATAGTCTTTCATGGCTTATATTATATACCATATCCATATAATTATGAGTGGGAATAAGAATAGTTATGATCGAAGCATCTATAATATAATATGTTACGAAAAATATCGCCTCTACGCAGGCGCAAGCCTTTTTGTTAAAAGTTAATTTTTATTCAAAAATATAGGCAACTGTTACAAATTAAGGTATACAAAGAAAAATTTATAATGTATGTTCGTTAGAAATCAATATATCCTTATTATTTAATCAAGTTCAACTATCCTAAATAGATATGCAGAATTCGGCAATCATGTGACAATTTATGTTGATGATATGTTTAGAAAAAGATGTTGAGCAACAGCCACCATCTCCCACAGACGTATTGGTAACTGCTCGATTTTTCATTTTACATATAACGAAAAATTCAACCTAAACAATTTGAAAGCATTTTAAAAACATGTTACAAATGTCACGTGTCTTCGTAATTAACGTTATATTTCACCAATATATTACACCTTAATTCGTATGAACTATCTTTAGGACAAGAATATTCACAACTGAACTACACTACTACTAGGCCTTAATAAATTCGACCCGCTCATTTTATGAAATAATTAAAAAATTCAAAATTTAAACAAACTCTTGTTGATTTTTTCATTTTACTACTTATCGGCATAAAGTTATCAATATAAAACGTATACAGTTTCAAATGCAAATGAAGCAATAAACAGTAAAAATGTAAGGCATTTCGAAGCAAGTAATCTACCATCTTGCAACGCTGAATTATTTCAAGCATTTGGAAGCATTTGAAATAATGCTGACAAAAAAAAGTCCGAGCATTTATCGTCCCAAGAGTAATGGTTAAAATCTAGATGAGAACCAATATAAAATAAGTTGATCAACTGCCAAGTTTTGTCAGCGACTCACTGTAAACGCCATCAGTCCTTTAGTTTCATTTCAAATTATTCACATGACGAAACCTGATATTATTTCAATATACAGATAAAGGACTGGTGTGAAAATGACATGAAAATCATTGATGATGATTATTACAGAGAAAATAATTAAATAATTATTAATTAATAATTAATAATTTTTTAAAAACATAGCCATTTTTTCATGTCATTGCTATAAAAAATTATATTAATAAATTACCCTTTATTTATATTAATAAACTCATCTACTGCTCTCACTGGGACTCGCATAGATTTACATTCTACAATGCCTTCGCGCTCGCACTTACAGCGGACCTTCTACCGTGTCTGAGGACTTGGTAGACCCTTCAGATCAGTGTAACCGCTTATAATATAATATAAAATAGTGTTGTATGAGTGACATATCCAATTAAGCCTTGGTACTATGATGTATTTGCTTTTATTATTTATCGAGCTTCAAAGCGACTGGCAACAGCTAAGACCCGTGGAAAGCGGTAATAGTGTCCTGTAAGACATATTAAAAAAACTAGCTTTTACACATTAACGTAGTTGTGCAAAATTTTTTCACATCCCAGGTAGCTGTTCCCTACCAAAGCGCCCCCGACTCAAGCTAGCTAATACCTACACTTTCTAACCTATCATGGAACGCACCTGTAGAATAAATCTTAGGCTTTGGATCTTGGTATATAAGGATATTCACTCAAATGAAGGTTACCAGTATACAAGGTGAGTCAAGATAATTTGCACAGTTAAGCAGTTATTAAATTATAATTCTATTTATTTGATAAGGCCAAATTTTATCAGTAAAATGCAACAACAAATTTTGTATTGGTCTTTTTGGTTACATGAGACAGATTATTGTCCTAAACTTAACTATATGCTAGTGAGTGTTGCCAGGAATAATAGTTACAACCGTGCAATATGGAATCTCGAGTGTTTGATGAATAAGAAAATAAAATAAATATTAGTCTTAAGCTGTTATTTGGATCCCTGCAATAAAGGTACTCTAATTATTTATGATTGTATCTGCCTATTATCTGATACATAAAAGAAGTGTAATTTTTCTTTTCTATCAGGCAATATAGTTTTTAACTAGTAAAATTGTAAATAAGATTAATTTCTCCAAAATAGTCTGATATAGTACAGAAAAAAATATAATTTGCAGTGGACTACAAATATTGCCCTCCCCCGCAGTTTTCAACAAAGGGCCCCCCATATTCATCATAGAAAATAAGTAAAAAAAGGCCGATCATGGTTTTGAATTAAGCTTCTATAAAGAAATTCAATGAGAAAATAACCGATGGCCAAAAAAAGTCATCTATAGTTTTTCTTGAACTGTATTGTGCACATGCGGGGGTTTGCCGGGAACGTAGCTACGCCACTGATAATTTGGTATAATGAAAATTTGAACGTAATAAAGTAAAGTTAGAAATATTAGTGCTTGCATAAGATAATCAAAAAGATGGATTACTTGAGAGATAATTGAATTACTACGAGAACTGTAATTACTTGTATAGTATTTGGATTAATGTCGAGGAATTCAATTTCTCAAAAATATCAGTAATTCAAGTCGTCGAAGAAAATCCAGAAATATTTCAATTACATTTTGAAATCTATTAACTAAAATTAGTTGCCAGCTCTGATAATGTAAAAGAATTTTCTGTAATGAATGATGCATCTAATCGCTATTACACAAGAGTTGGTGTATGGCATGTAAATAATTATAAATTATTATAACGAAAAATATGTTTTTTATTATAACGAAAAAAAAATGACAAAAAGGTATCTTATAACTATTTTGCTTTTCCGAACACCTTCATTTAAAATATTATAGTTAAATATTTTGCTCTACTCGTATAGGTTATATGCGCCATAGTACTTCTGAGAAATAAAAAGTGTCTGTTAAGTATTTATTTTTTTACTTCCCTAATAGAAGGGAAGTATTGCGACCGTGAAAAAACCCTCCGAGAATTTTTGAGATCCTCTTGCCAGGGCCCCTAGATGCATTTTGCACAAAAATCAAGTATAACGTAGGAATAAACTGGTAAAGTTTTGGTACGAATCCAAGATGGCGAAATAAAATGGCAGCTTAATAGAATATTAAAAAAATCATCCTGAAAAACTACTTATTAGATTGATTATAAAGTTTGTGCAAGAATTCAATATGATATAAAGATGATCTGCTAAAATTGTCGTGGAAATTCATGGTGGCGGAACAAAATGGCGACCAAATAAAATATTTGAAATCGTGAAAAAAATCATCTTCCCAGGTTTTTACAGATGCTCTCGTTTTAGCGGCCTTAGATGCCAAAAAAGACGTTTTCTGAATTCTGTCGATCAGTCCATCTGACTGTCAGTTCGCGGCATAGCTATAAAACTACTTATCTAAACTACTAACCACTAACATTTTGATAAAAATACAATATGGCGGAACAAAATGTCGGCCTATTGAAATGTCAAAAAATTATTACTCAAATTTTGCACAGAAATCAAGTGTTATCTATATAACAACAAACTGGGTTTGATGAATCGAAGATGGCAAAACAAAAGGGCGGCTTAATAAAGTATTTAAAAAATCAGTCTGATAAAACTACTTAATTAGATTGATTTCAAATTTTGTGGAAGAATTTACTGTGATATAGAGATGAACTTGTAAAATTTTGGTACGAATTCAACATGACGGAACAGGATGATGGTCTAATATATATATATATATATATATATATATATATATATATATATATATATATATATATATATATATATATATATATATATATATATATATATATATATATATATATATATATATATATATATATATATATATATATATATTATATATATTATATATATTATATATATATATATATATATATATATATATATATATATATATATATATATATATATATATATTTTTTAAATCGGTGTAAAAACTACTTTTTGCATTTATTTTAAATTATGTCCAAAATTCAAGGGTGGCATAGATAGAAATAAATGGTAAAATATTGGTGGAAATCAAATATGATCGAACAAAATGGCGCCCAATAAAAATGTCTGAAAAGACAGTATATATATTTTTAAATGCCTATATGCGAAATTAAATTGGGTCACACTTCACTATCCCTGATAAAAGGAAAGATTCATAACAAGGGAAGTTCCAGGTAAAGAAAATTTACCTATTTTTTAGAATGTCAATACAATTCACGATGCAACTTGCCGTTTGTCAATATTAGGATAAAATAAAATTGTATTTAGAAATTAAACGATAAATATTCAAAATGTATAATACATTTTTACATGATAATATTTGATCCGAAACCTAATACACGGTTTGAAAGTCAAGATAATTTAAAAAAGGAATAAATTCAAAATATTTTGGAGTCTTTATGAAAATCTGCTGTCGGGATATGTCTATGTTTAAATAAATTCTATTGGATTTTATCCACGCCAAAAAAAAAAACAAAAAGTACACTTTTAAACACAAGTTTCAAAAAGTTTATCGTTAAACACAATTTTTTTTTAATAAACATGGATTTTTCAGGCGGTCTGGGAACCTCCTTCAATACTGTGTAAAAACGGACTCAAACGACTGGCGTATTTGACAAATACACAGGCAATTTGGCAAGTATTCAAGTAGGATCAATGATTGTCGATCACAGTACTATAACAGTAGTATAATGACACAAGGACACTTTGCCTTGTGCTATGTTTACAGAAAACCGATGGCAAGTGTTCATAAGTGTTAATTTATTTGTCAAGTACACCAGTGAGACAGTCTTAAGTTGTGTGCCGATTGAAAATCGATAAAAAGTTGCTTAAGATCTAGTGGCCCCTTTTCCCATTATTACGTGTAAAATATAAATATTTATTATGGGGTAATATCCCTAGTGCATCTAATTTCTCCGAATAAATTCTGAAAAACTAGTTTCTAAATAATTAGGTGATTTAAATTTCAATTTAATTTAAAGTTTTCTAAATAATATGTTTGACCAAGAGCATTAGCGTTAGTGGTTTTAGAAATCCCAATCGAAGACGATTGATGTTTGTTAAACAAATTCCTTAGACACGAGTATTCCAATTTTTCCACAGAAAAGATAGAGGCACGAGGGTTATTTAGTAAGATTGTTTCTTGAGTTTAATTACGAAATAATATTTAATATAACAATATTTTTATATTTCATGATCAGTCTTTGAGTGTTAAATTTAGTTCGCTTGTAGTTATAGCAGATTTCCATGAATTGCTTCCAAATGAACATGTAAGTTTTTTGAATATTTAATGAAATATTACATTCAACAGCTATGTTAATTTCATTCTCAGAAACATTTTCAAATCGATTAATTTTTTTAGTTTCAGTTAAATCATAATTTACTTCGTAAGTAACATTGGAAACGATAGAAACCATCAAATTTGTTTTTAGAAGGTAACTTCTCAAACTTGAATGATGTTTTTCCGATTTTTTAAAATTAAATTATGAAAAAATGACGTATGAATTTTTGTCAGTGATTGGTCAAAATTGAAAGATGGGAATAATCATGGATATCTTAAAACAATAGATTTATTAAGAAATCATGGTTCTTGGGATTAGACCGTGTTAAATTGGAATTACTATCCAAATTGGATAGTAATTCAAATTTGACAGGGTCTAATCCCAAGAAACATGATTTCTTAATTGACCAAAGCCGTGATAGCTTGCGTTCTATAATAGATTTATTGCTAATAAAATTGCAGGTAAGTATTTATTTTTTACAACCGACCAGAAAATAGTCCTTTCAATGCAATTTTTAGACCAAAAAATTAAACTTTACCAATCCAGACGTAAAGTAAAACAGGAAATACCGGTAAAGTGGCTTTACTGGTCCCAAGTTTTCCGGTCCCTTTTAAAAGAAATAGTAAACAAAAAAAACACCCACATTATTTTGCATATCTTTATTTTCATAGCAACGGAATTATTTAATTGTTGTCAGTTTGACATGCGAAAAAATTTGTCCTAGGTTTTTTTATTGTTTCTCAATAAAAGTGAATAATAACTCTTGTACTGAAACTAAAATACTTACTGAAATAAGGAGCGGCTATGAAAGCTGCACTCCGTTTATTGCCGCAAAAATCCTGAACAAGGTATGAGAAAAGATATAAAATTTTTAAAAGCTGGCCAATACAAAAGAAAATATTTTTAAGTATAAATTATCAAAAATGTTTTTTCTTTTATAAATAGTAATAGTTATTTTCATGTAAATTAATAACTTTGTAAGTATGGGTTGCAAAAAAATGTTGTACGCCGCTCGCCCAGGAAGTGTCTTTACAGACCTTGCAGACTTCCATGACGAGCCTAAAGTTTCCTGCTCAGCCAGTCTTGTAACGTAAATAAAAATTCCAGGAGACTTTCTAAACTACTCCAATATATCTTTTAAAATACAAACATTGCATTTTTTTATTCTACTGTCTAGCAATATATAAATAAGAAACAACTGTTTAGACGTGACTTGAGGCAAAACGTTTGAGTAATATTTTCATCACATCACTATTTAAATAGATTTTGACTTCTATACTTAAAAAGTAAGCCCATTTGTTTATAAGTAAAATTAATAACTAATGATAAAAATAATTCATGATAACCAATACTACGTCGACAAATGTTTAAAACGCACTACTTAATTATTTACTATCGTTAGTCTACTCAACCTCTCAGGTAATTTACACATATAGATATAGTTTTTAATTGTGATGTAAAAATAAACTGTCAAAATCTGAAAGAGAATTGAATGTTGTTCCTGATATATTAATTTGTCAAATATTCAAATAAGTAGAATGTTTGGTAATTCGAATAAAACTAAATTGATCAAGCGAAAATTGAAAATATTTATGTTTTTTTGTTGCAGTTGATAGTTGGTTGTATTTCTATCTTAGATATGCCGAATATAATTTTTATAATTGAGGGTAACATTTGTAAAAATATTGTGATTTTAAACTCCCTCATCGCCGGAGTAAAGGTACAGCCTTACTTAGGCTTTCGTATAAAAGTGTGTATATAAAATACTTTTAAAATAATGTTGTATTAACGATAATTTTGACAAATTAGTTCAATAACAAGGATACTGCGAAAAAAAGATTGACTTGAAATTATAATCTCAAAAAAAAGGGCAGGTATTTATACAATGTTCAAAATCTAATGAAAATTATTAATTTAAAATTCTAACTATTTTTGTCTACCGTAAGATAACTGAAATAGCTGATAGTACTTGTGTGTATTTAAGTTTTCACCGACTTTCGATACTTTACAATTAATTTGGGTATGTTTTACTATAAAAAATGCCTTGTATTTTGTAAGTTTGTTGGACATTTTACTGCTAGAATGTTATACAGATCACAAAATCAGAATGATAATTTCAAAACAGTTTTTCTATTGAATCTGAATCTTGAATCTGAATATTACATCGTTAACAATATCAACTGTTTCAAGATGAGAAATGCATACCAAGGTTCAGAGCTTAATAGGGAAAATAATAGAACAAAAAGCGTAATATATTCTCCAGACTTTTTATCACCAAAAACAATTTAATATATTCAGCTAATGATTTATTGTATTACAATAATAATAATGTAATAGCTTTTATTCAGTAACCGGTCAAAACTCTACTTTTTATCAAATAGATAAAACTTCTACCCAAATACACAAAAAATGAGCACTTACTTTCCAAATTTTTTCGTTCTTCAAGTTCAACATATGCCTTTTTGTGTTCCTCCTTAGCCTCGACATAGTAAAATATCGCCGCTCCAGCCAATAAGTACATCACATAAAGGCACAATAACACAAACCATTGCTTTTTTGACATCTTAGAAGTTTTTCTTATCTAAAAAGTCAGGTATATTAAAAAAATCTCTACGGGTTGTTTACAGTTTTGTACTTCTTTTGTTTCTTTTACATTGTTTCTTGATGTAAAATCTTTTATTCCATTAACTCTGTCAGTTATGAAGGGTTGATTTTCATCACGACGAAGCATATTTTATTGATACGGTAATATCAATATCTTGCAAATACTGGTAACAGTTTCAAGTAATTCTTAACATACTCATCAAAATATTATGGATTTTTTAATTTAAAATCTTTCATGTGACCAATTTTGAAAAAATATTGTTGAGGACTTCAAATCAGTAAATTACTTCAAATAACAATATATGTTAACGCAAAACAAATACTTGAATGTATCTTATCATTTATAAATGGATGTGTAAATGAATAATTAATGTCTTAAATATCTTGTAGAGCTTTCTTACCTGTTCTTCGTACGTAACAATTTACTAAAATTGAAAACACAAATAAATGTGGAAGGTACTCATTCACTCACTATCACAGATTTTCTAAAAATTGATATCTTACAAAAGGTTACAAGCCGATCAGAAAATAATTGCAAAATGAACATTTTTTCACATATCGACACTGGACAATGATTTCTTTTCAAATAAAATTTGAGGAGCGGTTCTGATTGTCGACGCTAATTTTTATGTCCATTATCCTGGTAATAGGAGAGCTTTATTGTACAAACTAAAAAGTACACACAACCTAATTTTTTGAACATATATACTTGAAGGTTCCAGATACTCGAATGATAATCATATTGTTACTAAGAAGTAAGACATTAATGATTGCGTTCAAGTATATGATACCAGGGTAGTAACATTTTGTAAGTATAGCCGACAAATAGTTTCCAAAACGCGTCGTACGGTTGTTATTACAAGTTCATCCTTCTCTTTAGCAGGTCTATGACAACAGATAGGGGGGAACGTTAAAAACTCTGATAACAACTGTAAATTACTAGACAGACCACTTAGCTGTAGGTGCTTAAGTTATGTCAGCGGTATTGGCGGAAAAACATTTTTCAATTTGTCGATTTAAAACGGTAGGGTTCCCGTTATTCTATTAATTTCAGGTCGATTATGTTTATATTTAAATATTTTAATTGTAGTTTATTGTTTATTTTTGACGACAATTCAATTGGGTACATTTATTAAAAGTCACAAATATGCAGGGATGCCTTGATACAATTAGAACAGGAGCAATATATTCAATATATTTTCTCTTGTTAGCATTTCCTGTTAGGTTAGGTGAGCATAACCATTTTGCATTGATTAAGGCAAAGCTGACAAACTTATTATCACTATTTTGAACTATATGCGTGGATAGAATACCTTTAGTCAAGAAGAGTTAAAGAGAACCCAATTTGAATATCTACATAAGTTACAAAATAACTATGCATGTGACTAAACTACCTCACGCTTTACTAAAATTAATAAAAATATTAATTTTTTCCTTTTTTATATTTTTTTCTTTAACTTAAGCTTTCGACAGAAGACCTTTTGCTCATTGTGAAAATTATATATATGTAAATTTAAAAAAGAACGAAGTTAGTATACTTAAGATGTATAAAACATGCAGTGAAATTGAATAAAAATATAAAAACAAAAAATAACGAAAATGTATTTTAAAGAATTTTTTTATAATTTTGTTTTATTTTTAATTTACTATTTGTATCAATTAATTTTTTATTTGAAATCAAAAAGTCTGTTTTATTTAAAAATTTTGTTTCTCAAATTGTATTCGTACACCATAGCAAGCCTAGATATCCAGTAGGCACAGATAATACAACGCTTACCTTAAAAATGCTTATTTTTCATTTAACGAGCAAATGTATAAACAAATAGACGGTGCTCCCATGTAGTGTTCACTATCAACAGAAAGTGCAAATTTATTTAAGATATACTTTGAGAAAGAAGCTCTTGGGAAAGCCTATTTAAAGCCCAAATTATGGATTCGTTATATGAATGATATATTTATTATATGGCAATATGGTCACACAGAGCTCGACAATTTTCTGATTCATATATCAGCAATTCAGTTGTATTCGTCCCAGAATACAATATATTGTAGGGTCAAAGGAAAACAAAATATTTTCATTTTTAGATGTTTTGGTTATAAAATGCGTAACAGATATATCGAATATAGCGTTTATAGAAAACTAGACATACCGACAGATATTTAAATGCAAGATCGCACCCGGCATAAATTGAAGCTGTGGCCCATACCTTATATCTAGAATCATGCGATTAATTGATACAAAAACGAGAGCAGAGCAACTACACACATATATATATATATATATATATATATATATATATATATATATATATATATATATATGATGTGTTTTCATTCCGGGTGTATATCCGTTCACTACTGTCGTTCTGAAAAGAACAGTTTTGCTGACGTTTCGCCAAAATCACATTTAGCATTTTCGAAGCTTTCTTTCTCGCGTCCGAATAGAGACTGTGGTGTTGGAGTTCGTTTTGTCTCGTCTGACTGAAGGTAATATCTAGTGCTTTAAAGAAAAATGGCTACACAAATCGCACTATAGAGAAAGCTATTAATGCACAGGTTTCCCGAACAACAAGAATTATGAACCAGAAAAGCAACAAGTAGTCTTACGATTTGTAAAAGACACAAACAGACAGAATCGGAACAATTCTTAGGAAACACAACATACAAACAATACACAAGCCACAAACAACTATAGGTAAACTACTTGGAAACCCAAAAGATAAAATTAAACTGGAAAACCACGGAGTATACAGTATTCCGTGCCAGGACTGTGAAAAGTTGTACGTAGGGCAAACTAATAGGAGAATATCGGCAAGAGTGGAAGAGCATAAACTTAGCATCAGAAATAAACAAACAACCTCAGCTTTATTTCTACATCATCAGGAAACCGGCCATAAAATAAATTTCGATGGGTGTAGGGAGATTGCCAATGTAGAACATTATAAAACCAGAATAATCCGAGAAGCCATAGAAATTGAAAAACAAGGTGATTTGAATAAAAGGGACGAATCATTAAAACTACCAACAGTATGGAAGACAATAATCGACAAATCGAAAATCGCAAAAACTCAAGCGCAATTAGGGCAACAACAACAGCACCATCCGGAAAACATAAATAACGACCAACGCCTGCGCAGATATAACCTTCGGCCCCGAGTGGGGGTATAAAAGGAAGCGTTAGTCACCAACACCTCAGTCTCTATTCGGACGCGAGAAAAAAAGCAAAATGCCAACAACACAAAATAAATAAATATATATATATATATATATATATATATATATATATATATATATATATATATATATTATATATATATATATATATATATATATATATATATATATATATATATATATATATATATATATATATATATATATATATATATATATATATATATATATATATATATATATATATATATATATATATATATATATATATATATATATATATATATATATATATATATATATATATATATATATATATATATATATATATATATATATATATATATATATATATATATATATATATATATATATATATATATATATATATATATATATATATATATATATATATATATATATATATATATATATATATATATATATATATATATATATATATATATATATATATATATATATATATATATATATATATATATATATATATATATATATATATATATATATATATATATATATATATATATATATATATATATATATATATATATATATATATATATATATATATATATATATATATATATATATATATATATATATATATATATATATATATATATATATATATATATATATATATATACAGGGTGCCTCCGGTTAAGTCGGCACCATTGCTAACTTCCTTATTATTGGAGATATGAGGTCGGTTAAGTCAGAAAAACAATTGAACATCGCGTCTTCGAGTTATTCCAAAAAATGTATATTTTTTCAATGGAACACCCTGTATATTTTTCGACATAACGTTAGCAAATCGTCCTAAGAATAAAAAAGTTCATATGCACTATCTGCCTAAACCTAATAATAACAAAGTTATAACGATATTTTACTAACAGTCAAGTTGGCCATGAAATTAAAAAACAATTGATTGGGTGGCTTGGCGATATAAATGACAGTTTGTAGATGAGGGGCGTTTTGTTGTAGCAGAAAAATAATATATTTACAGTTTTAATTGCTAAAGCTTGTTTTAAAATGTTGTTCACGCATATTGAAAAATGTGATATGTTAGAAACATACCTTATGTGTAGGAAAAATAGTACTATGGCAATACAAGAATACCGCCGAAGATTCCCTACTCGTAATTTACCGGACAGGAGGTATTTTTTAGTTCTCTATAGAAAATTTAGAAGTAACGAGGAGGTTTTTAAAAAGACAAGGAAGAGAAAACCTTTTATAATAAGCGAAGACGTTGAAATTACCATATTAGCCTATTTTGAAGCACACAAAGAATACTCAACAAGGGATTTAGCAAGAGATTACGGTGTTAGTTTAGTGACAATATGGCGGATCTTAAAGAAGCACAAGTTTATTCCGTATAAGTACCGGCCAATTCAAACATTGTTGCCTGGTGATAATGAAAGAAGACTTGCGTTTTGCCATTGGTTGCATCATGTTTATGAAAGAAATAATGACATTTTGAAGAACATTATTTGGAGCGATGAATCCAATTTTTCCAACAAAGGTATGTTCAATCGCAAAAACGTCCATTATTGGTCGCAAGAAAATTTATTTCTCACTGATCCCAGAAATCCTCAGCATCAATTTAGTGTCAATGTTTGGTGTGGTATGAGAGGAAGCGAAATACTTGGACCTGTATTTTATGAGGGTACTTTGACAGGAAGGAGATATGTTGACCTGATAATTTCTGGGGCGTTAGAAGAATATTTGGACGGCGTCAATTTGGCTACACGACAACTAATTTACTTCCAGCAAGATGGGGCCCCACCTCATCAGTTTGGTGATGTAAGAATGATGTTGCAGAGATTATTTGGAGACAAAGGGATTGCCACAAATGGTCCAGTTCGCTGGCCACCTAGATCCCCAGACATAACTCCTCTTGATTTCTATTTTTGGGGTTACGTGAAAAATGAAGTTTATAAGAAGAAATATGCAAATTTGGAAGAACTGAAAATTGAAATAAGGAGAATAATGGCGTCTATTAATGGAAGGACAATTTTAAAGGCGACGAGGCATGTGCTAAAATGTGTCCGAAAATGCATAGAACAAGATGGTGATGTGTTTGCTCATTTACTGTGACAGTTAAATCTAACCAATTAAGTAATATTGTTTTTATTTGGAATTTCATGGCCAACTTGACTGTGAGTAAAAATATCGTTATAACTTTGTTGTTATTAGGTTTAGGCGATTAGTGCATATGAACTTTTTTATTCTTAGGACGATTTGCTAACGTTATGTCGAAAAATATACAGGGTGTTCCATTGAAAAAATATACATTTTTTGGAATAACTCGAAGACGCGATGTTCAATTGTTTTTCTGATTTCACTATCTTAATCAGCAGAAAAAATGCTACTAGTTTGCTAATTTAACCGACCTCATATCTCCAATAATAAGGAAGTTAGCAATGGTGCCGACTTAATCGGAGGCACCCTGTATATATATATATATATATATATATATATATATATATATATATATATATATATATATATATATATATATATATATATATATATATATATATATATATATATATATATATATATATATATATATATATATATATATATATATATATATATATATATATATATATATATATATATATATATATATATATATATATATATATATATATATATATATATATATATATATATATATATATATATATATATATATATATATATATATATATATATATATATATATATATATATATATATATATATATATATATATATATATATATATATATATATATATATATATATATATATATATATATATATATATATATATATATATATATATATATATATATATATATATATATATATATATATATATATATATATATATATATATATATATATAGGATGTCTTAAATAGAGTGTGCCACCATTGCTATCTTCGAAACGGTAAGTGCTACGAGTTCGGTTAAATTAGAGAAAAGTTGTCTTTTTTAGTACTCATTTAAGATCTTTTACCGTCTTGCCAAAATCCTGTTAGTTTATGTGATACAGTGTGATGTGTAAATAACGCCTAAATCAATTTAGTGGAATATTTCAAAAACTGTTAATTTTAGAGAAAAAGTTTAAATTGGAAAGTTTTATATTTTTTTGCGCTCTACAAGGCGGTATCTTTAAATTTTGATTCTGAAGTTTCATAATCTGGCCACCGCTATCAACCTAATTTTTTTCAATACGAACCTGGATTTTTAGTTTCCGGTTTTGAAAGGAAATTGAATTTGCTACACAACCATGTATTGCACGGATATGGCCAATGACGTTTCCATCCAGAAAATCCATCATCGGGAAATAAAAAAAAATACTTTGTACGGCCCTGTCTTTTCGTCATACCTGTTTTAAATAAGTTTTGGAAAAAAAAGGGGGGTTGCAAAGAAAATATAATAAAGTCTAATATGTAACTTTATTACTCCACTTTTTCTCTGGCGAAAGTTCCCCGTTGTTAATATTTCTGTAATAAAAGTTTTTCTTAGAAAAATATTGCAGAGTAATTAATAAAAATACATGGTAAATCGATTCAAGTATACCCGTAAGTATTATAATATTATTAGTAAGACGTCTTTCCCAAAGTAGGCTTTGAAAACAATTGAAAAAATCAACAGATATTTATTATGTGTCAAACTTAGTTTATTATCAGTTTATGACAAATCGAGTCATTTTACAACAAAGTTTTTAAAATGGAGTTCTCAAATGATGAAAAGACAGATATGATATTTGTTTATGTGAGGGCATTTCGTAATGCTACTAACGCGCTTCAAATGTATCAAAATTTGTACCCAGAAAGAAGGATGCCCAATCGCAAAATATTTGCAAGATTAGAAAGAAGAATGCGAGAGCACGGATCCTTTAACAAACCTCAAAAGAGGATTTCCACTGTTACATTGGAAGGTGGAGAGGACGAGATCAACGTGCTAGGTATTTTTTTTTTACTTTAATTATACAGAGTAACTATAAGTATATCTGCCGGCGGAGTTGCGTATTTAAGGCAAAAATTCCGCCATTCTCCGGAATTTAGACACCTATAATAATATTTCCGCCCTTAAACCGAATTAATTTTCTAGAAGCGGCGGAAAGAATATGTATATATTTTTAAGACTTTCGCCTTAAGGAGGACTTTCTCATTTTTACTTTACTAACGAAGCTTGTATGAGGGATTTTTGGCGTACTTTTTAACTAATAATAAAAAAATAAAGAAATAAGAGTGGGAGTTGAGAGAAATATTAAACTTATAATAAAAAATTGTTTCATTAAAAATTATACCTACTTGTACACTGTAAAGGAAGGCGCAAATTTAAAATTAAAATCAACTGAGAGGTGGCCTTTTTTAGTTCATTTGCAAGAAAAGTATTGTTATCCTGAAAAAACTCGAGAGATCATTATGTTCACGTGTCTAGGTCCTCAAAATCCGAACATGTTTTGTATTTCTGTAGTTCAGTTGTTCCCTCTATCGGTTCTTTGATGGCACATATCAAAAACTTTTTAACATAAAATAAACAAATTCTAAGTATGGATAAGCCTTCTTATCACCTCGATACCCTAACTTTGGTTCATTTGTTTGAAATATATACAGAATTTGCTTCTTGAAAAAATTAGGTTCATTTTTTTTCGTTTTTCTTTTCTTGGGTTCCGTTGACGAATATTCATCAGAGAAATGTATCTTCTATTTTATTTTGTTTTTAGAATGCAACCTATTTATTTCTCTGTGTGCTGATTTGCAAAAGATATGAGTAATACAGACCTAATTAAAAACGGGATGTTTTTAACAACAATGAATCAAGATATTCAGTTAGTGTAAAAATATTTCGTAATTAACGTTATATTATGACTTCGTTTGTATTTCTTGTATATAATAACGAAATTATATTATTTTATTTCAAAATATTCAAAAAAAGGTTATTGTAAATGCACAAAAATGTTTACGAAATAATGGTGGTCATTTCCAACACATATAATAGTTTCGTTTATCGTGAATAGTTTTTCCTTTATTTTCTTTAAATGTTTTAAAGTTTATGTTTAAATAAAAATTTGAATCGTTCCTGTTAATTTATTTGAAGATTTTAGAGTTTCCGTTTATTAAAACTGAATTTTGTAGTACTTTTGCTTTCACTATTTAACTATATTTTTCTTGTAAAAATGTCAAATATTTGAATTTAGAACAAGTACAAGAAAAAAGACAGGACCGTACACAGGTAATTTTTTTATTCCCCGATGATGGATTTTCTGGATAGAAAAGATAGTTGTATAGCAAATTCAATTTCCTTTCAAAACCGGAAACTAAAAATCCAGGTTCGTATTGAAAAAAATTAAGTTGATAGTGGTGGCCAGATTATGAAACTTCAGAATCAAAATTTAAAGATACCGCGTTGTAGAGCGCAAAAAAATATAAAACTTTCCAATTTAAACTTTATCTCTAAAATTAACAGTTTTTGAAATATTCCACTAAATTGATTTAGGCGTTATTTACACATCACACTGTATCACATAAACTAACAGGATTTTGGCAACACGGTAAAAAGATCTTAAATGAGTACTTAAAAAGATAACTTTTCTCTAATTTAACCGAACTCGTAGCACTTACCGTTTCGAAGATAGCAATGGTGGCACACGCTATTTAAGACATCCTGTATATATATTATATATATATATATATATATATATATATATATATATATATATATATATATATATATATATATATATATATATATATATATATATATATATATATATATATATATATATATATATATATATATATATATATATATATATATATATATATATATATATATATATATATATATATATATATATATATATATATATAATATATATAACTGTTGATTTTCAGTATAGTGTTATGTTATACCAAAAATGTCTAGAATTTCATAGAGAATTCAAATCAGCAGAAAAAAATAAGGCGTTGTATTGAAAAAATCAAATATGACAGTTGTACAACTTTTGTGAGTGACCCTGTATAGTTTAAAATAATTTCTAAATATGCGTAAAAATAAATCTAAATCGACGGGTTCGAGCGTTTTTCTATTACCTTTTTAATTTCCAAGATAATGAAGTTATTCCTTAATTTATCATAACCCTGTATATATATATATATATATATATATATATATATATATATATATATATATATATAATATATATATATATATATATATATATATATATATATATATATATATATATATATATATATATATATATATATATATATATATATATATATATATATATATATATATATATATATATATATATATATATATATATATATATATATATATATATATATATATATATATATATATATATATATATATATATATATATATATATATATATATATATATATATATATATATATATATATATATATATATATATATATATGTATAAATATATATATATATACAGGGTTATGATAAATTAAGGAATAAATTCATTATCTTGGAAATTAAAGAGGTAATAGAAAAACGCTCGAACCCGTCGATTTAGATTTATTTTTACGCATATTTAGAAATTATTTTAAACTATACAGGGTCACTCACAAAAGTTGTACAACTGTCATCTTTGATTTTTTCAATACAACGCCTTATTTTTTTCTGCTGATTTGAATTCTCTATGAAATTCTAGACATTTTTGGTATAACATAACCTATACTGAAAATCAACAGTTATCGAAATATTCTTATCTAAATAAAACCTGTGTATTTAATAACCTCTCGGACATTTGTATACCCTACCTATGTCTGTCGCGTAATCCCAAAGAAAAATGACTTTGTCACTGTCACTGAGTTGACAAGTCATATAATTTATTTACGATCTGCCATTTTGAATTCAAATATTGACTATGCGTTTAACAGAGAAAGAGAGAATTGAAATTCTAATAATGCTTGGTACTGGTGATAAGACTAGGACACAAAAAGAAGTTTGTCAGCTGTTTAACAACAGATATCCTCATAAGCAACCTATTACTCAGTCTGCAGTGAGCAAAATAGAAAGGAAGTGGATGGATACTGGTAGTGTTACGGACCGCTTTGGAAAAGGTCGCCCTAGGATCTCAGATGAAAAGAAACTAGACGTTCTCTTAACTTTTCAAGATAATCCACATTCCTCAACTACTGACGCAGCCTATGATAATGATATACATCAAACAACAGTTTCCAAATTTTTGAAAAAAGAAAATTTTTATCCCTATAAAGCGAAATTCGTTCCAAGAATTAATAAATAATGATTCAGATCGCAGAAACGAGTTTTGCGAAATTATGACCAACATGTGTAATCATGTCCATTATTTGTCAAAAAAATTTGTTTCACAGATGAGGCAACATGTTGTCTCAATGGAGAAGTAAATAAACAAAATTTTAGACACTGGGCACAAGAAAATCCTAACTGGTACAGGGAAAGTCATACACAGTATCGTCAAAGTGTTAATGTATGGGCAGGTATTGTAGGCAATAAAGTTATAGGTCCATATTTTTTTGATTCCTCACCAACGGGGCAAATGTATCTTCAATTTTTGGAAGAGAATTTTATACCAGCATTAGCTACCCTACATCCTAATCTAAACGATCCGGATCTTCCCAGTGAACTGTCATGGTATCAACAGGATAGGGCATCACCCCATTTTGCAGCTGATGTCAGGAGATACTTAAATGAAACCTTTCCGAGACGATGGATTAGGCGACGTGGGACAATAGAGTGGCCGGCAAGATCGCCGGACTTAAGCCCGTTAGACTTTTTTCTTTGGGGGTATGTAAAAAACGAAGTGTATAAAAATAAGCCACATACTATTGAAATTCTTAAGGATCGTATTCGAACTGTTATAAGAAATATTCAATGTGATACAGTTACTAATGTGCAACAAGAGTTTTTCCATCGTCTAGGGCATTGTAGAGCTGTAAATGGTGGACATTTTCAAAATTTAATAAAGTAGTTTTCTTATTTAATTTCCTGATATGTGTTTTATGTTTTATTTAGATAAACATTTTTCGATAACTGTTGATTTTCAGTATAGGTTATGTTATACCAAAAATGTCTAGAATTTCATAGAGAATTCAAATCAGCAGAAAAAAATAAGGCGTTGTATTGAATATATATACATATATATATATATATATATATATATATATATATATATATATATATATATATATATAAATATAATATATATATATATATATATATATATATATATATATATATATATATATATATATATATATATATATATATATATATATATATATATATATATATATATATATATATATATATATATATATATATATATATATATATATATATATATATATATATATATATATATATATATATATATATATATATATATATATATATATATATATATATATATATATATATATATATATATATATATATATATATATATATATATATATATATATATA
This sequence comes from Kuschelorhynchus macadamiae, assembly GCA_030620095.1. Lineage (NCBI taxonomy): Eukaryota > Metazoa > Arthropoda > Insecta > Coleoptera > Curculionidae > Kuschelorhynchus > Kuschelorhynchus macadamiae. The sequence goes on along the minus strand of JAUTXW010000278.1, from coordinate 1,154,069 downwards.
TATATATATATATATATATATATATATATATATATATATTTAAATATGTATAAATATATTTATATATGTATATAAATGGATTCTTTGGGATGAATCTACATCTGCTACATACTAGTTCTAACCGCGTTATATATTTTCTACTTTTGATATACTGCTCTTGGGTTATGAGTTTCGCCACAGGTGGCTATATGCTGCTCCGTGGTAAATAGAGTATCAAGTCCGCCGAAGATTTCGGATGTTCTCTTGGTAATCACAAATGTCGGTTTTGCTCCTGTCGGTGACTCTGGTATTGTTTTGTGTATTCATTTTGGCACTAGTTGTACTCGTCTTTCAACTAGTTGACCGTACTGATGAAGACCTTAAGTCAGAAACACGTTTATATGGTTAGCCAAATTCCATTGCTTTAGCGGTCATCCCAAAGAATCCATTTTCTGCTACATACTAGTTCTAACCGCGTTATATATTTTCTACTTTTGATATACTACTCTTGGGTTATGAGTTTCGCCACAGGTGGCTATATGCTGCTCCGTGTTAAATAGAGTATCAAGTCCGCCGAAGATTTCGGATGTTCTCTTGGTAATCACAAATGTCGGTTTTGCTCTGGTTGGTGACTCTGGTATTGTTTTGTGTATTCATTTTGGCACTAGTTGTACTCGTCTATCAACTAGTTGACTGTACTGATGAAGACCTTAAGTCAGAAACACGTGTCTATGGTTAGCCAAATTCCATTGCTTTAACGGTCATCCCAAAGAATCCATTTTCTGCTACATACTAGTTCTAACCGCGTTATATATTTTCTACTTTTTATATATATTTATATATATATATATATATATATATATATATATATATATATATATATATATATATATATATATATATATATATATATATATATATATATATATATATATATATATATATATATATATATATATATATATATATATATATATATATATATATATATATATATATATATATATATATATATATATATATATATATATATATATATATATATATATATATATATATATATATATATATATATATATATATATATATATATATATATATATATATATATATATATATATATATATATATATATATATATATATATATATATATATATATATATATATATATATATATATATATATATATATATATATATATATATATATATATATATATATATATATATATATATATATATATATATAGATATATATATAGATATATATATATATATATATATATATATATATATATATATATATATATATATATATATATAGATATATATATGTACATATATATATTTTAATTTTTCTCAGTTCGTTTCGTTGCCTTTCGTCAACTTTTTCAACTGATAATTGTAACTCTAAAAGTATAAAATCGAACCAGTAACACAACAATATGTAATTACAAACTAAAACTTATGTTCATAAACAAACATTCAAAAATGTAGCTCCTAAACACATAATTAACCAAATTTTTGACATTTATGTGTTTTGAATTAAATTTATTTTTATAATTTTTATGGGAAAAGTGAATGAACGAGGCAAAGTTAGAAAAAAATACGATATATAGGAGAAACACTTTGTATAATTCTATATAGGGTCAAATACATTTCAAAATATCTCACCTATCGCCTCCTTTCAACTATATGTCGGTAAACCAAATACCCTGTATAGTAGATAGATATATTTATAAATATGTATGTCTTGTCGAAACTAAACATTTTATTTATCAAACGTAGTAGACTTAGTATTATTAGTTTGTCATTAAATTATCACTAAGGGTCAGAGCCGGCTTAACTGGGGTGCAGGGGGTGCGGTGCACGTGAGCACCGCGCCGCGCCGCCGCCTGCAGCAAAAACTTTTTTTCTTAGGTCTAGATTCATAGTGAAACACAAATAATCAAATATCAAATCAACAGTAAAAATTTAATAGAAAGACGTAAACATTATGGTACATAATGGAACAAGAACTCTTAGTAATAATTAATAAATTATAATATAACAATATTTATAGCTGGGTGTTTGGTTCATCGACGCATAGTTGAAAGATGGTGACAGGCGAGATAATTTGAGACATATTTGACCATACGTTACTCGTATATATAGTTTTTTTTAAATATGGCCTAATATTAACTTTTCCAATAAAAATTGTAAATATAAATTATTCAAAGTTTTTATTTATTTGCAACTGTTTTTTTCTTCAACTACGATATATTTTCCATTGAAAAAAATATCTTTTGAAAACTGCAAATGACCAAAGAATATTTATGACTGGTTAACAAAGCAAACATTATTTCTGCTTTATCAAACTTTGAATTTATAAGCCCTCAAAATGAAACATACAAGGCATGTTTGAAAACTTTCTTAATACGTGTTCTTTAGAAACATAAGGAAGGGTATTTAAAAAAAAATATAGTTATACAAAAGAAAATGGAAACTCAAAGTTTGATAAAAGAGAAAACATTTTTTATTTTTGAACTAGTCATAAATATGCTTTTGTTATTTGTAGCTTTTAAAGAGCGTTGTAATTCCATGGAACACATATTGCTGTTAAAAAAAAAACAATTGCAAATAGATAACAACTTTGAATAATTTATTTTTACAATTTTTATGGGAAAATCAATGAATTCGGCCAAATTCGAAAAAATTACAATATATCAAAAAGAATAACACTTTGTATAATGATACATGGTCAAATACGTTTTAAATCATCTCACCTATCACCTTCTTTCAAATATATGTCGTTGAACCAAACACCCTGTTACGAAAAAAAGTCACTCTTGATAAAACTTTTAGCTTGAAAAATAAATAAGGCTCGCGTTATCAAAAATTTATTTTTTTTACAGGGGGCATAAAAAATACAAAAATTTTATTTTTCGGAAGAGTAAAAAATGTCTCATTTTGCAAGATACGAGAAAATCACTCTTCAAAAGATTCTGCTTCATAAATTGTATTATCAAAAATTTAAATACAGGGGGCATAAAAAATAGAGAAATGTTTATAATTTTCGCTCAAAAGTACAAATATTAAATATGTTTTGAATTAAACCCCAAGCAAAAATACAATATTTTGTTACAAGCTTTAAAATTAAGAGTGTCAGTTTTATAACATTACTTTAATTCCCAAATATTCTCAAATACACCTTTAGTCAGCGTACCTAATAGTTTCTAAAATAATTGTGACACTTAACGACGTACCTGTCAATATCTTTATTTCATGAAATAATTATCATTTAATGTAAAATAGTTCCTAGCAAAGGTTTTTTTTTAATAAAGTAATAAGGGGATCAGACCGCTACATCATGGAACAATTTAGCTATACATTTGAAGGAGGACCAATAATTCGGATGGTAATCTGCAACGTAATAAAAAAAGTTACAAAAACTCGTGTTTTAAACCTTAAAAAAAAGAAGAAATATGACCATACCGATGCAGCAACAGTTTTAGTTCTTCAATTTGTTAGAAGTTGTGGAAAAAAACTAATACTTAGACGATTTTAAAAGAAAATAAAATATTTTCGTCAAAGCATACTCTAGTCATAAGTTGGAAGAGGGCGGTGAAGCAGAAAGACTAGATTTTTGTTTGTGGATAAAAGACAAAATTTGAAATGAAAATATAGATTTTTAAATTTATTATGTTTTCTGATGAATGGACATTTTCTACTAATAGAACTACAGCATCTCAGCACGACAGGTAATGTTCTGGAGAAAACCCCGAATTTAGAACAGTGACCCGAAGATAATATTATACAAAAGTGAACGTGTGGTGCGCGATATTTGTCCATGGTATTACAGACCCATATTTCTACAATAACATCTGATATAGAATATCGTACTTAGAAATGCTGGATACATTTTTTAGCAATGAACTTAAAAATTTACCATTCAATTTTCGCCAAAAATGTATTTTCAACAGAATGGTTCTTGTGGCCCCTAAAGAGTTCTGACTTAACTGTGGCCGGCATGTATCTATAGGACGCTTAAAAACAAATTGTTTATGCTGCCCCAATATCAAAAGACAAAATTACACGGGCTATCCATTCAATATCCCAGAAATAAATCAAAAATTCCTTCAGATATCTAAGGAAGCAATTAGAAAAATCGGTAAATTTCTTTACCCGAAATTTCCCTCATTATGATTTATTTTCATTTGTTAGGAATAGCAAAGTGTGACCCAATTTAATTCAGTACATAGTTACACTATATGTGTTACATATACTGTCTTTTCATTTTTATTTGTTCCATCATAAATAAACCCATATTATCAGTCTTTGCCTACTGGTTAGCCTGCAGATATTTCCTAACTCCAAATAATACACCACTCTAACAACAAGAAAATCGCTAACGAAAACCATTTAGAAACTTAATATCTTGAAAATATCTGCGGACCAACGTAGCAGGTAAAGACTGATAATATGGGTTTCATGCAGGATATATATATGTGTCCTGAGGATGCAAAAATAAAGTTGCGAAACATCAATAATTTAAAAAAGCCTTGTTTCTTTACTCGACCTTAACTTTAAATAATACATCACTCTAACATAACAACAAGATGGATCGGTAAAGAAACCCATAGAAACATAATATCTGGGAAATATCTGCGAACCAACGGAGTAGGTAAAGACTGATAATATGATGTTAATAAAGGATATAGAATCTACATATGTGCTCTGAGGATGCACAAATTAAGTTCCGAAACGTTGTTAATTAAAAAAAAAAAAAAAGAACTTGTTTTTTACTGGATCTTAATCCCAAATAATACACCACTCTATCACAATTTTTTCCACATTCAGCTATATTGGATTTTTACCAAAATATTACCAGGTCCTCTCCATATGACCCTTAATTTTTAGTCAAAATTTGAAGTCAATGGAGTAAGTAGTATTTAAGCTATGTCGCGAACTGACAGATAGGCCGACAGACGGAACAACGAAATTGATAAAACATGTTTTTTGGCATCTAGGGTATCTATGTAAAACCTGAGAGCGTGATTTTTTCACGATTACAAAAATTTCATTTGGCCGCAATTTTGTTCCGCCATATTGAATTAGTAACACAGTTTTACTAGTTAAGCCCTATACCACCATTAGTAATGGCACACAATTTAAAAACATTAAGTAATTTTTTGTTTTTTCTTCTTTTTTCTTCAACATACCTAATACTTGATGTTTATGCAAAATTTGAAATAAATTCGTCAAGTAGCTTTCATAATAATTTTTTTAACATTTCACAAGGTGGCCATTTTGTTTTTGCGAAACTCGATTTGTACCAAAATATTACCAGATCATCCCCATATTGCTCTTAATTTTTTTTCAGAATTTGAGTCAATCGCTAGCTATGCGCCGACAGACAGACCGACAGACGGGCCGACGGAATCGATGAAACATATTCTCTGGCATCTAGGGACGTTAAACGTGAAGATATGTAAAACCTGAGAGGGTGATTTTTTTACGATTCCAAACATTTATGTGGACTTGTTCCGACATCTTGAATTAGTATCACTATTTGATTAGTTGATCCGTATACCACAACTAGTCATAGCACACAATTTGAAATCAAACCATTAAGCAGTTTTTTCAGGCTTAATTTTTAAATATTTTATTAATCCGCCATTTTGTTCCGCCAACTTGGTTTTGTACCAAAATGTTACCAGCTGATTTCAACAATATACTAGAAGTTTTTGCAAAATTTGAGATAAATTGGATGAATAGTTTTGTAAATTGGATGAGTAGTTTTTTAATAATAATTTTTTAAATTTCACTAAGCCGCCGTTTTGTTTTACCATATTGGATTTTTACCAAAATATTACCAGGTCATCCCCATGTGACTCTTCATTTTTGACCTAAATTTGAAGCCATTCGGGTAAGTAGTTTTTCAACTACCGACGGAATTGAGAAAACATGTTTTTCGTCCTCTAGAGACCCTGAAACGTGAATATTTCACGTTACAATTCTTCCTTTTACGAGGAAGTAAACCACGTGCCCGTGATATTGCGATTTGTGGTTGGTGATATTGAGAAATGCAATTGGGGTAACTACTCCCAATTGCATTTCTCAATATCACGGCCATGTGGCTTAGGCCTTGCGGCTTACGCCCTGCGGTTTACGTTTTGCGGCTTACGCCTATTGGTTAGTCCCAGTATTTCAACGAGCGATCTAGAAAATAATAGTTTGTTGGATGTTCTTGATATTTATCATACATTGAGGCTTATGCCAGTTGACCAGATGATAGAAAATGACCCTACAACCAATAAAATGGATTATCTAAAAAAAAAATTTTGAGGGTTACGCCCATTGATCTATGACCTGTCGATATCGTTACGTATAGGCATTAAAATCTCACCGGTCGAGAATATGGCCCCTGTCCTTATTATTGAGTCTTGTTCTATTCCGTGGTGGTTGAAAATTACACATTTAACACACGAATTTTTGAATAGAATATGTTATATTTCGATTCGTATTACTTGAACGGCGAATTGTTTGCACCTGAGTTGAGAGAGTATACTATTTTTGGTTTATCCATTTGTACGCAGCTAAAGTGATCCATTTTTGAAAGTTCTGTTTTCATCAAATGTGTCAAATTTTTACGAAAGAAATACGGCCCTAAAATTTGGTTATCCAAAATACCGCACCGCACATTTGTTTTAAATGAGTATTGATTGCGACACTCTATGGCGGCACCAGCGGCAGTTCTGTGAGCATGCGACTCTTCGGTAATTAATATTTTTCTGACAAAGAAAGAATCATCTACAACTTCCCCTTGGAACCATGCACTGAACAGGAAACGAACTTCGAAATCTCTAGGTAAAAGTGTATGGATATATCTAGGTTTGTAAGGATAGAATTTATTTGCTCGTAAAATCGTACTGTTGACTTTGTCACGTTACTCGCAAGTGATTTTGATATTTTCCTAACCGAGACTTTAGGATTCTCAACAACCACTTGCAAAACTTGCATTTGTTTTTCTTCGGTAGTAGACCAGGCTTGGTGTTTACTTTTGAACGTATTTTCAACAGAACCAGTGAATTTAAACTTGGTCAAGACATTTGCAACAGTAACATAGCTTATTTGTTTATTTGGATATTTATTATTAAAAATTTCAGCCGCTTCAAGGTACTGAAAATATTTCAAAATTATAGACTAACATAATTTAAATAATGTTAAGTATTTATTTTCCTTGTAAGAGGTATTAGCATCTCATGGTCATCTGCATCTCCCTCAAATTATAGTATGTGTTAGTCTACTATACCGCAAACTTGATTGACAAGTTATTTCGAAATTAATAGACTGTAACTATGTTCGCAACTTTCAATAATAAAATAAAGCAAGACTATACATATATATATATTGGAATGTCCATTTTTGCGAAATAGAAGTCGGAATTTGTTATTAAGAATAAAAAAATTGTGGCTCTTCTACGCTTTCGTAGTAATGTGATAAAACATATTTAATATTTATATAATTTTTACTTTTGAGAGAAAATTATAAACGAGATATGCTTTTTACTCAAAACAACATTTTTGTATTTTTTATGCCCCCTGTATAAAAAAATTAATTTTTGATAACTTATTAATTTTTAAAACCAAAAAATGTTTCGTCAATTTGTTCACTTGTAAAGTACATCCGCGGAGACACTGTATAGTTAACTATACCGCACCCTGGATAAGCAATTTACATGTTGGGAAGTTAATACTATTATTTTTAATTGATATACAGAGAGAAGTTAAATTTCTGTTCAAAAATTTGTACAGTAATGAGAAGATTTTGAATTGCTATCTGACTATTTAATTAGTTTAAAATGTATTTGACTTAAAATCACGGAATTGAGGAAACAAACTTTGATTATGTTTTATTGTCAGTGGTACTCTACTTTTTGATGGGACAAAGTGAGGATTTAATATACTTTAAGCTTTATGACAAACAGTGTTATTATGTTTTGAAAGAGTAAACATAAAAATGTTCTGATGTTATTGTGTAGGGTATTTCTACAAACTTATTGATTCTTGTTTTTTTGTTATAATACAGATAAGTTCTTTGTTTAGAATTCTTGGATTTTTTCTGGAAAATGTTTATCTATCACTGTTTGTTTAAGTTTTTAAGATTTTTTGACCCCTATTTTGGAGAGTTTAATGCGGTTGCACTAATACTTTTTATTAGACTATTTTTTTGGTTATTTGAATGGTTGGAATTAAAATGTAGATATCGGCTCGACCAAGTTTTTTTGGTGTACTATTTAGTTTTTATGATATGTTCCAAATTTCTAATTAAAGTTAAATTAAACAAAAATAACAAATAATAAAAATAAATAACAAATTTATTATTTTCCTCAATCTCTATTGTGAATTCTAATTTAAGTAGTTTACTTATTTTATCTTCTGGAATGCCGGTTAAACAAACAGCATCGAATCTTTTCCAAATAAATAATATTAAAATCCGGCAAACTCTATAAAATGGTTTAACCCAAATGTTCTGTATTCTTTTAATGTGTGCCATTTCTTTGTGATTATTTAAGGAACTAATTCGTTTGGACTTTTAGTATACAAAGAAACTGGAATAATAATGTTATCAATAGATTGTTTAAAAGTAAAAGAATATTTTAAAAATAATTATTTTTTGCGGTAACTTTTGACGAGCAATATGATACATATTGTGATAGTTTGTAAAATGTAGATTGTGGACAAAAAACACTGGCCTCACTGGTATGCCCATTTTATGAAGCTTAGGTAAACAATACATTTTAAAAGCAACTGCATTATGTATCACTAAATTTTTGGCTATATTTTCCGTGATAAGTGTTTTCGTTGCATTTTTTTATTAATATATTGTTTTTATTTTGAAATATAGTTATATCCTCGTTTTTTTATTTTTTATACGTATTTGTATCAACGTTTATTCGGTTTGAGTATTTTAAATTCGAGGTTTTTTTGAACAAAGTGTTTTTCTGAGATTGTAGTTTGAAATTTTGTTTGTTTAATATTTTTGTGTCTAATTTTTGGTTTGTGATTGTTGACACCAATTACTACATTTGCGCGGGTGGAGTTCTTAATTTAATTTGGTTTATCATGAATAGCACTCATCACAGGCGATATAATCAGTAACACAAATATTGTCTAACCATTGATTTTTAAAATATTGATATGTCTGTTATTTTGCAAGAAATCGATGTTTGGAATTTAAGTGAAACATCCCGTAAATCAGTAAACTGTAGAGTAATCAAGTTGATATAGGTAGAAATAGACGATTTTTAAAATCTGAGATGTTAAGGTCCTTGCAATTGCTTTGTTTTTTTCTTCGCATCGCAACGTCTATAGTGGTGACAGGTTTTTATTTTAGCGCATAGACATATACAGAGACTAACGTATTGTGAAAGATATAATCATACAGAGACTAACGTATTGTGAAAGATATAATCGAAATTAATTTTGACAACGCTATTATGATTTCAAATGGCTTTTAGCTCATTTAACACTTCAATTAAGTGACAGATGTTATGTTACTATACTTATATATCCATGTGTGCCGGGCGTCTTTCTCTAGAATAGTTGCTTGGTAAATGCAATCATCACCATACGCGCCAGAACCTCGAGGGCTCGGAGGCGCTAGCCACAGCCTTTAATGTTAGAATATACTGTTAAAATTGTTAACTTGTTTCGATTTTATATTGTTGTTTGATTTTTTACTTCCCTCGTAAAAGGGAAGGAAGTATTGTAATCCGAGATTTTTTTCAGATCTTTACGTTTCAATGTTCCTAGATACCGAAAAACATGTTTTCTCAATTCCGTCGGCCTGTCTGATTGTCGGTCTGCCTTTTCGGCATAGCTAAAAACTATTTATCCGATTGACTTCATATTTTGGTCAAAACTTAAGGTTCATTTGGGGATGACTAGGTAACAATTAAGTAAAAATCCAATTCGGGAAAGCAAAATGGCGGCCTAGTGAAATGTTGAAAAAATTATTACTAAACCACTGCTTATCCAATTTATCTGAAATTTTACACAAAAATCAAGTATTATGTAGGAATTACCTGGTAAAATTGTGGAACAAATCCAAAAAGGCGGAATAAAATGGCGGTTTATTCGTTATTTAAAAATTCCGCCTAAAAACTACTGATCTCAAATTGTGTGCTGTAACTAATTGTGGTATGGAGATGAACTAGTAAAATTGTAGTACTAATTCAAGATGAAATCGTGAAAAAAATTACTGGTTTCATTGAAGATATTTTTAACATCCCTAGATGCCAAAAAATAAGTTTTTATAAATTCTGTCGCTTTGTTTGTCTGTCTGTCACTTCGCGGCATAGCTTAAAAACTAGTCGTTAGATTGACTTCAAAATTTAGTCAAAAATTAAGCGTCGTTACCTGGTAGTATTTTGGTAAAAATTCAATATGCCGAAACAAGATGGCGGCTTAGTGAAATGGTAAAAAAATTATTACTAAAAAAACTAATTATCCAATTTACCTTAAATTGTGCACAAAAATCATGTGTTACATAGGAATGAACTGCTAATAGTAATATTCTGGTATGAATATAAGATAGTAAAACAAAATGACGGCCTAATAAAATATTTGAAAAGTCAGCTTGAACAACTACTTATTAGGTTAATTTCAAATTTGGTACAAGCATTAAGTGTATTATAGAAATTAACAAGTAAAGTTTTCAAATTTTTCCGAATTCAATATGGCGGAACAAAATTGCGGTGTAATAAAATTTAAAAAAAATCAACGTAAAAAAATCTTAATCAAATGACTTTAAATTTTGCAAAAGAATTAAATGTGATATATAGATAAACTGGTACGAATTAAACATGACGTAAAAAAATGGGGGTGTGTGTTAATGTAAAAACTACTTATTCGATTTATTTTAAATTATGCTCAAAAATCAAATGTGGCAAAGTTAGAGACTGGCAAAATATTGGTTGAAATCCAATATGATGGAACGAAATGGCGCTGAATACAATTTTTTGAAAAGATAGTATAAATATATATATATATATATATATATATATATATATATATATATATATATATATATATATATATATATATATATATATATATATATATATATATATATATATATATATATATATATATATATATATATATATATATATACATATACCGATTTCTAACATTTTTATAAGCTTTATTATGTTGATTATTAGTACCTTCAAAAAGGGAAGTATTGTAATCTTAAAAAAATTACCCTCCGAGTTTCTTGCAGATTTTTGCGTTTCTGTTATGGGTTCCTGGACCCCGAAAAGTATCTCATTTCCGTCAATATGTCAACACGGCATAGCTCAAATACTGCTTATTTGATTGACATCAAATAGAGTGTGATATAGAGATTAACTGGTAAACATTTTGTGTAAATCAATAATAAAATGTTTAATTATTCGGTAAATTTCCATTTCCTAGAATAAAATCTTTTTATGAAGGAAAATAATAAAGGACATAATTTATTTTTTGTAGGCTATGTATATAATGTTATGAAGAAAAAAAAAATGACAATAATATTTAATAAAATTAAATACTAAACTGTTAGTTATTATCAAATGTATATAGTCTGTTTATTGTAAGCAGTGGAATTCTGTACGAGTTAATTATTTTGCGTTTAAATTTGGTAATTGTTTTCAATCTGTACAATCTATGCCGGAAAATATTTACTAAAATTAATGACAAATAAAATATTTAAAAAAGTGGGAATTTTAGTAAGTGTTTGTTACCTCTGTGACTTGAGACCAGACGCACCAGAAGTAATTCAAACACAATGAACACAAGTTTACTTATTTGGACGCAATTTAAAGTGAAACATTCAAACCTGCATTCTGCATTTGGGCACTGTTCAAAATTGTGGAAATAACTTCGGCATACTACTCTTATTGGTTTACTATTTAAAAAGAACCAATCGAATTTGAACACGAGCCGTATTGTATACGGTAATGATTAACGACGCAGCAGTTGACGATCATCCCGTCGCTACGCTCACAGTAGGTATTTCTCTGGTTTCTGGTTCATACGCATCACCACGCATCACTGAGCCACAACGGAAAACCGTATCCGTATAAGAACAAAAAAAATATTTTTTTGTCTAAGTGTGTATAAATTTAGACTCCTTAGACTGGTAGCAGCAGCGGTGTGTTTCATGCGTCATGCGTTTAGTAATATTAATTTGTAATTACACTTGTGCGGTACAAACCCTAAAAAATTCGATATTAAATTTTATTGAATATAGCTTATTAAGGTAAGTAAATATGATATTAACGGTTGTTTTTGTTAATAAACACATATTTTTTACTATAGTGAAGACAGTTAATGGCTCCGTACCATTAATATTGCTCGAATTAACTTTTTATAGCTTTTTAAATTTAAATTTTTGAGACATTTTTGTAGATAATGAAGATTTTTAAAATCTCATTTGTCAAATTTGACATGAAATGGCTTCGAAGTAAAGAATGAATATATCAATTTCATTTAGTGTTTTTTACTTCCGAGCGATGAAGGAGTCAAAAAATAGTGAATTCGTAAAAAAATTGAACGGAAGGTTTTTAAGGAACACTCATTCTTCTAGCCACACACAGAGGCGAAAAAATTAATTAAAAATTAATTTTGTGAAAGTGTCTGTATGTGGGCATACTATTAAATTTATGAGGGCTAAACCGATCTGGCTCGGATCACACAAGAAACTGTGTGGGCTTCCCAATCATTTATTTTGTTTGTTTAAAGTTAATGCTAATTTCTGTATTATCTGTTTAGATAGTCCGTGAAAAAAAGCAGAAAATATTTCTGGGTATCAAAACTGAAACATGCAGTGTTACACTATGTATTTGGGCATTAATATATTTTAGAGACTTTTTCAAATTTAAAAAATATGTTAACGTTTCATGTAAAGTTACTTGGAAACACATTGACGTTTTAGTTTGTGATCTACCCCCTATAAAAGCGCAGACCAATATTTCCATTAGGGCACTAATGGTTGTTCATTAAACAGAGTTTACAGTAAATATTTTCCAAATTATAGGATAGTATAGCTTTCCTAAAGATTCAGTAATAACTTTTATGTGTTTTTACTGTGGATGTGTTTATGATTTTTTTGCTTATCTTTTATTGAAAGTCAGATAATTTTTTTAAATATAGGCAAGTAGTAGTTGTTAAATCTATAGGTCTTATATATTCTATTATTATTATACTATATAGGCTATATATTCGAAGTATTGTAATCGCAAACATTTTTGAAAAATAGATATTGGTTTTTTGGATGTTTTAAAGTTCTTGTAATACTAAACACTTATTTTCTGACTTGCGAATGCTCCAAGCGAGTCTGATTTGTGGGCATAAAATTTGTTATGTAGGTATGATATTTGTAAATAAAATAGCTCACAAGGATAGCAAGGCTAAAAGCCTAAGCAATTTTGAAATAATTTGGATAGGTCCACCCATGCCCCAACCAACATCCCTAAATGTATACTAGCGACTGTGCTCCTAACCTCGTTTGTTTTCATCTTGCAGCCGCAGTCGCGTTTTAAACCATCTTATTCCAAGTTGCATATCCTCTATTCCCGTTGAATAAGAATAAATCGCTGGTCAGACCGGTATACACATTTATGATATGCTCATCGTTGCTACTACCTTACTTAGAGAAACCTTTCCTTACTCTCTGTGGCCTTGCTTTGTGGGAGCGCACCTGGTACGCCTACCAAGTCCCCAAAACTGCACCAATTTCGCAAAATGTAAATATATATTTATTTAAAAGTATATCAGAATATCTTAACTAATTTCGGAATTATATACAATTAGGTATCTCATGAAAGATACATTTCGTCTCCTTCTTCAAGTATGTTTAATATTGTGAGTCCCATTCCCTGCTGTTTTAATGATATTCTGTATTGTTATAATATACAACCACTATATATGAAAAAACATCTATGAGTCAGGTTATTTTAAATTTGTTAGCTTTTTAAAACCGATTGGATATGTAAATGTTAAATTTTAATGAAGATATCTGGGTTTTCTTCGACTACATTCCATTAAATTAAGTTGTACCTATAATTAGTTGTTACAGAGCGGTTAGCCAGTGAGTTAACACTGAACTGTTATAACAAACCAAGATCATATTTGCATTCAAGCAAATTCTAAAAATCCTGAAATAATACATTTCTCTTTGTTGATTCCGAGGAATCAGATCTAAACTTAGTTTATGTAACATAAACTACCTTTTGGAAGACTGCAAAAATATTATTTTTTTGAAAGATCAAATAATTAATTATATAATAAGTAAATGAGTCTTGAAACATTGCTATCCACTTATCGTTAACGTCATTTTAAACACCCGGGACACAGCCCAGAGACAACTGACGCTTATTTATTTTGGCGGGGATAAGGCGAAAATGTGTAATCCGTAATTTCCGATAATTTAAATATAAATTGCCGTTTTTAACATTCATCATACATTTTGTTATGTCATTTATCTTCATTTAATCTTAAGTAGGAGATGCGTACTAAAGAAAGACCATTATTATTCCACACAACTGACGGTAAAGGTGATTATATTACGATGCAAATAAATAAATGCTATCATAGACTAAAAAAGTGCATATTACCTATTTAACGTAGATGCCTGAATTAAACTAAGATATTAAACGAGATCTGAGACCATAAAACGGTTAGCCCAGATAACATATTGAATTATTTTGGAAGTATCTTTGCACAGATTTTACTTAAGAATAATTCTCTATTTCATTGTACCTGTTTTTCCACTTATTTGAAAAAAAACTGCTAAAATGTCAATTATTTTTAGAGATATGAAAACAAAGCCTATTACAAACTTTTGAGAATTTTTTTAATATTTCGGAACGTGGAATGAAAAAAACAAAGAATATCAAGCCTTATAAATATGAAAAATCCTATTTTTAACTATGTTCGGAATTAGAAAATTTAAAAATAGAATTTTCTGAGGCTGCAAAATATTTGAATTAGAACAAAGTTTACTGCACAATCCTATCCTACTTTTATGATATTTTTTAACACGTTACCTTCCAATTCATAGTAATATATTTTTTTGGCTATAAGAAATGGAAATATTTAATAATTCATTTTGCTCTTAGTAAATTTGTTTAGACTTTACAGTACTTCAAAATTTCTAAAACAGTTGATAATAAGGGCAAATTATGCTATATTAAATCGGCTAAAATCTTACGTAAAATTTAAAGGTGTAATAAAAAGTGCAGTGTTCTAAATTAAAATTCTTTGCGAATATCACAGTATCATAATTGTTTCATAATTAATAGGTGGATTTTTAAGCATTCAGTAAATAATATAAAACATACTTGTCCACATTTTAAACTGCTATAACTTTCTTACTTTTAAAGATATCAAAATGATTAAAAAAATTATGGCTAGCTACAAAATTTTATCATTAAAAAATATTTAATTTAATTAAAATATAAATTGTTTGTCAAAAATATAACTTGCCTTTCTTCGAATTTTTTTCACATCTTCACGTTTCAGGGTCCCTAGACGCTGAAAAACATTTTTTCTATTTCGTTGGTCTGTCGGTCCCTTTGTCTATCTGTCTTTTCGCGGCATCGCTAAAAAACTACTTACCCGGTTGACTTCAAATTTTGAATAAAAATTAAGGGTCACAATATGAGAATCACCTGGTAAAATTTTGGTAAAAATCCAGAATGGGAAAGACAGTGGCGGCCTAGTGCTTATCTAATTTGGCTAAAATTTTGCACAAAAATCGTATGATATAAAAATGAACCGGTAAAATTGTGATTAGTATTCAAGATCACGTTTTAGGGTCCCTAAATGCCAAAAAACATATTTTCTCTATTCCGACGGTCTATCTATCGGTCTGTCTGTTTGTCAGTTCGCGGCATAGCTTAAAAACTACTTATCCGATTGATTTCAAATTATGGTCAAAAATTAACAGTCATACGGAGATGACCTGGTAACATTTTGATAAAAATCCAATATGGTCGCCTAGTGAAATATCAAAAAAATTATTACTAATGAACGAAATAGCCAATTTAGCTCAAATCTTGCACATTTTGGTGAGTATGAAAAATGGCGGCCTAAAGAAATATTTTAAAAAATCAGCCCGAAAAAACTACTTAATAGAGTTAATTTTAAATTTTGTTCAATAATTAAGTGTAATATAGAGATAAACTAGTAAAAGTTTGGTATGAATTCAACAATTTTTTTTAATCAATTTATTCGATTTATTTTAAATTATGCACAAAAATTAAATGTAGCTTAGGTAGAAAATTAAAATATTGGTACGAATCCAATATGATGTAACAAAATGACGCCCAATAAAAATGTTTGAAATGACAGTATATTTGTTTTTAAATAACTATGTGCGGAACTAAATTGAGTCACAGTTCACTACTTTTAATAAAAAGCAGGTTTCATAACGAAGAAAATTCCAGGTACAGGTAATCCGATTTTTTTAATAAGATACCCTGTATATTTAACTTTCAATAGTCGCTTTTCCCGAATTGTAAATTAACCGGATTTGATACCATTATCTAAAAAAAAAATGAAAAAACAGACATGGACTTCGCCATAAGATATGCGGGTGGCCTAAGGGGCGCCGGGCGGCATTCGCGTTTTATATTTTATTTTTCTTACGAGTATTTATGAATCGGATAACAAAAGCATTGTTCACTTGCTGGAAAAGTGCCTTATATCACACGATTATTGAAAATAGTTTTCAAAGCGAAAGTATTTCAAAGATGGTAAGACAAAAAAAGAAAGTTAAAAAAACAAATCCCTCCTTTAACTTATCTTTCCGAAAATCGTAGAGAAATGTTACCATTATTGATAAAATTTCTGAAAGAAAAAATAAATATTTTTTTGCATGTACTGTTAACATATATGACGCACCCCGTATACTCGTTTTACGCAGAACGTCATAACAGGCTTGCCATTATTCTGACGTTTCGGAATTTAAATTATTCACATTTTAGGAATTGATTAAAGTATATGTTTTATTTGTTTTTTTTTTATTAAATTATCGGTGATCGATCAATATATACAACAGTTTATTCCAGATTGATGCTGCCAGCATTCCTATGCGTATGTAGTATGTTTACTATTGCAAAGCTATGTAGGTGTATTCATTTAAGAAAGTGTATGTCAAAATAAAAACTAAAATCTGCTTGCAAGATTCGAAAATTTAGCTTTTTTATAATTAAAAATCCCATATTTCAATTATATTTTTAGATTAGCTTAAGAAAAATTGAACCAAATACCACTTTCCTAATAAAATTTACATCAAATTTATTTCATGCTTTACTTTAATAAATAAGCTTTGTTTCTATAATTACAAAACAAAATTAAAATTATGGTTGCTTGCGCATCGACCGGCAATCTTTACGATCGTCATTTTCATCAAATTTTTCATTCAATTTTGTAAATCTACTCGAAATTCTAGACATATTTTATATAATACTATTGATTTTTTTTTTCAAAAAGTTTATTTATAAAATAATTTTATTAATGTAAAATTAAGTTATTTAATACAGTGTCCAGGTCGGTCAATTACAACATCAAATGTAAGTAAAATTAAGCGCAAATTCAGGGACACTGGAAATAGGATAGATCGCGCCCGATCTTGACATCTACATACTAGTGAAAGTGCTATAAGAATACTAAACTGGATATTCTGTGAATAATAGAAGAAAACCCTTTTTTCAGTTCAGCCTGAATCTGAGTCAATGAACTGTGTTGCCAGTATTACATGCGGGAAAATAATATCCCTATAAAATGAAATTGCTTCACGAATTAAATAAAGACGACCCCGATCGCCGCTTACAGTTTTGTGAAGTAATAATGGATATTTGTAACGCAAGTCCTTTATTCCATCGCAACATACTATTTAGAGCCGACACTATATGTAGCAGATCGGCAGAATTTTAGACAGTGAAGCAGTAATAATCCCCGTTGGATGAGATAGGTATACAGATGCAATATCCCTAAAAAATAAATGTCTAGGCAACTATAATAATAACTTGATAAGAGGGTCATATTTTTTTAGTAATAATCCCACTGGAAATAGTTACCTAGAACTTCTACAAAATCAAACAATGTCTCATCTAGCAAAAATTCGTCCCGTCCGTGATCCAAACGATCCTAGAGGAACCATTTGGCTTCAACAGGATACCATTTAGCTCAGCAAATAGATTTGAAAACTTAGAATTACTCAAGAGGTTAGAATGATTGCGAAAGATACAATTACTAATGTTTAAGATGAATTTTTAAATACATTGGCCTACTGTCAAGAAGTAAGTCAAGATTTCGCGTACATTTACGAAACTGAATCAAAATTTAGGCTTTCCATTAAAAAAAAATATTTGAATGTCATCTCATTTTTGGAACAACCTGTATATATCATTTCTTGTTTGAAAAATACACATTTAAAAATAAAGAGACACTTATCCGAGAGTTTTTACAAAAAGTAATTTACTAATTTTTAGACGAATTTGTTCCATATTTTTGCCGTTCACTGTAAAATTGGTTGGTTAGACTTTCCCGAAAATCTTACTTCACGTCCGAAGTTGACACAATTTGGGGTCTATTCAGCTGCGACTGCGCTGAACATATTGCCTTAAAACTTTATCCAGTCACGGTGTTCGTTTTCACATTCGAAGAAAGCATAGTTTTCATGACTCTATGTGGTCGCCCAACCGTATTGGACCGAGGGTGATAATTAGGTGTATGGACATCCGGCACGCCATATGTCGTAAAAAGGTTCTGGAAAATATTACCTCGAAAATTCACTCCATTGTCTGTCAGAATTGTCTCAGGTACGCCAGTCACTAGAAACACTTGTTCGTCTAATAATTTTGAAATGACTAATGCAGTTGCAGTTCGAACTGAAAAGGAGAGGGCACATTTCGTGAAACAGCCCAACATCGAAAACACTTGTTGTTGTTTGTTGTTTTAATATTCTTTAATTTTTTTCAAAGCTTAACTACGACCATATTTATTTCATAATTATAGAAATTTCGTAATCAGTACTGTTTTAAATAGTGTATATAGAATTTCAGTATGGTACATAGTAGTACAAAGTAATTTTATAGAGTGAAAGCAGGAGCAAGTTGACTGCCATCAAGACTTTTAGTTCATATTTGTTTTACCTCAAAGCTGTAAAATTAGCGAGTTTATCATGATAATTTTATTTTAATTATCTTGGATTTGAACTTTATCTTACGATGCCTGACGAGTCTACAATGCAGGTGCAAAACCTCGCACGGCTTAGAGGTTCCCAACCACTGAAAGATTTAAATCCCTAGGTCCACATTAGTGAATTACAAATCTGAGGACTTTTTCTCAGTTATCAGTTATTTGCAAAAAAACTCCCCGCGCGGCTTAGAGGCTCCCAATTACTGAAAGACTTAAATCTCTAGGGCCCTATCAGTAAAATTTAGAGGACCTTTCTCTTATGTCATTAGATATTTTTGCAAAATCTCGCTCATTCAGAGGCCACTAAATACTTAAAGCTCCACCACTTTTTTGATTGGTCGAACCCCGTCCCGCACCACTCCCTGGCCAGCCACACCTACTTGTATGGTCGACCTTCTTATTCGTCGCCCCCCGACTCTGAAACCCCGTTCTAACGTGTGCCACTGGAGGGGGAGATGGAGTGGAGATGTTTTATTTAGCGGTCTAGGGAGGGAGCAAGTCGTTCTCACCTTAGAGCAAGAATAAAAGTAGAGTTCATTATTTACATATTTAGCCACTGCCAAGATTACCTCACAATATAAAGTCGATCGTACGACGATGCCAAGCCTAGCCAGTTACTCCAACGTTTATACGAATCTGTATTACGGTGGATATGTTTAAACATGATGCAACAATATTATCATGCAAAGAATAGTAATGGCTTCCCAACATTAGTTTCTAAGCAGTATAAACACATTACTTTTACTACGAAACACAAGCTAAAATACCCAAAGCCTCAGATCAGATTACCCCACTAACAGAACTTTTAATTAGATATGACAACCCCGATCGACTACTCCACATATTAGTCCATCCCACTTTCATTGACCCGGGATTCTTATGTAGAGTAGTACAATAGTCCACAGCAGAATGTTACAGGGTCACGCGACCGTAGGCGTGGCTTAAAAACCAATGGCGGTTCGTGGAACTACAATAAACTATAACATTAAAGGAATTAATTTATGAAAAAATATTTTAACGGAGAAGTTAATTGAATCAAAATTATCATTAGATACGCAGCTTTTCTTAGCTTCACTACTGCATGTGTTTAATGTATTATTGTGTAATTGTTGATCTGGTTCAAATCTTCTAAGTATGTTGCCTTACTTCAAGAAGCAGCGTTCTAAAGGTGTGGCAATGTGAGAAATACCCGTTGATGTTTGGAATTGTTTTTTAATCACTAAGTAAACAGCTAGATTTCAATTTCCAGAGGACATGTAATCCAGTTCAGTATATTATAACGTTTTTTTCGGCGGGGTCATGTGATAATCCTCAGAAGAGAAATGATACAAGAAAGTCTCTGAGGTGATTTTTTTCAGGATAACAATAGTTTTTTCCTATCAGATAATTAAAATAATTATAGAATAAAATGTCATAGCGGATCAGTTCGACTAATAATTGTCCTTTTCGAATAAAAAAATATCTATACGTATATCAAAATTATAAATATTTATCTAGAGGGCATAATTTCCGTGTTCAACATTATTCCCAATAATCACGTCTATGTGACTAACTAACTCATCTATGCTATCCTAACTTAAAGTATTAATTACTGGGTAATAGTCGAGAGGCGTCTCACGCCCAAAAAAAAAGTACAGTGGTTTCGAAATTCACTAGATTTTGGATGATATCTGGTGAAATAATAAGATACCAGATGATTTCGGAACATTTTTTAATTTTCACCTGAGTTGGGCAAATTTTTTATTTGTGTTGTGAGGTAAAGGAATTTAAATGTTGGTCCTTTGAGTAATCAAAAGTAAAAATGTGTTCGTAAATATGTCCTAAACTGGTTAAAATCTAAGATTTAGGATAAAGATAATTAAAAAAAAATCTTGCAAGAGGACTAGAATACTAGTCGCAAAAAACATGTTTTCTCAATTCCGTCGATCTGTTTGTCGGTTTGTCTGTATGTCAGTCCGCGATAAAGCTCAAAAATTACTTATCCTATTTACTCTACATTAAAGGTCATATGAGGATAACGCAATAAAATTAACACAATTATTATTAAAAAACTACTTATCCAGTTTACCCTAAATTTTGCAGAAAAGTTAGGTGTAACATGACCATCAACTGTTAGGTTTTGCTACAAATACAAAATGGCGGCCTAATAAAATGTTATAAAAGTCAGTGCAAAAAGTTACTATATCGATTATGTTCAAATTGTGGTCAAAAACAAATTATTAAATAGGGATGAACTGCCAAAAATTTTGAAAAATTCAACAACAAAATGGAGGTCTAATTAAATGTTAAAAAATTCGGTCTGAAAAGAGTGCTTATTGATTCATTTGAAAGTTTACACAAAAACCAAGGCTGATAAAAAATGTTGTGTAAAATTTTGATGAGGAGCCATTATGGTGAAACAAAATGGCCATCTGATGAAATGTTTAAAATATCATTATCTACTTATCCAAAATTGAAATTTTGCACAAAAAATCAAGTGCAAAACAGACAAGAACTGGTAAAATTTTATCAATTATCAAAATGGCGGATAATTAAATGTTTACTAAGCCGGTAAATTTCCATTTTGCCAAATAGAAAACTTTTTATGAAGAAAATTAATAATAGTCATAAATAATTTTGTTACAGATTATTAAATTTTCAAAAATAAAAAACATTTAAATTTCTGATACCCTGTATATTTTAACTTTCGCTGTTTAGTACGTGTCCATTTTAATATTGGTAAACCTACAAACAACGCTTACACCAAAATAATTTTAATCATAGTAGCAAAATGATGTGCAGTCTTGAATATCGCCAAATACCTACCTTCAGTCAAATCAATATAACTGTTGACATCACCATTTTAAAAATTAAACGGAAAGACATATTTTTCGGCATTTAGGGACCCTAAAACGTGAAGATTTGTAAAAACCTTGGAACGATGATATTTCACGATTTCTTCCTTTTACGTGAAGTAAAAATTCGCGCCGCCAATGGCAGGCGTCACCAAATATCAAGTACTTGGACCTGGGCCATCCCCACCTGTTCATTTCAAATCAAATAATTTTATAGAAATTTTAAGAATATATATTGTAAATAAAATTAATATTACTTAAAATTAAAAATTATGTTCATAATTAAATGGTACTTTACATTTTCCTTTGGGCTGTTTTCTCTTAGGAATGACGTTGAAACTATTTGTAGAAAAGTCCTGAGGAAAGGATAAATTTAATCTCGAAAGCTTGACGAAACAATAAAGGGTTCCACTCCTATATTTTGGCCTTATATATATATATATATATATATATATATATATATATATATATATATATATATATATATATATATATATATATATATATATATATATATATATATATATATATATATATATATATATATATATATATATATATATATATATATATATATATATATATATATATATATATATATATATATATATATATATATATATATATATATATATATATATATATATATATATATATATATATATATATATATATATATATATATATATATATATATATATATATATTTTCTAAAACTAAGATTTTCCCTTTTGGTTTCAAATATTTAATTTTAATGCATAAATAATTTAAGACTGCAAATACGAGTAGATGGGGGTTAACAACACCTATGAAATACAAACGATGCATTTTGCTTTAAACATTAATATGAAATAGAACTTTTAAAAAGCTTTTTGCCAATATTGACCGAGTCAATGATGCTAAACAATAATATTATGAAATGTCTCAAAACCTACCACTAAAATTAGATTTTAAATAGTATGTTAAGAATTTCCTTTTTAGTTTCAGCTAAAGCTAAGGTGAGGCAGGGCAGGACTCGGTTTGGGCAACAAGATTAAACTGAGTTCTACCTTGCTCCAGTGAAACAACAAAAAAAAACGAGGAAATGAACTAACAACTAATGATGAACTAACGACAAATATATTTGAAATCACTGAAAACTAGTTTCGCAAATGTTCAAAATGCCGGCCGTCATTGTCAATACAAAGTTGCAATTGTTCCTGTGTGGATTGGACTGCAGCCTCCAGTTCTGCTTTAGAGATACGGGGGGGAAATGGAGGCTGCAGACCAATTGACACAGGAAAGATTGAAAGAGAAAATTGGCATTTACACTTTTGTGTTGCTGTAAAGTATTATTATTATTATTATTATTATTATTTCGCTTTGCCGATTTACCTATAAATATTTTTTCCTTTCTTTCCATCATTAACGGCTCCCGAGCTAAAGCCGACGTCCTCTTTTATTGGACCAATCTGTACACATACATATATTATATCATCTTAAGCCTCATACTTACTTAGCGGCAACGAATTCTATATTACGTTACTGAAACGATCACGACCGTTGCTAAGATCTTCTAAAAGTAGATCAGGAGCAAATATGTACAAATATTTGTTGAGTAAAAAAAAATCCTCATTTTGGCTCAAATTCTAGGTAGTTTGGTTTACTTTAAAATAGTCATTCTAGCTTTCGAGTGTGCTGGAAAATAGAGTAAAGTTGTGATTTTAGTTGGTTTTACTCTCGTGTGAAGTTAACACCTATATATTTAAAAGTGATTGGTGCAGCCGATTTCGTGCTCTATTGATCCTTTACGTACAGAAAATTAGATTTTAAGCGTAGAAAACGATTTTCTGTTCAAAGCCTATGTACCTAGCTCTTTAAAAACACAAAATGAGTTTTTTTTATACGGTTGTGCTGACATTCCCGATTTTAATATGCTTTTTAAAGTTAAAGCTCTTTACCTACAGATGTCTAGATACTACTTTTCATTAACTTTTTTGTTATAATTTTCTCCTGTAATTTTGAGGTTTCACTCGATTCGAATAATACTGCTAACAGAAACTGTTTTGTTTTTAATAATATTGGATTTTTTTAATAGTTCATAAAACAATATCAAAGGTATCTCATTTAAATTTATATTTTTAAGAGGGCGAAGGCGCTGGAAAATGTTCGTCTATTTTTATGTAACAAATAAAAGGTGGCAACCCTAAATACTTCAATAGCACTATTATTGTTTTTATTTGAAATTAATAAAGGATAAAACATTTTCAAAAAATGCTTTTTACATTTTGTATTAATTTATTAGCTCGTTATAAAATGTATAAAAATGTTAATATGAAAAGTGATTAGCTGAACTACAAAATTTCAAATTAACTTGCGATCACCGTATTGTACAGGGTGTCCCATTTTGGGTACTTTTATATATTTATATATTTTTGAAAAGGTAAAAAAAGACAAATTTTATAGTCTACAAATCTACAGGGTATTCCATTTAAAAAATAAAGTAGGGTCCGATAACTTTTTGACCTGACGCTGTATACTAATTCCGAAGAAGGAATTGAGTTCTACAGGAAAAGTTATATAAGAAACAGTTTTCACATTTTCGATGAGGTATCTGATATCTTAAAAACTAAAAGGGTTATGAAAATTTTGTTAGAGGCATCTTTAATTTTTCGAAAAAGTAGCACACTGTTGCGAAAACCTCAACTTTCTATCTATAAAAATATCGGAAATACCCCGCAATAGTACCCAAAATGGGACACCCTGTTCTTTTTTAAATAAATAAATGAAAAATAAACTCACGCAGTTTTCATGCAACACGATTTTTTTCAGAATCTTCGGTACGTATAGTTCTACTTGATGTCTATGGTACTATAACTGAAAATTTCAAATTTACTTTATCTACATTATATTTTTTCCCTATATTTTCATACATCTGTAAGCATTACGTTTGGTTAAAAAAGAATTTTTTTCCTACACACCCGAAAATACGACAAAATCTATATTTGCAGTTCTTATTAGAAAATTTGCTGTATTATTTTCTTTTTAATTACTTGAAGTAATACATAAAGAACTGTTTTTTTAATTTATATTTTATTGTATAATGTGTATGTGTATTATCTGTTCGTACTTTTATTCTGCGTATTATCTAATCATACTTTTATTTTCATTTAACCCAATAAGATAGAAAGTGACGAGGATCCTCAAAGAGGGCGTATTACAGAAAAATGTATTTGATGAACGGGGCCGTTTCAGTTACCTTGTTACGTAGTATAGAATTCATTGCATAGCCAACATGAACGAACGAATAGCATCTCACGCATACGACTAAATATGGTTACTATTACTCATTGACTGTACTATAATGTTGGATATCTAATATCATTTTCTTACTTCACTCCATCGGTCTCGAAACAGAAAATACTTGATTATATACATATTCATTAGAGGAAAGTTATATACCCTTATAAATAAAAAAATCGGTATATTTCTTTTACCCGTTATGAATCTTTCCTTTTATTAAGAATACTGAAATTGACCCAATTTAGTTTCGCACATAGTTATTTATTAACACTTATATTTACTATATTTTCAAACATTTTTATTGGACAACATTTTGTTCCACCATATTGGAATCGTATTAAACAGTTTCTACCTATGCTACACTTAATTTGGAACAATAATGTTAATATAAATTTATTATTTGTCGTTACACTAACGTCATAACAAGAATACTACGATTTTCGTTTGGAACATGTCCTGCAATGCCATAGGCGCCATGATCCATTTTAATCAAACTACGATCGCTCTTTTTAGAGCTCAGGCCACCAAAGACTAGTGTAGGGCAAAGACACACCAGCATTGAACGCCCAAAAATCAAGTGTAGCATAGTACCTACAGACGGCGCCACTGGTTGCCTATTTCCCTCATTGACTTTCAATGTCGAATGACATGACACCTTGTTTGTTTCAGGGTTCGAGTATTTCGATTTTAATACTGATACCCCCAAGAAAACTGCCTGATGAGCCTTGCCCGGGCAGTAGTGAAGGGCAAAAATACTCATTTTACTGAGTCGAATCATTCGAATTAACTCACTAAAATGATTATAATCACTGATTCGACTCAGTGAGTCATAAAGTGAAAGTGAGTTTATAATAAGAATACAAAAATGCCGATCTATTCAGAGGTTCACAGTATTTGTTTTGCATATTTGAAAGCCAGTTATATATATTTATTAATAATATTACATAATATTATTTTGAAATAATAAAGCGACACATTTTTTATTTAATATATTGCTTAGAATAATATATAACAAAAAATAAAAATATTACACTCTACATTCTGAATTCATGAAATTATTTTTGTTTAAAACTATATAATAAAATAGATGAAACAGAACAAAAAAACACATACCTATTTTTTTTAATTATATCAACATTACAATTTAAAAATGTTAATCTGGCGTAGCTTGCCGATCCGAACACAGCACAATGCAACGACTCTCGCAAAGACTTACTCCCTCCAACTTACTTGCCGACAGCATGTTTTTAAAATATTCTACTGAGTACTGATTCTAGTCAATGATTCGACTCCCAAGCAAGAGCAACAGACGCAAGACCGAGAACGCAGCGTGGATTAGCACGTCAGTTGGGTTGCGCTTTTCTGTTCGGATAATTAATACACCGAAAGCGTACAGTGGCGGAGTGTGTGCTAATGTAATGAGTAGTGAGTGGCTGATTCTCAATAATAAAATTTCGAGATTCGAATCAGCGACTCATTTGAATTATTACACTTACTGATTCGAAATACCGATTCAGTAGCCAAAACTGCGGGGCAGATACCAAGGTAGCAGAAGTTTCTCGACAAAATGGTGAAGGAGTAAATTTCCTTACCGTTAGTTCTTTCGTTTCGTATAACTTTTTATTCGTTTCGTGTAACTTTTTTCGACCAAGAACCACACAGAAATCGATATTTATATTATACCGATTTAATATTATTCTGTATTACGTTTATTTGCGCATTCGACAGCATGCTCCAGGAGTTACTTAGGCAGATTCTATCATTTTATTAGCAATAGGCTATAAATTAAAGTCTGTCATTGGTTGTTGCCAATAACAGGTAGGATTTCCCTCGTCATTGCTAAGTAGCGGTATGTTTTGTCTAAATACAAGAAGAAGAAAAGAAGATGACATCGAAAACAAGATTTCTTTTAAATTTCTGTTTACAAGTACTTTACATTTACCAAACTGAGTATGTCGTTCTCGTAGTCCCCCAAAGAAATTCCCAAATTCACTATCGCTAGCATTTTGAGTTCTAGGACTCACAGTGTTTCAGAATTTTCATTTTCGGAGTTTGTAGAATCAGAATTTAAACGTATTTCGTCATTTAAAGCTGACATTGAAAACAAGATTTCTTTTCCTTTTTGAATTTGTTTTTTTTTACCAGTTGATGGTCTGGAGATGAACGTCGGCTGAACTCTTATTGAAACATCAGCTTGATTGCGTAGACCCAAAAGTACTACCGCATGTACTTAAAAATATTTTCCAACTATTTTTTGTTTTACCTTTATCCAGCATTTTTAAATTTCTTTTTACAAGTACTTTACACTTACCAAACTATGTTGTTCTCGTAATGCACCAAAGAAATTCCCAAATTCACTATCGTTAGCATTTTTGAGTTCTAGGACTGACAGTGTTTTAGAATATTCATTTCCGAAGTTTGTAGAATCATAATTTAAACGTATTTCGTCATTTAAAGCTGGATTATTTGAGCAGTTGAACAATTCGTTTTCCACCCGAATGCACCAAATATATATTAAATAGCCTATGAACATTTGTTTGCCAATACTATAATTTCCCATTTCGAAGAAATGGTGGAAGTAAAAATAAAGTTGTGAGCACTATTGGAAAAACTATAAAACCGGCAACATTGCAAATATTATTTTTGTTCCGGCACTATTGATAACGCCCCTACACCAAATTTCATAACGTTAAACCGTTATGAAATTTGATGATTTACCGTTCCGGTTCTTTTGGGAAACCCTGTATACTTTCGTCAAAATGGTCGCTAGACACGAAAAAATATTATTCTGGTACATAATATGTTGTGTGTGTGTGTGTGTGTGTGCGTGTGTGTGCGTGCGTGCGTGCGTGTGTGCGTGCGTGCGTGCGTGCGTGCGTGCGCGCGCGCGCGCGCGCGCGCGCGCGCGCGCGCGCGCGCGCGCGCGCGTGCGTGCGTGCGTGCGTGCGTGCGTGCGTGCGTGCGTGGGTGCGTGGGTGCGTGGGTGTGTGGGTGCGTGGGTGCGTGGGTGCGTGGGTGTGTGTGTGTGTGTGTGTGTGTTTTTTTTTATAACCTTAAAAAGTGCAGAGAATATTTTTAAGTTAAATTATTAATATCGGATTCCAGCTTACACAAAATAATATACCTATACCTACCTTCTATTGGCAACAGTAAATATGCAATTACCATCGTTTAGCAATGTTCCTACATTGTTAATCAATGGTAGAATCTGCCTAAAAGCATCCAGGAGATAGAGTGGTTTAGACTGATTTATGTACTTTCTGTTTTGAGACGATGGGGTGAAGTGAGAAAATGATATTAGATATCCAACATTATAGTACAGTCAATGAGTAATTTGAGATAAAAAAAAATGGAGTAGGGCTGTATTCTTATTATGTTGTTTGTGATAGGCAAAAGGTAACTTTTCTAAGAGTATTATATTTATAAATATTTTCAACAGTTTTCAGTTAAGACTAAAAGTTAGCAAGATTTAATTAGGACTTATTAAGCATAGCATGACATGTTTTCATGCAATTATGATTTTTTAAAATTTAAATAAAGGCGGAGATATCAGAACAACTCTTTTTAACCGCATTTTTTTTTAAATGCTCGACGCCACTGGGTATCTTTAAATTCTCTTACTGTTAATGGGATTATCGATCAATACGTAAAAAAAAATCTTCTTTGAATAAAAAAAAAGACGATTTTAAAATGATTGCAAGTTGAAATTTTGGCCTAGCACAGTAATTACATATTCCTTTTCTACACCAAAATTTTGCTATTATTTGGAAGACGACACTTTATGTAAAAAATATAAAGAATTTTTTTTATCAGAAATTAAACGAAGATTCTAAAGACGGTCAGAGATTTAAAAAAAGAATCAGTGGCGTCGAACATTTTTAAACACTAAATAAGAGTTATGCCGATATGTAAATATATTTTCAAAATTTAAAGTCAAAATCAATAATTCGCGAATAATATAATATAATGTGTTAATATAATTTTTATAGTTAATTTCATGAATGTAATCTTTTCCAGCAGAGGGTGACACCACTTGATAAACACCCTGGAATTACTAATTATATTAGTGTGTGTTTAACATTTAACGTACTTATTGTGAACATTTCGGTCATTATTTAGGTTTAGTAGAGAAACTTAAAAAAATAATCGTGCTAATTGTACCTAAACTCCCTATCGATAAAATTTTATTAGTTAGACATAATATTTTATACAGTATGTTAAATTATTATTACCCTATCGACCACGCCGTTATTTTTTTGCAAAAATAACATAGGACCTTAATCTAACAAATACAAAAAACCTTTATTCGGATCCTGTCTCGTAATTAATCTTTCTTTTTATTAGGAGTTGTGATGTGATTTAGTTTCACATATCATCATTTAGTAAACCATATAATGTATTTTCTTCAAATGTTTTTATTGTTCCCTATTTTTTCTACCTGTGAAACACACTTTTGGGCATAATTTAAAATAATATGTATAAGCAGTTTTTTTCAAGATTATTTAAAATGATTTATTATACGACAAATCTACCAGTTCATCCATATATAACACTTGATTTTTGTTAAAAATTTGAGGTAAATTGGAATTAGTTCTTAATATATTTTATTTCACGTTACACCAACATCATAACAAGGACAATACGATCCTGGTCTAGAACATATGTTGCAATGACGCAGGCGCAGTGATCCATTTTAGTCAAATGACAATCGTGATTTCGCTCATTTTAGAGCTCATCAGGCTACCATAGACTAGCGAGCCCCCTGTAGGTCAAAGACACAAAATGGAATTACAGATACAACTACTCCGCTGGCTTTTAATTACACTGTTAACTCTTGACTTACGTTGGGAGCAATAATGTTAATATATTTTATTTCACGTTACACCAACGTTATAGTAAGGACACTACGATCCTTGTCTGAAACATGCCCTGCAATGTCGCAGGCGGAATGGTCCATTTTAGTCAAACGACGATCGCGATTTCGGTCTATTTAATGCTAATGGATCATTGCGCTTGCGGCATTGCAGGACATGTTCCAGACAAAAATCTTAGTGGCCTTGTTAGGATATTAGTGTAACGTGAAATATATTATATTAACATTATTGCTCCCAACGTAAATCAGGAGTCAACAGTGCAATTCAATGCCGGTCGTGGTATGAGCCAGCGGAGCAGTTGTATCTGTAATTCCATTGTGTTTTTTCCTTACACGGGACTTGCTAGTCTATGGCAACCTGATTAGCTCTAAAAAGAGCGAAATCGCGATTGTCATTTGACTGAAACGGATAATTGCGCCTGCGGCATTGCAGGACATATTCCAGACAAGAAGAGCATGACAAACAAAAATCTTTTGTTTTTGGCTTTTTTGCAACTGAATAAAAATATGTAACTTTTAATTGATTGAAGCAGAAATTTAATAAAATAACATATCTCAACATTTAGACTAGTCTCTCTACAAAATGTTTCGATACATAATGTAAACAATATTATTTAAGCCAACATAAGAAATTGTGTCATTTACCTTTATAGACACATATCAGTGGTACAAATGGTTTCATCCTGTCGAGACTCATCAGTACGCCAATCGTAAGAGAGAAACGATAATTCATTTTAAAATTTGTCAGCTAGAAACGAAAAAAAAAATGATAGTTTGCAGCCCTCAATAATATTCTTTTTGAATGTGTTCAGGTTATTTATTGCGTTTAGAATGACAAATGAATGGCTTTTTTACAACTGAATAAAAATATCTAACTTTAAATTGATTATGTATAGAAACATTCCGTAAACAGACTAGTCCACATGTTGAGATACAAAATTTTATTAAATATTTGCTTCAGTCAATTTAAAGTTGGATGTTTTAATTCAGTTGCGAAAAAATCAAAAAAGATTTTTTTTGTCGTTCTAAACGCAACAAATAATCGGAACACATTTAAAAATAACATTCTTTCCTTTCTGGGTTACATGTCAAACAAACTGACAATTTTTAAAATTTTCAAATCATTATTTTCTATTATTTAATGTTTCTCTCTTACGATCGGCATAGTGGTGTGTCCCAACATGATACAAGCATTCGTACAACTTCTGTGTGTCTGTAAAAACTTATAGTATATGACACAATTTCTTATGT
Source organism: Kuschelorhynchus macadamiae (assembly GCA_030620095.1). Taxonomy (NCBI): domain Eukaryota; kingdom Metazoa; phylum Arthropoda; class Insecta; order Coleoptera; family Curculionidae; genus Kuschelorhynchus; species Kuschelorhynchus macadamiae. The sequence continues at coordinate 1,122,614 of JAUTXW010000278.1, read as the reverse complement.
GAGCTTAAATAATATTGATTGTATTGTGTATCGAAACATTCCGTAGACAGACTAGTCTACTTTATTAAATATTTGCCACAATCAATTTAAAGTTAGATACTTTTATTTATTTGCGAAAAAGCCAAAAAGGATTTTTGTTTGTCATTCTAAACGCAACAAATAGTCTGAATATATTTAAAAGGATCGTAGTGTCCTTGTTATGACGTTGGCGTAGCGTGAAATACAATATATTAACATTATTGCTCCCAACGTATCTCAGGAGTCAACAGTGTAATTCAATGCCGGTCATGGTATTAGCTAGCGGAGGAGTTGTTTCTGTGATTCTACACATCCTACACGAGGCTCGATAGTGTATGGCGGCCTGACTAGCTCAAAGAAGAGCGAAACGCGATCGTCGTTTGACTAAAATGGATCATTGCGCCTGCGGCATTGCAGCACATGTTCTAAACAAGGATACTAGTGTCCTTGTCGTGAAATAAAACATTAACAACTCATTCCAATTCACCTCTAATTTTGCACAAAACTCGAGTGTTATATACGAAAAAAGTGGTATTAATCCAAGATGGCAAAACAAAATGACGGCCTAATAAATTATTTTAAAAAAAGCCTAAAAAACACTTTTTTACTTTATTTTAAATTATGTCCAATAGTCAAGTGTTGCATAGGTAGAAACTGGTATAATATTGGTATGAATCCTATATGGTGGAACAAAATGGCGATCAATAAAAATATTTGAAGAAAATTTATTATATGTGTTACTAAATGACGATGTGCGGAACTAAATTGGAAATATGAAACTAAATCACTATTCCTAATAAAAAAAAGTTTAATTACGAGACAAGCTCCCGGTAAAATTTTTTTTTTGATTAAGATCCCCTCTTATTTTTGCAAAAAAAAACGGCAGGGTCGGTAGGGTAGTTCTCGAGCATTGGCGGAACACAAATTTAACACACTATATGAAGAATTAATCTCGAACTAATAACATTTTATCAATAGAAAGTCTAAGTAAAATTAGCATGAATATTTTGTTTTATAATTTCACTACTGAACCTAGATTATGAGCGAAAATGTTTACAAGACGTATGTTAAATGTTAAATACACACTAACATAATTAGTAATTCAATACAGGGTGTTACTTAAATATTTTTATGCTGGAAAATATTAATTTAACGAAAATAACAACGAAAATTATGTTAACAGGGGTTCGCGAATTATTGGTTTTGATTTTAAAAATATTCGTCGCCACTGACTATTTTTTACACCTCTCATTGCTATTAGAATCTTCGATTAATTTCTGATAAAAAAATTCTTTATATTTTTCGCATAAAATAAAAAAACATGCCCTGCTATACTTAATAAGGACCTATAAAACCTTATTTTTAATATTTCAAACCCTTTAGAAAAAATAAAACAATGTATAAATAAAAATTTTAAATATTTTGCTAGAAGAACCCAACTGACAACTAAAGAAAAAAATAAGAATTTGTTGACAAATGAAATAATTCCAACATAAGGTAAGATTTTGCCAACACGATAAAATATTGAGGGGGACGCTCCCCCTATATGTCCGTCCCTGATTAAAGTTAATTAACAGCCTGTGAAAAATATGTTCTTCTTTCGGCCAATTAACTACAAATATTTTGAATTCAATCTAGTGACTATTAGAGGCAAATTACAAAATAGTAATTTTATTACTGTGCACTTAACATATAATATAGTGTATACATTAACCGACATTATTTAGTTCAGTAATCAAATAAGGGGAAATCAAATCAATAACTCCACAACAATTTGAGACGCAAGGCCAAAAATAAGCTTGCAAAAATCAAACACTCGGTACATAAATTTAAAATAATAATATGTAATAATTTTATGGACATTCTATAAAACGAATTTTACTTTTTAGAAATTAATATTTTAAGCAGTAAACAGTAATGCAACCCATTCATATTTGTAATAGTTGTAGCTACCCCGAAATTGCAGCTATTGTGAGAAAATTATTTTGAAAATATGTCATTTTCAATAGATAAATGTAGGTATGCATAACATGTAAGAAAGAATCAAGCATGCATATCTTCATTAATTAAATTTTTTGCTTCACTTAGTGTGTTTTTTTTGGGGTATAAACAATTCTGATTGAAGGACAATAATTGGTTAATCGCTTCTACAAAAAATGTTCGATTAGATTTATATTTGTTAGTGAGTAATAACTCGAAATTGTGTTGACATTTTCCGTGTGTTTAACAACAATATCTTTTTATAACCCAAGGTAACTCGAACAGATATTAAAAATAATACATATTCGTGTGATAATATATACACCTGAGAAAATCATGCGATAAACTTTTGTAACATTAAAAAACAACACCTGACAACCAAACTGGATCTAGAACAAAGCTACTTAAGCTTTTTCATTATGGAAACGGGTAAATATCTTCTTACGGTATTTGTGAACCGGCAAAATATTACATTTCATTGATTTTTAATCACATGTAGAGGTCATAGCTTTATTTAAAATTAATTACTATATCATCTTTGAACTCTGCAAAACCACAATTACTTTGCGGTCAAAAGAATCATTTAGCTCGCCAGGTAATTCATAGTGGAAAAAGTGCTCCGACAGCCTTAAAAACTAAACTTGGCTGGGTTATTCATGGAACATTGGAAAATCTTATTTAGATCGTATTAATACCCAATTCTACTCTTATGAACATCGACAAAATGAAGAACTTAAGTGCAAATGCAATCTTAAAAAAAAAACTACAAAAAAGGTATTACCCAAAAGATGTGAATGTGCTTTATTGCGGAAACACGGCCAAATAAATTTACCGAACAGTAAACCTCCCTCTTTAAAACGATTACAATCTATTAAAAAAAAAGATGAAAAAGGATACTGCGTTTTGCTACAGAATATAAGGAAAAGATAGATGAATAGATTGTGAAAGGGTAAACCAGAAAACATTTAATGACACAAAATTAAAAAAGGTAAAAACGTGTTATTTACCACATTTTGCGGTAACTAACCCCAACAAACTGGGAAAGATTCGTGTTGTTTTAGTATACTGCTGGGAAAACATCAGGAATCAATCTTAACCACATGTTGTTAAAAGAGCCCGATTTAATGAATTCTTTGTTAGGAATAATTTTTTTTCGGCAAAGAGGAATAGCTTTTACTGCAGACATCAAAGAAATGTTTCATCAAGTTTAAATAAAGAAAGAAGACAGAGCTGTTCGATACTTATTTTAAAAGGAAAGTTATAAAGTGAGATATCCTGATGTGTATGAAATGGATGCTATAATTTTTAGAGTTGTGTCTCTCACCATCCTATGCACAATTTGTTATGCGTAAAAATGCTCATGAATTTAAAAATGAATTTCCAAGAACTGTTCAAACGATTCTAGCAAAATCTTTTGTGGACAATTATTTTAACAGTTTAAACAACGTTAAGGAAGCAGCTGCACTATTTTCTGAAGATATGGAAATGCAGTTTGATAAAGACTTAATATTATCAACAGAAAGAATATTGGGTTTAATGTGCAAGTAAAGAAGTTACCAAAAGAGAAGTTTTAAAAATTGTAATGATATATTTGATCCATTTGGATTTCTCAGTAAATTTACAATTTCTGCACGAACCCTTTTACAAGAAACTTGGAAAACAAAAACGCTTGGAATGGCAATGGAATATCAAATTCCGCGTTGTTATGTCAGACAAATCTACGAAGCTAAAGAACTCAAACTACACACATGTTATGACGCAAGTTCAGAAACATATACCGTAGTATCTTACCTGCAAATCAGAAAACGTGGATACTTCGTTTTGTAATGGCAGTCTCATGTAGCTCCCATAAACCAATCTCAATACCGCGATTAGAATTACAAGCAGCGTTGTTAGGATGTAGGATGGCATGATGATTAGAATAAAAAATACAGTATAAATATCGATCACTGCCATTTTTCGCCAATTCTAAGACGGTTATTTCATGGATACACTCAGAAGCCTCAGTTTTTAAACCCTTTCTGGGTCACAGGACATCGGAAATCCGAGATATCTTTCCACCTTCTCTATGGAGTTGGCTGCCTATTGATGAAAATATAGCAGATGAAGCAACTCGTGCAAAAATGATACATCAAAATTTCAGTGAAAGATGGTTTAATGATCAATACTAAAGTTGACTATATAATTATTATTACAGATCCAAGCCTACCAAGAAATGTATGGCCAAAAGGACTAATTGAAACAGTTTATCCAGGAGTAAATATTTAACTTAGACAAATAGGGGCAGGTTTCGAACATCCGTAATTAAACTTTGTATTCTGGATATATCAGAAGAATATTTGAAGTAAAGAAATGTCATTACGAGGGGAAGAAAGTTGACCACGTCTTTAGTTTTTACTTTTTTTTAATTAAGTTTGTTTAACCTTTTTTTTGTCCACGTTGATTGTGACGTTTGACCAGATTAAAATTGTCAAGTAAAATAGTCAGTCTGTCATTAATTAAAATCGGCATATCGTTTACTCAGGCAATATAACTCAAATAAACTTGTGGATCTTACAGTAGGTACATTTGAAACTTACGTAACTTTTTAGTATCAATAACGTGTCTTGTAAAAGATTAAAATCTCCTTATGTCAATCATACATGGTAAAATAAAAGTGCATGTTTAAAACCATTTTCTTTTTAAGAATAGTACAGAGGAAGCTCCCATTCCTCTAATAAGTTAACTTCTAATTATTGCAAGTTTTTGGAAACAGTGGGTCTAGAATTAATAAGTCTTTGCAGTTTTTCCTAAGCGTGCTCGGTTGGATTACAATCGGTTGAGCGTGCTGGATATTGCATTCGCTGTAGATTTTCAGTTTCAAAAAATTTGTTGACAATCCTACTCCTATGCGGTCTTGCGTTGTGGTCTACGTACACAAAATTTTGAGCCCCAGTTTAGTTAACCATTTCCGGAATATGTTCAGTTAACAAATTTAGCGTTCAGAATTAACTACTTGATTTATAAAAATTAGATGAGGGCTCTTGTAATCTACGTTAACTGCTGCATATACCGTTAAAGAACCTCCCCCAAATGGTATTTTGTTTACTGTGCAATTTTCGCAATGACGCTCCCGATTTCCCTCTATACTCTTAACATGTTATCATCTGGAAGCCGACGTTCCCTTAATAACTCTGGATGTCTAACTGAACGAAATTATAAATTATTCACATGTAATCTTCTTTTAATGGTTTTTGTGGAAACTACAACACCACTGGCTACTTGTAAAGAGATCCTTAAAGAATTGTCCGTCACAAACCTCTTTCTTCAGGCCAAAGTTATCAAATATCTATTATTTCGACACGATGTTTCATTTCGTTGACCTCCCCTATAGATATAATGTGAATTTCCATTGGTCGTAAACCTATTGCATGCCATGATAATAATTTGGGAAGTGTTAATCTGCTCTGCTTCGGCGGACGCTTTATGACATTTCTGCCTGCATGATACGAATGACACGGTCATTCGTATCATGTGTTTGAAACTTGACTTGTTGGGTGACAAATTTTAAAACTCGTAGAAGGTATTGTTACCTGTGTTCAGTTGCTATGGAAAGTTTAGTTACTCCATATATCATGATCTCGCAGATACCCTACTAAATAACGGAAGCAACCAAATCGTTTTTTTGTTATTCTAGTACCCATGTTTTATTTTTATTAATTAATTTTTTTTTGTATTGTCAAATTTTAAATCGATTTTTTTTGACACAATTAATTTTTTGACTATACACCAGTATCACTGGATCTTTTATTTCATCTACGAAATACAACCCTAAGACAAAGTTCTTTGTTTTATGTACAAACATGATGAAAAGATTAATTTAAACCTCTGTTAAATGTGAAAATGTCAATATATTTTGAAAAAATTAAATAACTACCATAGAAACAAAAATGAAAAACAAAGGTGTGCGCCTACAAGTAATCTATCAATGGGCCACACTATCGAATATTTTTAATAATTGCCAGCTTCCTCTGTACCGCTCTAATAGGTGGTGCTAAGGATTATACTTAGTTCGTAGAATGATTGTGTTACATCGATGATCTCTGAGCTATTGAAATCTTCCTGGATACAAGCCAGCCAGTTTAGGGTAAAGGCCCAGAAATCGATCTCAGGAGGGTATCCTGTGACATAATCTCAAACTCAAACTTAAATATTCTTTATTGTTAAAGGAACATATAGTCCTTATCAATAAAGTAAGCTCTATAAAAATAAAAATATTAGGGTCTAATCATTGGAAAAATAAAATAAATAAACATACACTATAAACTAAGAAAATGCATATTATACAAAAAGGCTCAAATATAACGATAATAAAATCCACCATTAAATATATAATTTAATAAAATAGACACAAAGCTTTTAAGTACAGATTTTAGCCACAGAATCTAAAATTAGTCCTTAATAAAAAAACAATATATATGGAAATAAGTTATAATATGATTTTGCATCCAAGCTACATTTTCCTTTTTTCTTAAACATTTTAAGAGATTCTGTATTTCTAAATATTTGCGGGAGGTTGTTGTACATTTTTTTATTTTCATATAAAATTGATGTTTTAATATGTTTGTTCTGGGGATAGGAAGTGGGAGGTTTAAATTTTGTCTAGTATTAAAGGTCTTTTCAGTTATAGAATTTCCATGTGTTTTTTTTGTATGAGAGATATAGATTCATATTAAAAGGCAAGTAAGTGATAAAATTTTATATTTAATAAAAAGTGATATGCAATGTTCTAGGGCCCCAGCTTTGCATATGTAATGAACAACCCGTTTTTGCAAAATAAAAGTAGAATTAAAAAGTTGGTGGCTTCAGTAACCCCAAATGGCTATACCGTAAGTTTGGTATAAATTTACAAATGCAAAGTAGGGTATTCTTGCTGCAGTAATGCCGAACTCATTTGAAACAATACAAACGGCATAACAACACCTCTTACAACTTTTTGGTTTAGATTATTTATGTAGTTAATAAACTTCATTTTCAATGTGTATTCCCAAAAATGTCGTGTTTGATTTGTTTTCAACCTTAGTCAGATAGGTAAAGATTATCAAAGTTAAACTGAAACGTTAAAATATTAGTTTTGATAACATTAAAATAAGATGTTTGCTTCGCACCATTTCTTAATTAAGATCAGATCTCTTGAGATTGCTTTCAATATGTCTTCATTTGTATTTCGTCAGGCAATGGTAGTGTCATCCGCAAACAACGCAAAAGTTCCGTTTATGTTAAGATCTGTTAAGTCGTTAATGTATAATAGAAATAAAATGGGATCCAGGGCAGATCCTTGTGGCATCCCACAAGAAACTGTAGTTAAACTAGACATCTTTTCTCCGTAGCTAACTAATTGATTCCGATTTATTAAATATTACTTAAACCAGTTATAGCAGTTACCCTGGAATCCATAACGCTTTAACTTTTTAAGCAAAACTTCATGATTTACATAGTCGAAAGCTTTTGAGTTTAAACCAGAATAATTTTTTTCTAAAAATGAAAATGTTGCATCTCCGGTACTTTTTGAATTTTGAAAGCCAAACTGATTTACACTTAGTAGATGAAGCTTATTTAGGTGAGCAATGACACGCGTTTTTTGACCATCTTTTATATTATTTTTGAGAGTATAGGTAATCCGTGATTTGAGAGTATAGGTAATCCGTGATAGAGCGAAAGTTTGAAGGACATTCTTCACCGCCTTCTTTATGTATTGGCACTACTAAGCCTGTCTTAAGACAATCGGAAAAATATCCTCTTTGACAACTATTATTTATAGATTTAACCAAACAGCTTAAAGTAGTAGTGGGTAAGTACTCAAATATTTTTTTTGACATGCAAAACTTTTTTGACTGCATTTTTGTTTTTTTTTGGATTTTATTTTCTAAAATTTCTAGTTGGTCAGTATCCAAGAGTATCAAATTCGTTGTAATGTTTAAATGTAAAAAAGCAGTAGATTTTCATCTTTTGTTATATATTCTGTTAATTTTGCAGCAACAAAGCAATAATACTCATTAAATACATTTGGATGAATATTATTTTGCAGATTAGTTTTTGTACTTTTTGTCGAGCGCTCTTTAAGTTCATTAATTATTTTCCAGTTTGCACTCGATTTATTCGATACTTTAAATATTTCGCTGTAGTACATAAATTTGGCTCTTTTAATTAATTTTCTATAAAAGTTTCTATATGTACAATAATATTTTAAAAATGCAGTACTGCTTGTACATTTTTTAATATAATGTAGGGAGCGTAAATTTTTGGCGAATGTTTTAATACCCTTAGAGATCCAATATTTTTTCCGTTTTATTTTTAATCTCCATATAGAAAAAAGTTAACGCATTAATAATTAATGCAGTTTTTGTGGTGAATTTCGGGTAGAAATGGCTAATAGAGTGCAAGTAGAATAATCACAATATTTAAATACTAGAAATGCTCATATATATCAGAACACAAGTATGGACAAAAGGAAGAGATAGTGGATAAGCATTAAGTAGTTATTAATCTAGGGATAAATATTAAAAGGTTTAATCCGCTCCAGATAGATACTTATATTATTTTATATGGGCAATTTTATACTTCCTTTCTCCTGCCTCATATTAAACAAAAAGAGCATTTCCATATCCTGATTCTACGAAAGTATTGAATTCAAAGGGCATCTAGTTTCCTACAAGTTCTCTATCAGGTCTTAAGTCGTAAGTTATGATATGATATTTGAGACTTCCGGGTAAATTGTAAAGGAATGTAGGCGTGCTATTCGAAATTTAAATAAACAGTCAAAACGTATAAAAACAGCAGAAAAGTCGCATAGTACAGCAAGTTTAGGTAAAATAAAATGATATTAGCTTATTTTGAAAGACAAGAAAGTAAGAGGTGATGCCGGAGTACGTAGAGCCGAAACAACAACTTGTCGTGTGAAATGGGACTATGTTAATTCTGCTTTAAAATCCAGGATTAGAACTGGTATCTATACCATCTTGAAACTTACTGACCCATTTTTTTTTTGAAGAACCGCTATAGTATTCAAAAGGAGAATTCAAAATACATTGACAAAAGATGATGCCTTGGAAATAAATGCGGTTTTCTATGGTAAATTTCGGGTAAATATGACAGCAATGAACGGATATACACCCGAAATAAAAACTACTAAATAAACTAAATAATTTTTCCATACGTGAACGACTAAAAATCAACCCGCACCTCTGGATCTCTAACCCATTGCTCTAACGAATTGCGCTATCAAACCACTGATAAGTAATTCGTTAGAACTTGTACATATTCAAACCCACCAGTATCGTAACCATTGTTGATTCTGCCAAATATTTTAACGTTATGGCCCGGCATTCCTGACTGAACATCAAATCTGACATCGCTATTAGGTACCGTCCATATTAGTAAATTCATAATTTTTACGTTATACCCGTATAAGACAAATTGAATAGAAGTATTTTATCAGTTTGTTTTTAAACTGAAAAATATTTTTTGGTTGGTCAAATATTTCTAAAAAAAATATTTATCTGTATTTTCAGAAAGATTGTCTTTTGGAATTAGCAAACACTCAGTATCTGTATATAGGTACAACATAAGAAACCTTCACCTGAGGTTAGGCGAACATAGCGAAACTCAAACCATAATGAGTCCTCATATTGAGTATGGCTTAGTGTGCTGGCTTTTTCGAATCCCTCTGTGGTTAAAGAATTTTTGCAATATTCATTAAAATCATCTGCCGTTGGGTTAACACCATTTCTAATAAAATTTTGTAGTAAGTATTGGATGGACAACTTTTTACTACTGCTGTTATGTAAAACTAAATGACACACGTATTATGTTTGTGTTTCGGTCATATCGAAAAAAACATTGTTTAGAAAGCCGCTACTTGGAATATGAAGAAAATTATATTATTATGACAAGCCAGAAGATAAAATTATATATTCCTGAATCCCTTGTCAAGTTCCGAATTATAGATCCATTAAGCCAAGAACAAAAAACGTTATTATATACACACGTCAGAGATGAAACCGAATGTAGATCAAGATACATGATTATTTCATTATCTGGAAAATTTGAAGCAGCAGCAAAGAGGTATAAAATGTACTTATAAAGTTAATCAACGTTAATGCCTAGGTTTGGATTAACGGCAGGGATCAAGTGTTTGTGCGATATTACCCTGACCTTCAAAAAGTCTTAAAAACTTAAACTTCTTCTTTTCTTATAACTGGCTACCGGAACACAGCATATACGAAAAAAAGTACAAATTTTTATTTTGTTTCATTGTGGGTTAACCAATAAATGTATTTAACTCCTGTTATGTAAATGTTAGTATCAGAAGCACACGTTATAACAAAAATATACATTTAATATTTAATAACATAGCTTTCAATAGTCAGCTTGTTTTTAAATATAATTCTCACATTGAATTGCACTCAAAAAACTTCGTTTTGGCTATCGCGTCGCTTTTATATGAACAAACCCGAAAACACAACTATCGGAAATTTACAAATATGTCAAATAAACCTCATCCGTTTTAGTTTGGGAGCTGCAAACCTGTTCTAGTTTTTCTGAACGCGTGGGTTATCGTCTATACATGTTCTCAGGCTATTTTAAAGATGTCGTCTGATTAAGAATAGGATATATTACAAAATATAGTAAAAAAGAAATTAAAAGCCAAACTAATAAAATGAAAGTACGATTCATAGCATTTAAATAGTATTATTATTAAACTTAGGAACATATAATAGTACATATATATATATATATATATATATATATATATATATATATATATACACACATATATATATAGGTCGCCATCTTGTTTGCCGTAGTTGATTTTCACCAAAATATTACCAGGTCATCCCCATATAACCATTGGCCACAAGTTGAAGTCGATTGGGTAAGCAGTTTTTAAGCTATGATGAGAACTGACAGACAAATCGATGGAATCGATAAAACATAATATTTCGCATTTAGGAATGAACATAAAGATATGTAAAAGGGTGATTTTTTTCAGCCATTTGGTCCGCCATCTTGAATTCGTACCACCACAATTATACCAGTTCATCTTTATAGCACAATTAATTATTACACAAAATTTGAAATCATTTCATTAAGTAGTTTGTCAGGCTAAATTTTTAAATATTTTATTAAGACACCATTTTGTTTTGCCATCTTGGATTCGTACCAAAATTTTATCAGCCAATTCCTTAATAGCGGTTTTTGTGCAAATTTTGAAGTAAATTGGATAAATAGTTATTTAGTAATAATTTTTTTAACAATTCGTTACGCCACGCCGCCATTTTGTTTCGTCATATTGGATTTTTAGCAAAAAGTTACCAGGTCATTCCCATAAGATCCTTATTTTTTGACTAAAATTTGAAATCAATCGGATAGGTATTTTTTTAGCTATGAGCAGATAAACCGACAGAAGGCAGATCGACGGAATTGACAAATTATGTTTTTCGGCATCTAGGGACCTTGAAACGTAAAGATATGAAAAAATCTCGCAGGGTGATTTTTTGACGTTTACAATACTTCCTTCGTACAAGGGAAATAAAAATCTTTATCTTATCTTATCTTTGGAAAAGATAGCTGGAATTCACACACAAGACAAAACGACTTTATATTTTCAATTCATATATTTTTCCTTAAGATTAGCAATACTTTGACGTGTGTAAACATATTACTAACACCAATAAATATTGCCTATCTATTGTGGCTTTTTTTCAATTTTTTTTCAATACCCTATTTTTGAAATTAAAAAGCTACAAACTTGCTACAAAAACAAATTAAAAAGTAAATATTCTTCTTCCATTCTTCTTCCATTTAGTAATGCTGTCGTAGAGAGGGTGTTTTCCATAATGAATGCCGTGAAGACTAAAGCTAGAAACAGGATGAAGTTTGGGATGTTATCTGCTATTATTCAAATTCGTATTCATTTATCGGTTCAAAAAATTTGCTGTACCAAATTTGAACCAACAGATGAAATACGGCATTTCTTTCAGTCAAAACTACTTTATATGCCTGGGGAGACTGACAACTCAAGAGGCCAAGGACCAAACACAAGCAGGGCATGTGAAGACAATGATGGGTTTATGGAGATTATTACCATTTGTGCAGATGTTTATATAATGTATTTATTTTGTTCCTGTGATAATTAAATGTTTCAGATTATCTACATTATTTCAGGTGCTTTAATTTCTGCTTATTCTTTTCCATAAAATTTTTTAGATTAAAATAAAACATTTAAATAAAACCCACAGTTTCACACGTTTAATAAAATTTAAAAAATATTGCGATTTTGGGTTATTTTAAAATTTGGCATCCACATTAATCTGGCAACCCTGTACTGATGATGACCTTAAGTCAGAAACACGTGTCTATAGTTGGCCAACTTTCAATGTGGATTAGCGGTGGATTTCGATTTAATGACCCTCGGATTATAAATTTCGCCACAGGTGCCTATGTGCTGCTCCGTGGTAATAGAGTATCAACTCCGGCGAAGATTTCGGATGTTCTCTTTGTAACCTCTGGTGTGGTTTTGTGTATTAATTTTGACGCTAGTTGTACTCGTCCCTCAACTAGTTGACTATTGTTATATATAAGTTAGAAACACGTGTCTATAATTGGCCATATATATATATATATATATATATGCCTATATATATATTTATATATATATATATATATGTATATATATATATATATATATATATATATATATATATATGCATATATATAAATATAAATATATATATATATATATATATATATATATATATATATATATATATATATATATATATATATATATATATATATATATATATATATATATATATATATATATATATATATATATATATATATATATATATATATATATATATATACATATATATATATATATATATCTAAATATATATATATATATATATATATAGGCACCTGTGGCGAAATTTATAATCCGAGGGTCATTAAATCGAAATCCACCGCTAATCCACATTGAAAGTTGGCCAACTATAGACACGTGTTTCTGACTTAAGGTCATCATCAGTACAGGGTTGCCAGATTAATGTAGATGCCAAATTTTAAAATAACCCAAAATCGCAATATTTTTTAAATTTTATTAAACGTGTGAAACTGTGGGTTTTATTTAAATGTTTTATTTTAATCTAAAAAATTTTATGGAAAGGAATAAGCAGAAATTAAAGCACCTGAAATAATGTAGATAATCTGAAACATTTAATTATCACAGGAACAAAATAAATACATTATATAAACATCTGCACAAATGGTAATAATCTCCATAAACCCATCATTGTCTTCACATGCCCTGCTTGTGTTTGGTCCTTGGCCTCTTGAGTTGTCAGTCTCCCGAGGCATATAAAGCAGTTTTGACTGAAAGAAATGCCGTATTTCATCTGTTGGTTCAAATTTGGTACAGCAAATTTATTGAACCGATAAATGACTACGAATTTGAATAATAGCAGATAACATCCCAAACTTCATCCTGTTTCTAGCTTTAGTCTTCACGGCATTCATTATGGAAAACACCCTCTCTACGACAGTATTACTAAATGGAAGACTCAGTGCAAATTCTGCTATTTCCTTGAAGCAAAAAGTTCCTTCAGCATCAGTGTATTCAAAAACTTTAGCCCAGAATGTGCAAGAATCGATGTCAAGGTTTTCGTTTTCAAACCATTTTATTAAGGGGATTTTACGCCACTGTTGTTCTAGGGCATCCAGATCACATGTTTTCCCTAGGAATGATAATAGAAGGTCTTTAAAAGAAGGTTGAAAAGATTCAAACAAATTGAATTTTTTTGGAAGTCACTGAAACAATTCCTGGCATATTTTAATAAGAAACTGTTGGCAATGCTGTTTGATGTGGTTTAGCACCTCTTTGGTAACGGTTCTTATTTCTGCGTAGGATTGAAATTAAACCCCAAATCTACATTCTCCACTTGGTTTTATATTTCTTTTCATAAACTGCCCATTTTCCCATTTTGCCTTCTTGTTTTCGCAGTAAACCGGTAACTATCAAGCCAATTCAATTTATCTCCGGTTCGGTCGGTTGATTGAGTTGTCTGGTAACTTTACGCCAATATTATCAGAGAGGAAATACTATAACATAAAAGATGAAATCAGACATATTTTTTTGGATAGCGCAATTTTTTTGAACAAAAAATCAAAAAATAGGTCACAAAATTGTTTCGGAAATAGCCCAATCTAACAACACTGCATCAAAACTTAGTACAAAACAACCAACCACACCAGAATCACCAACAGGAGCAAAATCGACATTTGTGGTTACCAAGAGAACATCCGAAATCTTCACCGGACTTAATACTCTATTGCTACTATTACTATAATATATATATATATATATATATATATATATATATATATATATATATATATATATATATATATATATATATATATATATATATATATATATATATATATATATATATATATATATATATATATATATATATATATATATATATATATATATATATATATATATATATATATATATATATATATATATATATATATATATATATATATATATATATATATATATATATATATATATATATATATATATATATATATATATATATATATATATATATATATATATATATATATATATATATATATATATATATTGTGCAAATGCGCGTTCACACATCTTTATCAAACATCTTTATCAAACATTTTTAGCCGGAAAAGATATTTGTAGAACAGCACAAATATATCATTTTTGCAGGTACAAAATGGTCTACGAGAAGAGTTGCTTTGTATTGCAAAGTACTCTCCTGCGATCATTATTTCTACCCTCATCAGGCCGGCTCGTATCCAGTGAGATCTGAATGACTTACAGATTGCTCGATATGACAAGATCAAAAACGAACTATCAATCATATGGAACAGTACTACGAGCTACAAGTAAAACTTACCGCTCCGGGAATTTCCGGCTGCAGACCCACAAGAATTTCGGCAAAGCATGTATTAGCACCATCATGATTTTAGTATCTACCCCCGCATGATGGTGATAATGCATGCTTTTCCGAAATAGCTATGGGTCTGCAGATAGAAATCCCCGGACATATATAAAGATATATATTATATATGTCTAGATATATATATATATATATATATATATATATATATATATATATATATATATATATATATATATATATATAAATATATATATATTAATATATATACATAGTAAAGTACTCTTACTTTTTAAAATGGAAAAAGTTTAGTAGAAGAAGTTATTCAGAAATGAAACTAATATTATAATTTAAAATTAGAGCCTTAAAGGGCCAAATTATGAATAGGCGGGTAACTTTACCAAGCAGATAACTGTCAAAGACACGATTGTTGAGACAATTGTAACTATGGTAAATATCTGTTGGGCAAAATTATCAGCCTATTCATAATTTGGCCCTTATCAATAATTATATTTTTGTAAAATATTTTGAATTGTAGTGGTACATTTTCCACCAATATTGTATTACAATGCGTTATGATATATCTGGATGTATCTGGTGATTGTACATATTAAATTATGGTATGGTAAAAAATGGTATTCAGAAGTTGTTATTTTTTTAACCTTCCTATACAGGTAAGTACCATGTCACCTACAGTGGAACAAGTTCACCTTCATCTCGAAGGTGACACAAAACAACTCACTTTAGAAAGTAAAGTGAAATGCTAAGAATGGACATTAAAAAAGCGCCATCTAGCGACTGCTTATAACTAATATTTTCAAGGCGGGACGTTTAAATCATAGTTCTCATGAATATTTACTTTTTAATTTGTTTTTGTAGCAAGTTTGTAGCTTTTTAATTTCAAAAATAGGGTATTGAAAAAAAATTGAAAAAAAGCCACAATAGATAGGCAATATTTATTGGTGTTAATAATATGTTTACACACGTCAAAGTATTGCTAAACTTAAGGAAAAATATATGAATTGAAAATATAAAGTCGTTTTGTCTTGTGTGTGAGTTCCAGCTATCTTTTCCAAATGTTATATCGGCTAATCCGATAAAATATTCATTGATGGGGTAACGGAATAGATAAAGATTTTTATTTCCCTTGTACGAAGGAAGTATTGTAAACGTCAAAAAATCACCCTGCGAGATTTTTTCATATCTTTACGTTTCAAGGTCCCTAGATGCCGAAAAACATAATTTGTCAATTCCGTCGATCTGCCTTCTGTCGGTCTATCTGTTCATAGCTAAAAAAATACCTATCGATTGACTTCAAATTTTAGTCAAAAAATAAGGATCTTATGGGAATGACATGGTAACTTTTTGCTAAAAATCCAATATGACGAAACAAAATGGCGGCGTGGCGTAACGAAATGTTAAAAAAATTATTGCTAAATAACTATTTATCCAATTTACTTCAAAATTTGCACAAAAATCGCTATTAAGGAATTGGCTGATAAAATTTTGGTACGAATCCAAGATGGCAAAACAAAATGGTGTCTTAATAAAATATTTAAAAATTTAGCCTGACAAACTACTTAATGAAATGATTTCAAATTTTGTGTAATAATTAATTGTGCTATAAAGATGAACTGGTATAATTGTGGTGGTACGAATTCAAGATGGCGGACCAAATGGCTGAAAAAAATCACCCTTTTACATATCTTTATGTTTTAACATTCCTAAATGCGAAATATTATGTTTTATCGATTCCGTCGATTTGTCTGTCAGTTCTCATCATAGCTTAAAAACTGCTTACCCAATCGACTTCAACCTGTGGCCAAAAATTAATGGTTATATGGGGATGACCTGGTAATATTTTGGTGAAAATCAACTACGGCAAACAAGATGGCGACCTAGTGTAACGTTAAAAAATTATTACTGAAAAACTAAATATCTAATTTACTTCAAATTTTCCACGAAAATAAAGTATTATATAGGAATAAGTAAAATACTAGGACTAGTAAAATATTTAAATAATCAGCCTGAAAAACTATTTACTAGATTAATTTCAAACTTTGTGCAAGCATTCAGTGTGGTATAAAGGTAAACAGTAAACCTGTGATACGAATTCAAGATGGTGAAAAAAAATGGCGGCAAAATAAATTTTTAAAAAAATCATCGTAAAAAAATCCTTATTCAATCGGCTTTATATTTTGCAGACAAATTAAATGTGATATAGCGGACAAACTGTATAGGCCGTAGAGAACAAAGCGGGTGCTTCACTAGAATGCTAGAAAAGGCGGAACAAAATGGCGGCTTAATAAAATATTTAAAAATTCAGCCTGAAAAAACTGCTTAATGGTTCGATTTCAAATTATGCGCCATAACTAATTGTGATACAGAGATTCAAATATTATAGAGGCAAATAAAACATGAAGTCTTCCTCCATAAAGTTTAATTGGAATTAAATTTTTATTCGACATGTTTCTAAGAGTGATCTCATAATCTTCAGGAAACAACAAATATAATTAATATCATGTTTACTTTTTTTTAAATATACTTACCTGGAGATGAAGTTATCTTTATTCGAAACACGTTGTATAGTGATTTAATTTCAATTAAACTTGGTAAATTTCATTTGTGTCTAAATATGTATATATGAACATGTTTTATTTATTAAAATTATGTAGGCATACCTAATTACCTATTTATAGTTTAATTTGTTTTTTTTTCATTTGGTCATCACTGAATAGGTACCTATCTAGTCGCGTATCTAATAAACAGGGAATTAAAATTTACTCTACATTTTTACTAATTTATAATTGTTAATATTTCTTTAACAAATTGATTTTATTAAAACTATTTGTAGAAAAATGAAGTTTGTTACGATCTCATATTTTCTTGACCTAACGAAAAAGGTAGTGCTACCGATTAATATTTGGTACGAGAGTGAGGACTATTGTACGCGTCGGCGTCCGCGGTCGCCCGATGACGTACACTTGTACTCGGCGGGGACTGCGGTAAGGGGAAGCATAGTGTAACTTATTAGTGTTTACAGGCCTTGGTTTTTTCAGGCTGATTATTTATGCATTTATTTTTATTGCTGTCTTATTAATCTATTTTGATTCCTTCTGATTTACTTGGTGACCCATTGAGATCATTTTTTAGGTTTTTTTTATCTTTTGCGTTTTTTTTTGTATATTGAAGGTAGCTTTAAAAATTACCATAGTAGGAGCAATCTTTTGTAAAATGAATGAATTCTTGTGTATGCATTTTTAAGGGTAAGTGGAAGAGAAGGAATGAACAACAAGCTAAACTTCGCCCTTTTAGGAAATAAAATGAGGCATATTTGTGTTATATATTTCCTAAATCAAGCCTAATATTATTATAATTATTATTATTATATGACACTTAATTTTTGACATACAGACAAACTGCCAGACAGACCAACGGAATTGAAAAGAGAGGGTTTTTAGCATCTAGGGACGCTAAAGATATGTAACACCTGAGAGGGTGATTTTTTTTTAAGATTAAAAACATTTTATTTGGCCGACATTTTGTTCCGCCATCTTGAATTAGTATTACGATTTTACTAGTTCATCTTTATACCACAATTGGCACACAATTTGAAATCAGTCGATTAAGTAGTTTTTTCAGGTTGAATTTATAAATACTTTATTAAGCCGCCATTTTGTTCCGCCATCTTGGATTCGGACCAAAATTTTTTACCACTAAGACTAATTCACAATTTAAAGTGGGAATTAACACTAATTCCCAGTTTAAAGTGGGAATTAAAGTAAACACTTTCGATAGGTGGGTGGTAAAAGTTGATGGCGTAGTAAAAAATTAATTAAATAAAAACAATATTTTTAATCACCATCAACCGATCAATGTATTCTTAATACATGGACATTCGATAGGTGGGGTGGAAAATAACAAAAGTGGAGTAAAAACATTATTTATTTTTGAAAATGCAATAACATGTTTATCATTATCTCAAATTAAACGAAATTTTGCAAGCAGATAGACTAATATTCACTTAACATATGGTCTTTCCCTTGATGGGGTGGCAAATGATACGTGAGGAGTAAAAAAATATATATATTTTTTAAATTAATTATCTCTTAGCATTACTTCAAATTTAAAAAAAATGCAGACAGATGGAATAATAGACAGATGAATAATTTTTGAAAATCCATTATCAATTTTACTTTAACTTAAAAATTACCATAAATGGTTTTTCGCCAGATGGGGTGGCAACTGAGAAGAGCGGACTAAAAAAATTCATTTATTTTTAAAAATGCAAATTTCCTTTTATCATTAGCACATATTAAACAACATTTTGCGAACAGATGGACTAATATACATTTAATATATGTTTTTCTCTAGTTGATGAACTAAACGGCAGGGACGGAGTAAAAAATTAATTAAATGTTAAAAATGCAGTTTCTCTTTTATCATTACTTCAAATTTAACAAAATGTAGCTCATAGATGAATTAATATGCACCTAATAAATTGCTTTTAGGTGGGGTAACAAACGGCAGGGGCGGAGTAAACAACGAATATAAAATTTTACTCCACAACTGTCGTTTGCCACCCTGCCTAACAAAAGACCACATATAAAGTATGTATTAGTGTATGTGTTTTGGTAAATTTAATAAAAGAGATATTCCATTTTTAAAATTTATTAATTTTTTACTCCGTCCCTGTCTGGCTCCTCATCTAGGAAAAGATAATATATTAAGTGTGTACTTGTGACAGCTCTGCGTAATAGTAATGGAAACATATTGCCTTCTTATTGTAACTAAATCTTTTGACTTCTGTTTCAAAATATTAAGGGCGTATCCCCAATCTCATTTTATAATGATCATCATAGTACATTGCTGATTGTTTTTTTTATTATAAAAATAAAAAATAATAACTTATTTCTGTTTAAGATACATAAATATGTTTATCTAGTTCCCTCGTTTTGACAGAGGCGTAGTTCGTTAAAAAAAAAACCTAATTTGAAAAAAGAAACAAATGAATTCTTTCATTTAAAATTTCAATCTATGTAGAAAATTTACCAGATAATGTCTCATCTTACTGTTACATTCTATCAATTCGTGATTTTCAATGCACAATTAGAAACAATTTTAAATCTGGTTAAAAACTAGTCATAAAAGCAAATAATACCTTGCCAAACCTGAAAGGCTCTAATTATGCTAAATAATTTGAACAGTGTCACCTAATTAATAAGTATTTTATTATGCGGTCTCGTGATATTTACCTATCAAATTTGCGCTCTTGCTACGCTAGTAATTACGTAAAAGATATAAAAATGCCGAAAATGATGCTGGAGATCGAACAGTTTTTATGATGTTTTGAATATCAAATCTGTCAACATAAGCAAATAAGAATAAGTATCCCTCTTTTGTTTTGAACCAATAATTGTTTTCTTTTGAGTCATTAAGCATAATAAAATCATAGCTGATGAATAAATTAGTATCAAAACGTTAACAACTGGTAGAACTTAACTCATCACCAAAAAAATGCCTGCAGTCTAATAGAATAAATAATTAAAGAAAAATTGCAAGCGATATACATATTGCATTATCTTTCTGTTCTCCTCAATGTCGGACTGTTTTTTTCCGAATCACTGTCTTTTTTATTTCATTTACAGAGTTTCCCTCTAACCCCCACTCTAGTTAAGCCACTGATTTGTAAATAACTCAATATGAGTACTGGTAGGTGTATACTCTACATTTGCTTTTAGAGAAAAAGGGGCAATTTCAAATATTACTCAATATACTGAATCTGATTGGTAAAAGCTTTATTTAAATCATCAAAATCCGTAAATCATAAAATGAAATCTGAAACATAGTATATTTTGATAAATGAGGTATATATACAAACAATACATTAATGAAACTAAGTAAGGTATTTAAAATATTGCGCATTTACATCCTGTGAGTAGGCCAAATACTGTGGGAAAACATTTAATACATTAAAAAATAACACCAGGCTCCTCGATTCGCCTACATTCGATTTCTATTCGCTCCTTTAAATCCTCGAGGTCGTTGAGCATAGTTTTATACAGCACATTTTTAAGGTTACCTTCAATCCATCTTCCAAAAAAATATTGTCTAAATATTCTCGAACATTCTGAGCAAAATATGGTGGAGTACCAACCCGCGAAACCATATTTCATTTCATTACCTAAAAAAATCAAGCTTAAATACTTAATACAGCAAGTAAAGTATGGAACTTATAATTATTCGGAAATAGTTCTGCAATAGCTGGGACAATTTCCGTCTTTAAAAGATTCAAATATTATTTTTACACCCTTTATACCACACCAAACAGTTATCTTTATGGGGAAATTGGTTATGATTTTCACGTATCCAATATATATATATATATATATATATATATATATATATATATATATATATATATATATATATATATATATATATATATATATATATATATATATATATATATATATATATATATATATATATATATATATATATATATATATATATATATATATATATATATATATATATATATATATATATATATATATATATATATATATATAAATTTTCACTCAAAAAAAAATTGCTTCGTCCGAAAAAATAATTTGATTGAGAAAAGTTAGATTGGCATTGCCACGTTCCACCATGATTTATCAAAATTCCAAGCGCCTATCGTGATCATCCTCAAAGAGTTCTTGCACTGAAGTTATTCTGTATGAATGACACTTTCGGTTTTTAGATGTCGGTCTACGGACATGTGTGAGACGTCATTTACTTTTCCAGTTTTACGAAATGTTTTGTATTAATTTTACTTATAGTAAATTTAGTTATTGGATTTCAGTTAGGATATGTGTCATTTAAAACATTACAAATATTTTGCATCTTGAATTTCAATTCTTTGGGTTTCAGTTAAACGATACATTTTTGTAAATCATCAAAACTGGCATTATCAAACATATCAGGTAACCTTTTGTGTGCAGGTGTTTTAATAAAAGGTAATACATTGTAATATGAATATTAGACCCTTATTTTCGCAAAAATTGTTGACCTTTATAAAAAGTGCTCATAATAAAAAGTATTGAAAATTTTACGCAGATCTTAAAAAGGTATTTCCTTTTATAAGAGAAAAACGCCAATGGCTCACGCATAATTTAGTACCTAAGTGTACATATTTTCATTAAATTCAGGTAAGCGATACCTAAGATATTTGTTTCTTTACTTTTCTTACACGCTATATATATATATATATATATATATATATATATATATATATATATATATATATATATATATATATATATATATATATATATATATATATATATATATATATATATATATATATATATATATATATATATATATATATATATATATATATATATATATATATATATATATATATATATATATATATATATATATATATATATATATATATATATATATATATATATATATATATATATATATATATATATATATATATATATATATATATATATATATATATATATATACATATATATATTTTTGGCTTTTTCGCAACTGAATAAAAATATTTAACTTTAAATTAATTGAAGCAAATATTTAATATAATTACATACCTCAACATGTAGACTAGTCTGTCTACGGAATGTTTCGATACATTATAAACAATATTATTTAAGCAAGCATAAGAAATTATATCATTTACCTTAAGTTTTTATAGACACATAGTAGTTGTACAAATACTTTCGTCTTATCGGGACTCATCAGTGCGCCGATCGTAAGAGAGAAACATTAAATAATAGAAAAGAATCACCTTTCAATCCAAAAAAGAGAAGATCACTTATTTAATTGACATGGCTGTCCCCAACGACGAGAACATCTAAGCGAAATACAGTGAGATGATAGCCAAATACACCGACTTGGCAATGGAAGTAAAAAGGTTGTGGAAACAGGAGAGAGTCATCATTGTCCCTCTCGCCATATCAGTAACAGGTCTCACCCCAACAACGTTTCCACCGCATTTGACTCAATTAGGCCTTACTACAAACATTCACAGGAACATCCAGAAATCGGTCATTTTGAAAATATGTAACATCGTTAGATCATTTCTTAATACACAATAGTTGTTAACTTTAAGGTTTTTTACTTAGTCCCCGACATGAAGCAGTGACTAAAAATGCTGGTTTGATATACCACGTACAGAGATCCAAAAACTAAATATATAGAGGCTCCCTTTTAAAATTAAAAATGTTTGGTCATTTCCGGCTAAACCCCTTTAATCCGGGCAATTTTATCGTTTTTTGTTATAAAAGGCATTTTTTTTAAAGGAATACACTATAATATATTACTTTTTTAAAATCTGCCGAAAATTCTCAATACTTTTTATTAAGAGCAATTTTTATGAAAGTCAACAATTTTTGCGAAAATGAGGGTCTAAAATACCTGAACCCAAAAGGTTATCTGATATGTTTGACAATGTCAGTTTTTTTTAAATGTGTTTAGATTATTTGTTGCGTTTAGATTGACAAACAAAAATATTTTTTGGCTTTTTCGCAACTGAATAAAAATATTTAACTTTAAATTAATTGAAGCAAATATTTAATATAATTACATACCTCAACAATTTTTGCGAAAATGAGGGTCTAAAATACCTGAACCCAAAAGGTTATCTGATATGTTTGACAATGTCAGTTTTTTTTAAATGTGTTTAGATTATTTGTTGCGTTTAGATTGACAAACAAAAATATTTTTTGGCTTTTTCGCAACTGAATAAAAATATTTAACTTTAAATTAATTGAAGCAAATATTTAATATAATTACATACTTCAACATGTCGACTAGTCTGTCGTCATGTTCAGTTGCGAAAAAGCCAAAAAAGATTTTTGTTTGTTAATCTAAACGCAACAAATAATCTGAACACATTTAAAAATACATTATAGATGGCTGCAAACTATCATTTTATCATATCTAGGTTACATGTCAAAAAAATTGATAAATTTTAAAATTTTGAAATTAATTCTTTTCTATTATTTAATGTTTCTATCTTACGATCGGCGCACGTATGGGTCACGATAGGATGAAAGTATTTGTACAACTACTAT
The DNA here is from genome assembly GCA_030620095.1 of Kuschelorhynchus macadamiae. Taxonomy (NCBI): domain Eukaryota; kingdom Metazoa; phylum Arthropoda; class Insecta; order Coleoptera; family Curculionidae; genus Kuschelorhynchus; species Kuschelorhynchus macadamiae. The sequence goes on along the minus strand of JAUTXW010000278.1, from coordinate 1,098,517 downwards.
GCGTCTATAAAAACTTAAGGTAAATGATATAATTTCTTATGCTTGCTTAATAATATTGTTTATATTATGTATCGAAACATTCCATGATCATTTTAGTATGTTAAGGTACGAGTGACTGTTAAAAGAAAAAAATCTGTTGAATAAATCTATTAATAATAATATTAAAATAAAATGAGTGAATCAGTTGGAGAAAGAAATCGATCCATTCCGCTTCAGACAATTAGCCTCGAAGAAATTATACCAGGAGTTCAAGAAGAAAATATACCATTAGTTCGAGTAGAAAATAATGGGATTGTTTTAAAAAATTTGAATAAAACTGAGAGTGAAGAGAAAAAAGTGTTTTGTGCTATTTGTTTTGAAATAATCGAATATTATGATTCATGTAGACCAAATACATGTTCCCACATTTTTTGTTTAAAATGTATTTTAAGATGGAATGATGAAAATGGTTGTTCTATAATGGTAAACAATTGTCCTGTATGTCGCACTAGATATTACTATTTGGTACAAATCTTCAAAGATGTAATTAGACATCATTTTGTTGTAATTTTAAAAAGAGGATAATATTTTTTATAATTTGTGTTTGTGAAAACTCTGGTAATAAATAATTTTGTAAAAAAAAGTAAATGTAAATATATATAATAATTGACACACATTTTTTCATTTTCCTATATTGAAACGACAACAATGATCTAACAAGTTTTTTAATACATACTAATTTTCACATTACATAACAAAACAATTGTTATGGGTTTACACAAAAAGTGCCACGCCCTAAAATGGCACCACTTTTGCAAATGGAAGCTTAAATTTTCTTATGGGAATTTACATGTAAAAATGACGGTTTTGATTGTCAGACCGGCATAGCCTAATCTACTACTTTTTAATTATACTAATAATATTAATATAATTTGCATCAAGTAAGAGAAAACTCAATTGAATACAGAAACAAGCGTTAACAAAATGTTATGCTAATATATGAGTGCTTCTAGTGGCAGTTGACATAATCGACACTTTTTTTTTACATATGATTAGCTATTTCATTTACAAATACAGTGTCAGATGTTAGAATAAAAAGAAGTATTTTGCATATAGCAATGAAAATATATAACCGCTTATAGTAACAGTTGACATTTTTTAAAATTAATATTGTTGACGTATTCTACTTATTATCTTTACAATTTATGTTTAAAATTAATATTTTTGATATAATCTACCCATTACGTTTATAACCTATATTTAAAATTAATATTGTTGAAATAATCTACCCATCACCTTTACAAACTATGTTTATTATTAATATTTAACAACATAATTTTCTATCTCTTTTTTTTCATTTTTGTTGCAGTAAAAGCAAGCATGTTCAGGAATTAGTAGAAAAAGATGTATCCTACAAATAGCACAATGTAAATCAGAAGCACTAACAACATAGGCTCTTTTGTAGTGGCAGCTCACATGATCGGACTCCCCTCTCCGTAAATATCTCATGTGAATTGCACTACAAGGAAGGCAAATAGCAAATGTTCCTAGTCTTCGACTTTCAATTTTAGAGTAGCTTTGTATAACACATACATCTTTTTCTTCAAAATTATTAAATAATTCACTAGCCCTAAACTTGCTTACTTTTACGTCAGCCTCGGTTCCTAAATTTAGCAATTGTCCATCCATGTCCACTCCTTCGTCAATTTCCTGATCATCTTCCTCCATCTCTTCTTCTTCCTCCTCAATATAATTAATGTCTATGTTACATAAGAATGATCTTCTAACAAGCCTAGATGATTTGTCCAAAAATGAATGTTTATAAGTGATGGAATCGCCTTCCAAGTTAATAAAAATTTCTTTTCTTTCTTCAATTTGAGCGGCGTTCTCCACATTATTTTCTTCAATTTGGTCAGCGTTTCCAATCATATTTTCTGCCATCGTTAGGAGCTTTAGATTTAGATAGATATATTTGATAAAAAACAATTTTGGTTATAGCTTATAAAATAATATCGACAACTGATATTACAGCGAATGATACTGTATGATCGTCGAGTGGATGTTCTTAAGTATATATCCCATCAACCACCACTTTTACTACCTGCAATACTTAATTTTTTTTTTTTTTTTTTTTTTTTTTGCTGTCCCTTTCCCTGTCAGTTTCCTCGGGGGGGGGGGGGCCAAGGGGGGCTTCGCCCCCTCCCCGCTCCCCAACCCCCCTTTAACCCCCCTCACCCTCACCTTATCTTCTTTCTCTCCCTTCCTTCTTTCTCTTTTTTATATGTTTCTCCGTTTTCCTTCCTTCTCCTTTTTCCTTCCTTCTCCTTTTTCCTTCCTTCTTCTTTTTCTTTCCTTCTCCTTTTTTCTTTTCTTCTTTTTTAATCTAACCTAACCTAACCTAACCTAACCTAACCTAACCTAACCTAACCTAACCTAACCTAACCTAACATAACCTAACCTAACTTAACTTAACCTGAAGAGGGTAGCCCGAAATTGGGGAACCGGGATTTTAGTCTCGGAAATTCAGGGGTCCGGGGGGGGGGAGGGGGAGGGGGGAAGGGGGGGAGGGGGGTAAGGTTGTTGATCGGCTTGGGAAAGTGGTTTTTAGAGATTGTCGTTCAACTTTAAGTAGGACACATGTGATTAACTTTTGCATATAAAATCGCCTCAGCGAAGAGACGAATGCAATTGATTTCTGCATTCACACTGTGCAGAGCTCGCGAGTTTTCTGGTGTTTACATTGTGTCTATTTGGTAAATTTTTATTTTTATTTCTAACATTTTTATTTGGCAAGATTTAATTCTTATATATATTGGTGACATTTTTATGTACATTTGTGGCATTTTTATTTGTTATTACGATTTTTTTCATAATGGACAATTTTTTGGCATCGAGTAGCAAAATAATTGACAATGACTTTGACTTATACACATGTACTCAAATGCAGAATTTTGCAAACCAACAAAACAATGAAACAGACGTATTTACAACTAGTCAACAACAAACTATTCAGGACTTGAATGAAATTATTTATAATAGCCAAGTTCAGAATAATGCCAACAAACACAACAACGAAAAATATTTATTTACAGCTACTCAACAACAAACTCTTGACGATCTTAATGACATTATTGACAACAAAACGGACTTAATTACAACAAAAACTAAACAAACTCTTGAAGAACTGAATGACATTGACGAAACTGAAAATTCTAGCTATGAGGATATTGTTTGTTTTCAAAAATCTAATCCAAATTATTTAACATTAAAATCGCCAATTAATTCTCCGAGACCAATTTGCTCTCCCTTTTTGTTTAGTGAAAATTCTGATTCGGAAGAAGAACAAATTGATCAAAATTTAAGTTTGGCTATTTGTCCTACTAATTCACCATATGATATTGTAAATTCTGATTCGCAAGAAAAACAAATTGATCAAAATTTAAGTTCGGCTATATCTTCTATTAATTCACCATATGCTATTGTAAATTCTGATCCGCAAGAAAAACAAATTGATGCAAATTTGACTTCGGATATTTCTCCTAATAATTCACCAGTTGAACAAAATTCAATTTCGAAACCATCATTTATCATTAAAAAAAAATTTAAAATTAATAAAAAAAATAAAAAACAAATAGCAAACCTTAAGTGTCTGGGTTTCGCTATTCAAAATTTAACTAATTTGATCACAATTAAAAAGGGAGACGAAAGTACGGTGAATTATGTTAAACAGGCCTTTGACAAATTAGTTGACTCATTTGAAGAAATGGATTCATAAAGTCAATTAATTTCTATTGCTTTTTTCAAAATTTGACTATAACTAAATAAAAATGCACAATATTAATTTTATTATTATACAAAGAACTTCAAAAATGCAATTGCTTTTTTCAAAATTTGACTATAACTAAATAGAATTGCACAATATTAATTTTATTATTATTATTATTATGCAGAAAACTTCAGAAATGCATAAGTGTGTAACATGTAATAAAGTCTTTACTAGAAAGGATAATTTACTGCGACATATTAAAAAACATGTTAACGGAAATTCCACAAAACTCAACAGTTGGTTGAAAAAACCAAAGCTTGTTAAAGGTAAGAACATTTTATTTTTCATGTCATATTTTGTAAAATATTTTGTAAAATATTTTTTTCTTAATTTATATAGATTCTACAAATATTGTAAAATATTGTAAAGAATGCAAGAAAAATATAAACCAAAGTCTATGGGGTGGACATCTTCGATCTAGTGTGCACAAGAACAATTCCAAAATAGGCTTGGAGGAAGGTGTTGAAATTATCAAGTCAGCATTCAGGGAACGAATAATATCTTATAGGATTTCCTCACACCAAAACTTCATAAATGTGAAAGAATATTTTCAACATTTGGAATACAAAATTGCACATCTAATAGATCAAGAACTGCAGAAACATAAATGTATCAAGCTAAATATGGAACTGTTCGGTTTCTATTTTAACCCCAGCAGCGACAGCTATGATGTCAAATCTTTTAATGCGCCGTTCCAAGTCATTTGCCAGGGATATCAGAAAAAAGAACTGTTAGAGCAAATCTGCACCATTATTGACCAGAAAGCTGACGAATTTGCAGAAAGAGATTCAGGTAAAGAATTTATTTTCGATTTTACAACAGCAACAAAAAAGTAATTTTTTAATTTTTACGTTGCAGGATGGGCTTTGATGAATTTACTTCATTTGGAAATTAATGTTAACAAGCACAATCCGCTGAGAGCCTCATCTTTTATCGAACTTCCTCAAGAGATCGAGACGTCAAGCTGTGATCAACATTAGGAATGATGACAACTTTTGCTTCGCCTGGGCAGTTGTGTCTGCTCTTCACCAACCACGAGGATTAGATTTTGAAACTTCATCCTACCCACACTACTCTTCTGTTTTGGATATGTCAGGTATAGAATTTCCAATGTTGCTAAAGAACATTAAGATTTTTGAAGAAAAAAATAACATTTCTATTAATGTATATGGATTAGAAATTATAAATCCTAAAAAGGGGTATGAAGTAATTGGTCCACTTTATTATTCATCGAATAAAAAAAATCAACATGTCAATTTATTGTTAATAAGTGATGATGATGAAAAAACTTTTCATTATTGCTATATTAAAGATTTATCAAAACTAGTTTCTGCACAAATTTCTAAACATCACGGAAAAAAATATATTTGCGATGGTTGTTTACAATATTTCCCTACAGAAGAAAATTTATTACAACACAATAGCTATGATTGTGATCATTTACGAATTAACCTACCTTCTAAAGAATTAATAAAAGATAAGTTTGGAAACTATTCATATGATAATATTTTGAAATTTGTAAATTATCATAAACAAATGAAAGTTCCTTTCGTGGTGTATGCAGATTTTGAATGCATTTTAAAGCCTTTAAATAATGACAATGTTGATAAAAATCCTAATACTTCATACACCTTAAAAAAATATGAACATATTCCACATTCATTTGCCTATTACATTAAATGTTCCTTCGACGATAATTATTCTAAATTTGAAAAATATAGAGGTCAAAATTGTGATACATTATTTATAAATTCTTTAGAAAGAGATGTGTATAACATATACAATAAATATTTAAAGGCTCCTAAAAAAATGATCCCTTTGAACGAACTGGACAAAATTTATCATAACTATGAAAAAGTTTGTCATATTTGTAATAAACCTCTTTTAAATGACAGGGTTGCAGATCATTGTCATATAACCGGTCTTTATAGAGGTCCAGCTCATTCACTCTGCAACATAAATTACAGAATACCTAACTTTATTCCAGTTATATTGCATAATTTGCGTAATTATGATTCTCATCTATTTCTTAAAAAATTATGCTTAAACAAAGAACAACTAACAGTTATCGCACAAAACAAGGAAAAATATATTTCATTTGAAAAGCTTATTCATGTGGATAACTATTTTGATAAAAAGACACAAAAGGCTAAGAAAAAAAATATATCATTAAGGTTTATTGATTCTTTTCAATTTCTATCCCATTCTTTATCAAAACTCTCTGAAAGCTTAAAAGATGAACAATGTAAGGAAATAAAAAAAATTTTCAATGATGAAGAAAGATTTAAACTTATTCGGCAAAAAGGTGTATTTCCTTACAGTTATATTGATGATTATTTAAAATTAGAAGAAACAACTTTACCTCAGAAAGACCAATTTTATAATACTTTAACGGATGAGCACATCAGTGATGCAGAATAACAAAGAGCTGTAAAGGTTTGGCAATTGTTTAAATGTGAATCTCTTGGTCAATACTCCGACGTTTACTTACTCTCTGATACTTTACTTTTGGCAGATATTTTTGAAAATTTTAGAAGCACTTGTTTATCCACATATAAGCTCGATCCAGCTCATTTTTACACTTTTCCAGGTTTATCCTGGGAGGCGTGTTTGCGTTATACTGGAATAGAGTTAGAATTGTTAACTGATCCAGATATGATACACTTTTTCAAAAAAAGCGTTCGCGGTGGTGTGAGCTCTTGCATTTGTAGAAAATCTGAAGCTAATAACCCATTTCTTTTAAATTTTGATCCTTTAAAGCCAACTAAATACATAATTTATTATGATGCAACAAATTTGTATGGTTATGCAATGTCACAGCACATTCCAACGGGAGATTTTGTTTGGTTAACAGATAAAGAAATCAATGATTTAAATATTATGAATATTTCTAAAAAATCTAATAAGGGATATGTTTTAGAAGTTGATTTAGAATATCCTACAAGTCTACATTCCTATCATAACGATTTTCCGTTTTGTCCAGAAAACTTTAAACCGCCAAATTCTAAATGCATAAAATTAATACCCAATTTAAATGATAAATCAAAATATGTTATTCACTATCAATTATTAAAACAATGTTTGGAACATGGACTCAAGTTAACTAAAGTTCATAGAGTTTTACAGTTTTCTCAATCTGATTGGTTGAAAAAATATATAGACTTGAATTCAAGATTAAGAAATGATTCAAAGAATGAATTTGATCGTAATACTTACAAGTTGGCAAATAATAGTATTTATGGCAAGACTATGGAAAATGTTGATAGGAGAATTGACGTAAGACTTGTTACAGAGTGGGAAAAAAATAGAAGAAAAGATGGTGCTGAGAATTTAATTGCAAAACCATATTTCAAGGACTTAACAATATTTTCTGAAAACTTGGTAGCTATTCAAATGCAAAAGATTCAAGTTACTTACAATAAACCAATATATGTAGGCTTCTCAATATTAGATATATCTAAAACTGTCATGTATGATTTCTTTTATAATTTTTTAAAACCTCTTTATCAGGAAAATATTTCACTTTTATACACCGATACCGATTCGTTCATTTTAGAAGTCACAACTCCAAATATTTATTCTGACATGATAAAAAATATTCACAAATTTGACACATCTAATTATGAATTTAATAATATTCATGAAATGCCTATTACAAAGTCAGTTATAGGAAAATTCAAAGATGAATATGCTGGTGAACCCATTACTGCTTTCTTTGGTACTGGAGCAAAAGCATATTGTATTAAAACGGAAAACAGTTTAACAAAAAAAGCAAAAGGTGTTAAAAAAAGTGCAATTAAAAAGCAGTTGGATTTTATTCATTATAAAGATGTTGTTGAAAATCATTCTAAAACCTTTTGTTCAATGTATGTTTTTCGATCTAGACAACATACAATTTTTACAGAGTTAATTAATAAATTGGCTTTGAGTTCCGAAGATGATAAGCGGTATAAAATTCCCTATAGTTTTAATACATTAGCTTGGGGACACCAAGATATTGCTTTGTATCAATGGAATGCAGAACATGAAGATTTAGATATATTTATGTAGATATTATAAGGTATTTAAATTTGTTGTTTTTGAAACCAAAGTTAGTCTTCATAAGTCTTTCACAAAATGTGCATAGAAACTTTTGACAAAGAAATTGATAACAGTTATTTTAAAACATATGAAAAACGACTTTCCACTTTTAAAAAATGGAAAGGAAAATTGAGACCAGAAGTGTTAGCTGGAGCTGGCTTTTACTATACTTCAATCAATGATATTTGTAAATGTTTTTATTGTGGTATTGAAATTTTTGATTGGTTAAGTTATGATGATCCTATTGTGGAGCATAAGAAATTTGCTAGGAATTGTGATTTAAATAACTGTTTATGGAAAAATAGGAATCGAATAATTGTAACCATTCAAAATAAGTCTTCAAGCTACACATTTTATATAGTATTATTAATATCCTTATTTATGAACTTTTACATATATTTAAATTAAGTATTTTATTGTTATTTTTTTACAACTGCTTTTGCTTTCGTGGTGAAAGTATCTGCTTAATGTTAATAAATTTGGAATATAATTATTAATTTGTTTTAATGACTATCAGTAGATCTCAATTTATTCTTCTTTATTTTATTTTCCAAAATGTTTTTTATGTTCATCATCCCCCTGGCGTAACACAGTGTGAAATATGTTTTTCTAATAAAACAGACGTCACTCTAAGTAAATATTGTAAATTTATGAAAATTGGATTAATTAACAATAGTACAATTAGTTGGATGGAACGAATAAATGGAAATGAAAATGCAAGTAAATTTTTTAAAATTTTGTATCATTATCCAAATCGATCTATTTTTGATACAAATTGGATAGAAAGGTTAGAGTTTAAAAATAATCAGTTACAAATTTTAACCCCCAACTGTACCAATTATTATGACGGATTCAAAAATTATTACTTTTCCATCATTAGTGTTACATTAAACTTTGCATTATTTTTATACATTACCATTTTAATTATTTATCTTTATTACAAATTTCAAACTGGAAATCTATTTTTTCATTAATCCATTTTAATCAAAACTTTAAAGAAAGTGGGGATGAGAATATTTAAGTACAAGAATAACACAATATGTTTCAGTCTCGTTTAGTCATTATGAACAACGCCGTGGTTCATAAACCTTTGGAAACGCTTCTTAATTCAAAAATTTATTTTTTAAATAATTCTTTGTCAAAATTTGTTCTTGTTGGCATTAGTTTAAATGATTTTTCTCCAAAAATTGTAATTGGTGGAAAAACTGGATTTTCAATCGCACTAACCGAAGAAAATTGGAAAGACATTTGTGTTCATCAAGGAATTATTGTAAACAATTTCTACTTTCCTCAAGTTGATCAAACCAGTGTGAATATAAACAACATTCATCTGCAGGTTCAGAAAATAAATGATACCCCTGTTCTACAAATTACAAAAGGCCCACACTTCATATACTTAGGACAAGAGTCTTTGGACAATTTGTGGCGATTAAAGGAAATTATTGATTATAGATTATCTATACTTAAAAGGCAAGAATTCAATACATATTTCAAAATATTTCAAAATAATATTTCATCTGATTGTGGCGACTTGTGTACGCATGTTTATAATATAATAAGTCCAACAGAAAATCCTAACAGTGAAAATGTTTCAACTATGATGGAATTACTTGCTTTATATCCTGAACAAATGGAAAACAAATTGAAGCAAAATGGAACAAAACGAAAATATTACGAAGAAAACAATGAAAATGGATCAAAAAGAAAATATTACGAAGAAAACAATATCTTTTCTGGAAGAGAACAATAAGGTGCATGTGTTAGTGAAGTGGAGCTTTGCTTACAGACAAGCCCGTAGGAGTAACTTTCAGATGTGGTACTTAGATAGACTCCGTTTTGAAAAAAGAATAAATGATTGTAAACTTATTCTAGATTCGATATTATCTGAGGAACATAGAAATAAAATATATTTGACACGTTTTAATAAAAATTGTATTTGATGTTTTACTTAATAAAATTTTAGTTTAGTAAATGTGAATTTTATTTGAAATTAATTAGCACATTAAGACTTTGTAATTTGTATCAGCTAAAGCATAAAGTGAGGAACAGAAATAAAACAAATTTAACTAAAATTTAATTTCAATTTAATTAAACAATATTTTTTTTATCAATCCATGTATTATATTTTTTATCAAGTCCTAACCATTTCACATAAACTTTGTTTCCTTTCCTTCTCAAAATCTTCTCAATAAGATACACATCGGTATGCTTTACTTTTAGTAATTCTTGCTCATAAAAACCACCCAGAATGTCCTGATTATCTTCGTCTTGAATTAAATATGTCCAAGGGTTTGTCATCTTAACTTCTTTAATGTGGAATATCTCATTTGACCAATTTGGTGTGTAACCTTTTGAAAATGCCTCTCGATGCTTGCTTATTCGTACGTGATCACCCACTTTAAACTTTGGAGATTTTATATCTAACGTTTTAGCATGAGTAAATGCAGATTTCAAGATTCTATTTTCATTTGTTTTATTTACTTGTTTTGGCTTCATTCCTATTGAAGAATGTTTTGTATTGTTATAATCTTTTACAATATCCGCTAATATATTAAACCATTTGTAATTTCCTTGAATGCTAAATATTTTCCACATATTATTCTTTAAAGTCCTGTTCACTCTTTCTACTATACTCGCTTTCAAATTGGAAAACGTGCTATAATGGTTAATTCGAAATTGTTGCATCAAATTTTGAAAATTTACATTGAAAAACTCTCTTCCTCTATCCGTTTGCAAGTTTTTTGGTGGAGTTTTTGCACTGATTAATATTTTTTTCATTGCCGCTGTTACGTCTTTTCCAGATTTAGATTTTAACGGTTCGGCCCAAACATACTTAGAAAATACATTTATGGTAATCAAGATATATTTAAATCCCTTATTAAATTTGGCATAGGGTAACATTTCAACCAAATCAGCTTGAAAAAGATCATTTAACCCTTTCACTACCACCCTTCTGCGTTTGTAGTTTTTTCTAGCAGGTTTATGTAATTCATTAACGACTTGCTGTTTAACGGTTGTCATGACAACAAACTTGTTTATTCAATTTTAAGGAAGTTCACTTTCTATGTTTTGTAATAATTCGAAATATAACTTTTATATGTTTTTTCCCATTCATTCAATTTATCAATTTGTATTGTATAACTTTTTTCATTTAAAATTTTACTAATTTTAGTAATCTCCTTTTCTAACGCATTAAAGGATTTTTTTATCTCTCCAGTTAAGAAAGTAGTTGATCTACTATCACTATTTTTTAATTCCTCCTCTGTTTTATTTAATTCTTGTTCTAATTTCTTAATTACACTGGACATTATATTTTCCAAGGAAATATATTGTTGATTTTCTTCCAAAGTGAGTTGGTCAATTGTTCTACTGTTAAGAATGCTATTTTGATTTCTTTTTTTTTCATCATCTAACCTTTTTATAAAAGTTCTTAATTGTTTAATTTTTTCCTTGTGTTTTTCAATTATTACTTCTCTTATATTTGTTTCCATTATTTTATTAATTTTGTTGATATCATCACTTAATTTTTTGTCTTCCTTTTTAACATGTTCATTTAAAAATTGCAAATCTTTACTTATTTGATTTAGCGTTAGCAACTGTTTATTAACGTTTTCAATTGAGGTATAGCATCCTTTAATCTGGTTCTCATACTTTAAAAAATTTTCATCAAAAACCTTAAGCTTTTTAGCAAAGATTTCATTATTTGTTTCATTTTCACCTAATCTCCTTTTTAAATTATTAATGTCACTTATTCTCTCTTGATTTTGTTTTGAAATATGGCGTCCAAATTTATCAACTGTCATGTTGAGCTTTCATTAAACAATAAATATGATTATATTTGATAGCTGTTATTTATAGTATTACTTTATCTTCTCTTAATTCTTCAATAATAGAGATAATCTCGTTACTATGAGCATTATTTCCCGCATCACTTGATGAAATTAATAAACGTAGCCTATCAACAATTTCGTTAACATTATTCCAGTATACATAGTCTGTATTTGATCTGTTTGTTTTCAAAATTAATCCCTTTCCTGTAGATTTGGCTCTAGTTGTTCTAAACGGAGGTTTTGGTTTGTTAAATGCTGTAACTAATCTTGGCAAGGTTTTTGTCTTTGTAATCCCCTTTCTTTGTAAATATGGTCCTATTATTGTAACATATTTGTGTGATGTATTTCCTTGAACTTGTTCATTTGAATCAAAATTCCTACGATATACATTTGTTTTAGCTAGAATGTTCATGTAATTATCTAAATCTTCCTTCTTATAACCTTTCGGTTCTTTTTTGAAAAGCAATTCGTATAAACCTGGCGTGCCTGTGTACGTTATTCCTCCCACTTTAATGTCTTTTCCAATAATTTCTACCGGTATCTGTGTTAAACCAAAAGAAAACTTATCCGTTTCGAGGTCATGAACTATTCCATAATAATGGTCAAATTTATGTTGTGTATCTTTCACACCCTCATCAATATATGATCTGGGTAATTCATGAAAATCTGCTAAGTAATCTTTATATGATGGTGTACCAACATAGGTTTGAATTGTTTTTCTAGTTTGTTCCAATATGTCTGACAAGTTTAAATTTGTTGTTGTGTCACTAGAAGGATCTGAAGTTTCTGCTATAACAGTTGATGACAATGGTTGTACTACAGGAGAGGAAGAAGTGATACTACTGTCATTTAAAAATGTTGGTAGTTCTGTAGGGAGTGACGGAGTTTTTCCTGTTTTCTGAATATTTTTCGTCGGAGTTGATGTTTTATAAAGCTTTGTAGGTGTTTTGAAATCTTCATACTTTGAAACTCTTTCTTCTTTTAAATCGAATGGTTCGGATTTACCAATACTTGAAATTAGCTGTTTAAGTGGTTGTGTTATTGGTCTATAAGTTTGTTCTAATTCGGACTGAGCAGTAGAAGTAGCTAATTTCAAGCTTTGATATTTCTGCTTCACGGCTTGTCTCGATCTTATTAATTCTCGAGCTAAACGTTTATCCATGCTGTACAAGTTTTAAATGAAATAAAACTGCAAATTTTTTACTTTTATAAATATATAAAGGAATCGAATTTACTCCTATATCTGCCGTGATTTACTTCACAATCTTTGTCAATTACAAGAAAGCCATATGGATCCATCCAACAGTTAGCACAAATATTTTTAAACTGATCAAATGTCATATCTAATATACAGTGGTCATTATATATATGTTTTAAACTCAAACAGTCCTGTTTAAATAAAATTAATAAGTTTGCATTTTCTCGAATTAGACGTTTAAGGATTGAGGAATATCCTTGAAAAATAAAAAAACAATCGGTGTTTCTATGCCTTCCATGCGTGAAATAGTCCCTAATAATAGATTGATTATGACAAGGAATATCATCAAAAATGATAACGGAATTTGGCTTTATCTCATGAGGTGAAATAATGTTCTCATCGCTATCATATTCAAAGTATCCAATTTCTTTCATAGGTTTTAACAACTTTCTTAAATATTCATATTTTGGTTGATCTAATGACTTTGAATAAACATAGACATTTTCAAACCTAATTCCATTTGGATGCTCGAGCAGTGTAAGCATAACGTTGGTTTTACCGCTACCACTGCAACCAACTATAAGCCCTCTTTTTGAACCACCGCAAAATAAGTCACCATGCTTTCTCAACTGTTTACTTAAAATTTTTTCATCATGATTATTTACTGGTAATGAGAATTTTTGTTTTTCAATCCTCATTCTTAATCACACTAGTAAATATTTTTAGCTGTAAAAGTATTTATACCAGAAAAATGTCAATGTGCTTTTAGTATAAAAAGAACTTCAATGACTGTGGGTCGCCATAAGTTGAAAAAAACTATTAAAACACGTAATAGAAAAGGCTCTGGTTTAGTAAATAAATTAATTAGCAAACTACCTTTCGAAGTTCATATACCAGGATATAATTATTGTGGTCCCGGCACCAACTTGGAAAAAAGATTAACTAGAGGTGACGTTGGTATAAATCCATTGGATTCCGCTTGCAAAGAACATGATATATCTTACTCTCAGACTGAAGATTTATCAAAAAGACACATATCTGACCAAATATTAGAAAAAAAAGCCTGGGATAGGGTAAAAGCTAAAGATTCTTCTATTGGTGAAAAAATTGCAGCTTTAAGTGTTGCAGGAATAATGAAGGGTAAAAGAAAGTTCGGTTTGGGATTAAAAAATACAAAAGGGGGTAAACTTAAATTGAGAAAAAAACGTATCATTCGAACGCCCAAAAAAATTGGAGGATTTCTACCTCTTTTGTTTCCCATTCTTGGCGCCCTGGGTGCACTAGGTGGAGGCGCGGCAGGAATTGCTAAGGCAGTAAATGATGCTAAAGCAGCTAAACAGCAACTAGAAGAAATACATAGACATAATATTGCAATGGAAAATGCTTCTAAAGAAGGGAAAGGATTATATATTAGACCATATAAAGGAAAGGGACTATTTATTAGACCTTATAAAGGAGGATCCGTCAAAATGAAAGCAATCAGACAAAAAAAAAACTCAAAATAAGTTTTCCAAAAAGAGCACTTACGAACAATGATATTATTAAATATGTAAAGCTGTTAAAAATAACTGGCTTTAGAGGTGTTTTTATGCTCGATGAACTTCCAAAAAAAATTAATCTGAAAGAATGTGGTATTGTAAATTTGGATAAAAAACAAAATAAAGGATCTCATTGGACTGCTTATATTAAAAATAACAAAAATGTAATATATTTTGATAGTTATGGAAATTTAAAACCACCTTTTGAACTTCTCAAATATTTTAATTCGAATGGCAAAGTGGATGTATTTTATACTTATGAAAATAAACAAAAATTTAATTCATATAACTGTGGTCAACTATCCCTAAAATTTTTGCAAAAAAATATATAAACTCATTATTTATTGTAATATCTCATTCATAAATAAACTGCAATGTCTACCACAATTGCCATATCAGGAAACAGTTCTGTTTTGTCTGCTGATTTTAATCCGCCCATATATTTAGAGGATGAAAAACAATATTACCTGGGTTTAGCTGATTTTGAAACGTTTATGACTATCCCCAATATAAAAGAAGGATATAATAAATTTTATATAGATAAAAAAGTAATTGTTATTCCCGACGGAACTTATGACATTACAGATATAGAAACATACATAAGAGAAAGTATAGAAGATTTATTTCCGAATGAAAAAATTTTTTTTCTTTTAAAAGCAAATGTTAATACTCTAAAAACTTTTTTAATGTGTAGTAGAATAATTGATTTTACCAAGGAAGATTCGATAGGAAAAATGTTGGGTTTTAATAGCAGGATACTAGAAGCTATGAAAGAGGAAGAATCAGATAATGTTGCAAAAATAACTAAGGTGAATGCTATTTGTATTGACTGTAATATTTGTGTCGGTTCTTACAATAATGGTAAACCTGTTCATATTATTCACCAGTTTTATCCAACTGTAGCTCCAGGGTATAAAATAGTTGAATCTCCTTTGCCCATTTTGTATTTTCCAGTTAGCGTCAAAGCAATTAACAATATAACAGTTAAAATAGTTGATCAAGACGGAGAACTTATCAGTTTTAGAGGAGAAACTATAACAGTAAGGTTACATTTACAAACAAGTGAAATATAAAATGGTTGTTAGATATAATAGAGCCCTTGGGATGAGACTTGCCCCTACCACTATCAACAAAGTAAAAACTTATAAAAAGAAAAAGCCTAAACAACAGTTCAGTATCAAATCCAACACCAACAAGTTAAGACGAGATAATCGTAAATTTCTCACATCCTTGGGTTTCACTGTTTTAAAATAATGAACATATTAAACGTAAACGAAAAGCTTTATGTAGACAATTCCATCGTCAGTTCTGAGCTTCACACATATCAACCATATATTTCTTCAAAATTCGATTACAATGATGAAATAAGGATCCCAATTCAAGAACTCGATGCTTACACTCTACCATCAGATAGTTTACTTTATATCGAAGGAAAATTAACTAATACAGAAGGTAAATATAAGAAAGAATTGCTATTTATTAACAATGGTATAGCCTTTTTGTTCAGAGAAATCCGCTATGAACTAAACGGAATTACTATAGATTCAATAAGAAATGTTGGATTAGCATCAACCTTAAAAAGCTACCTTTCTCACAATACCAACGAAAGTTTAAAACTGGAAAATGCAGGTTGGTTTCCACATCGGAAAGAAGGTGATACAATTTTAGTTGATAATGATGGAAAATTCTCCGTATCCATACCACTAAAAATGCTTTTAGGATTTTTTGAAGATTACAGAAAAATTATTATGAATATGAAACAGGAATTGGTTCTTATTAGATCAACTGATGATTTAGATGGTGTTATTTTCAAAGAAGATCCGGCACACCTTGTTACTGCTCCTGACACTCCATTGGTTACTTTCGATAAAATTTATTGGAAAGTTCCTCACATTCTAGTTGATATGCCACAACAACTTGCTCTATCAAAAATATTAGAATCAAATAAAGATATATTGATAGGATTCAGGAGTTGGGAACTTGTTGAATATTCTTCTCTAACCGAAACAACCCGTCACACATGGCCGGTAAAAACAACTAGTAAACTAGAAGCTCCTCGTCATGTTGTGATTGGCTTTCAAGAAAACAGAAAAGGGAAAATTGTTAAAGATATGAGTAAATTTGACAATATTACCTTGTCAAATATTAGAGTATATTTAAATTCTGAAAGATATCCTTATCACGATTTGTACTTAAATTTCGAAGAAAACAAATTTTCTGCTTTATACGAAATGTTTGCCAACTTTAGACAGTCTTACTATGGTGTTCCAAATGAACCCATTTTTAATCCTGAACAATTCAAAAACATTAGTCCTATTACACATATTGATTGCTCCCATCAAAAAGAAACAATTCAAACGGGATCCGTAGTAATGAGAATTGAATTTGAGACACACAATGCAATTAAAAAAGATACTTCTGCTTATTGTCTTATTTTACATGACAAATTATTTAGCTACAACCCTCTTACTAAAATTGTGAAACAATTATAAACTTTATCCCCACTATTTTCATATTTCGATTTAATTTAAAGAAATTTTCAAAAGCTTTTAGTTTTAATCATGACATCAAAACTACAACTACAAATTGAAAAATTTATTTTTAAAATTAATCAACTGAAAGAAGAAATTGCAAATTATTCAAGTAAAAAAAGTCTCATTAAAAAATTTGCTGCTTTGAAAATATGAGATTGGTTATAGATATTCAAGGATTCAAAGATGAAAAAAATAAATTTATACCGAAAGAGCTTGCAGCTTTTGATGGTTATGAAATGACTCATTACATTTTTAAAAAGCCTTTTCCAATGGAGTTTCTTTCACCTGATTGTCACAAGCAGGCGGTATGGTTAACGAAAAATTATCATTGTATACATTGGAATAATGGATTTACTCCATTACATCATTTCCCAAAAATAATTGAAACACTTACGAAGAAAGCAGATTTTGTTTTTGTAAAAGGAAGCGAAAAAAAGGATTTTATACAGAAATATTCTAAAAAGCATGTGATTGAAATAGATGAACAACCAGCGCTAAAGCTAATGGAACCAAAATGCTTCTATCATTCAAAATCACCTTGTATGTGTGCTTTGACAAATGTGTTATTTTTATATGACAATTGTTTTATGAATGAATAAAAATATAAAAAAAAACTTAATTACCTTTTTATTTTGCATTAACCAACCATGATTGAATACAATTAATATGATACCTTAAATCTAATTTTCTAAATTCATTTAAAAGTTCATACTCATTTTTATATTTTAAATAATCATTACAAAATTTAGCGGCTAATTTACATTGTTTCATTCGATCTATATTATTAACATATGCTGACAAATCTTGTGCTTCTGCGTCTTCTTCGCCTACAATTGATAAATATTGGAAGTATGCAGCAGATATAATAAACTCTTCATACATTTCAGTAACCATTTGCTCCATTGTAAATATTATTAAATTTATTCTTCCTTTTCAATTTCTTGAAGAATAGTATCCTCGTCAATAAATTGCTTCAAGTCTTTTAAATAGTAACCAAAGCCAATATCTTTTAGATCTTGAATAAGTTGAAAAAAATTTAATGTTTCAATGTATTTGTTGCAACAGAGGGCAGCCTTTACGAATTCCTCAGATTGATTACAATAAAAGTCTATCCACTCCGGACCACTTGCCATACAATATGAGAAATAGGTTTTTGAAAGATTACTAAATTTCTCCTCTAATAATTTAACTGCAATCAGCAACTCAGCCATTTCATTTATTTAACATAATATTTTAAATATGTAGGGGGACGTCTCTTGCGAATAGGATTAACTTTCTTTGATAATACCTGTTTTTTATCTTCGTATAATTGAAACCTCTTTTGGGTTGCAATAATAGCAGGTATAAATTGGCAATCTTCTCCTATAAATTCTATTAGGTGGCTTAATTCTCCTACAAAGTATGATTTCCCAAATGTATTGAAAAACGTAGTAAGGCTTATAATTCCTTCTAAATAATCATCACAACAGTCAATTGCTTCCAAATAATCTCGTTTCAGTGGATAAAACAGCTTGGTGTATTCATCTTTCGAAATCACTTCAAAGAAATTGAGATATTTAACTTTTAACTGTCTGATAGTTGTAGTTAATTTTTCGCGATTACACATAATTCACTTATTACTTGACACATTTTTTCTTTTTGTTTTATACAAAATTGGTGGAAAAATTCAAAAATAACTTTTTACGCAACTCGAGCACAGCTTAGTAAATGTGTCTCGGCATACTAAAATGATCATGATGCACCTATTTATAAGACTTAAGAATGCAAAATCAAATGTGGGAGAACAAAGAGAAAAAATTAAAAAATATGATGCGAATGAGAATAAAAGGGGAGGAAGTTAAGAATGAGGGACATGAGAGAGAGGAAGAGGAGGAGGAGGAGGCGCTCCCCTATTATAACTACTAATAATCTGAACACATTTGAAAAAAAAAACTGACATTTTCGAACATATCAGATAATCTTTTGGCTGCAGGTATTTTAGACCCTCATTTTCGCAAAAATTGTTGACTTTTATAAAAATTGCTTTTAATAAAAAGTATTAAAAATTTTCGGCAGATTTTAAAAAAGTAATATATTATAGGCTATAACAGAAAACGATAAAATTGCCCGGATTAAAGGGGTTTAGCCGGAAATGACCAAACGTTTTTAATCTTAAAAGGAAGCCGCTGTATATTTAAGTTTATTTAGATGAAGGGAGATATTCTAATCTAATCTAATCATGAAAAAAACACTCTCCAAGATTTTTGGAGAGTTTTGCGTTTTTGGATCTTTGTACGTGGTATATCAAACCAGCATTTTTAGTCACTGCTTCATGTCGGGGACTAAATAAAAAACCTTAAAGTTAACAACTATTGTGTATTAACAAATGATCTAATGATGCTACATATTTTCAAAGTTACCTATTTCTGGATGTTCCTGTGAATGTCTGTATTAAGTCCTAATTGAGTCAAATGCGGTGGAAACGTTGTTGGGGTGAGTCCTGTTACTGATATGACGAGAGGGACAATGATGACTCTTTCCCGTTTCCACAGCCTTTTTACTTCCATTGCCAAGTCGGTGTATTTGGCCATCTTCTCACTGTATTTCGCTTAGATGTTCTCGTCGTTGGGGACAGCCATGTCAATTAAATAAGTGATCTTCTCTTTTTTGGATTGAAAGGTGATTTCGGGTCTGTTTGCGTAGATTTTTTTATCTGTGTAAGTGTCAATGTCCCAGTAGAGCTTGTAGTCTTCGTTTTCAAGTATGGATGTTGATGTAGGTAGTAGTAAGGGTCTGTGTTCTACGTTGGTTTGTATGTTGTGGCTAATGCTTGATAAACGACCTTCGCTGCTGAGTTGTGTCTCGCGGTGTATTCAGTTCCGGCCATTATTCTATATCCACTCGTTATGTGAGCGATCGTTTCTCTCTGCTGGTGACATTTTCTGCACCTGTCGTCTTCAGTGGTTGTGTCCTTGATGATGTGTTTCCGTAGTTTCTGGTTGCTATGACTTTGTCCTGGATGACAAGCAGAAAGCTTTCTGTTTCGGGTAACAGCTGCCTTTCTTGTAACTATGTATATGAATGCTTTTTATGTATGTAATCTTGCTTTATTTGGTATCTGGGTTTTCCGTGAAGTATTTTTTCAGACCAGGTATTCATCTTTTCTAGTCGTTGTTGGATGTGACTATGGTGTATAATTCTTGTCTGCCTTTTGAGGTTAGTTTGTTTGTTGTGGAAGAATTTTCTAAGTTTTTTTTCGCATTAAAGAAAGACTCACTGCATTTACTTATACCAAATTTCATGTTAATGTCCAGGGTAAACGTTTCTGTAATTTTAAGGAGCTCCTTTAGCTGTGCTTTTGTGCTTGTGTATAATTTTACAATGTACAAGAGATGGTTTATTTTGTGTAGGTTATTTTTTAGGTGTTTAATTTGGAATCCGAAGTTTGTGTTACCCTGTGTGTTTGAGAGTGGATTGAGAAGAGGCAGAACCACAAAGCGCTGAGTGAATCTCCCTGCAATATACCTCGTCTGATGTAGATCTCTTCTGTTTCGATGTGTTCTTTTTGTGTACTCCGGTTGATTTTAGTTTTCTACGTACTCATGATTTGCGTAAGAAATTGCCTGATGTTTTTATTGACTTTGTATAATTCTAGCACTCTGGTTAGCCAACTGTGTGGTATCGAATCAAAGGCTTTTTATAATCTATGTAACCAGAATCAAAGGCTTTTTTATAATCTATGTAACCAGTATGAAGGTTTCTATAATTTTTCCTGGTTTGTTCCATGATGACGCTGTCTATAATTACCTGAACATTCCATCCTCGACTATTTTTCCTACACCCTTTTTGCTCTTCTGTTAGAATGTTTTTGTGTGCTAGATGTTGTTTTTATTATTATTATTATTATTATTTAACTATTTATTTTCTATTATGATGAGATACAGGCTAAGCCACAGCATTCTCATCTACATATTTTGACTCAAAAACTTGCGTACTATACGCATTGTGTTCAGGATGACAGCTTTCTGGAGTAACATGAATACGTTCTTCTGGATACTCAGATTCTGCAGGCTCTGATGGAGACTCTTTGGTATGACTCCAGTGGCAAACAGGACTATGGGCACTATTGCAACATTCTCAATTTTCCACAACTGCTTGATCTCGTCTCGAAGTTCTTGATATTTTCGCTTCTTTTCAGTAATAGTGCTTTCTACGTTATGAGTGTTGGGGATGGCTATGTCGATTATAAAAGCACTTCGGAGCTCTTTGTCATATAATACAATGTCTGGGCTATTGTTTGGGATGGTCTTATCCGTGATGATGCTTCTGTCGTAGTACATTGTATATCTTTCAGATTCTAGAAGAGCCTTTGGTTCATACTTATAGTAAGGCACCTTTTCGCCTGTCAATTCCAAGTTTCTGCTTAGGTTCTGGTGTATGATTGCAGCAACTTGGTTGTGTCGATGAAAATAATCCATCTGGCTCATGGCACTACACGCAGATATAATATGTTGGATGGTCTCGATTTTATCCCCGCATCTCCGGCATACGTCATCTCGCACATTCGGCTCTTTTATGATGTACTTCATATGATTCTTAGTGTTGACCACCTGATCTTGTATAGCAATCATGAACCCCTCTATCTCGGGAAACAGCTCCCCATTTACCAACCATGCGTGCGACGCGTCTTTGTCGACAAATGTCTGGTCAGTGTCGTGGGGGTATCTCCCGTGAAGGGGTTTACTTCGCCATTCCGTGTGCTTCTTCGTGTTGTTTATCATACTTTCATTTCTTTCCTCGGTAGTGCTGGCCAAATTTAGTGGCGTGTAGTTCTGGTCAGTAGAACAGATACTATGGTGTAGCGAAGAGCTTTCTTTTCTCCTGTGGAAATAGTTCCGCACCGTCTTGACTTGTTCATTGTGAAGGTTCTTAATGTCAATGAGGCCTCTCCCTCCTTCTCTTCTTGGCAATGTTAGCCTCAAAGTGCTGGCTTTAGGATGGTGCTTTCTTTGTCTTGACAACTCCACTCACACCTTCCGGATCAGGTTGTTTAGGTCCGTGTCTGTCCACTTTATTATGCCGAGTGAATAAGTAAGGACAGGTATTGCTAGTGTGTTCAGCGTTTTAAAAAGATGCTTGTTATTTAAATCTGTGAGGCAGGCTTTTCTTACTCTACCCATAAATTCTTGTGTGAGGGCTACCTTTATTTTTGAGTGGTCGATTTTTCGGACTTGTTCGTAACCCAGGTACCTGTAATAGTCTCTTTCAACCATGGCTTCTATCAATCTGTCATCTCCTAGTTGAACTCCGTTGTATTCGCATTTTCCCCTATTTAGATTTATAACCTTACACTTATCTAGTCCGAACTTCATACCAATATCTACAGAGAACTGTTCGACAAGCGTTATTAGCTGATTTAGTGTTTCATACGACGGCGCGTAAAGTTTTAAATCGTCCATATAAAGTTGATGAGATACGACCTGGCTTTCTCCGCTTGTGTTCAGTGCATATCCCAATCTACTCCTTTGTAGGAGTTTTGATAGAGGATTCAGAGCAAGACCAAAATGAACTCAAGGAGTCCCCCTGGAATATGCGTGGCTTTATCTGAATTTCTGGGTTGGTTTCCTGGTGTCTTTCTGTTGTCATGTGTATTATCGCCAGTTCTGCATCAGGGATTTTAAGAGGTTTACAATGGATGGATGGACTTTGTACAGTTTCAGGACTTGAATCAGCCACGAGTGCGAAACAGAATCGTATATGCTTTCTGGTAGTCAATGATGCAACATGACAGCTTTCGATGTGAAAGATAAGGATTTGAGCGATACATGACGTCTGGATCTTGTAAAAGGTTTGTAGACACGTGATTGGGCCGTATTTTGAGGGGTCCAGGGATCTTTTGCCCTTGGGCAGCAGATAGGTTTTTCTCTCGGTGAGGGATCTCGGAACAATGCAGGGGTCTGTAATAAACTCATTTATATATTGCACCATTTTACTATGTAAGCATGTGAATTTCTTGTACCATTAATTGTGGATATTGTCACTACCAGGACTCTTCCAGTTATGTGCATTGCTCAGTACCTGCTCTACCATGCTCTTAGTTATAACCGGGTTTTCCATGGGCGTCAGGTTATTGGCTTTTATTTCCTCAGTTCTCAACCAACCTGCATCACAGTTGTGTTCAATACTCTGGGCCCAAGTCGATGACCAGAATGCTGTTACTTGATCATTACTTGGGTTATTAGTACTTTTATCCATGCTAGCTGATTTTTCTGTATTTAAATCCCTGTAGAACTTCTTCTCATTATTTTGGAATTGTATGTTTTGTCGTTTTCTATCATCGCATTTGGAGTATCTACGCAATCTCGTGCGGAGTACTGCTACCTTTGCTTCAGCGTATCAATGACTTCACCAACCGTGTTGTTAAGTTGGTCTCTAACAGTATGTATTTTATACTTCTCTATGATCTGTCGAACTTTCCTGTCGAGCTTACGGCTAGGTCTCTTCTTTTGGAATTCTGTGAGTTGAGCAATTTCTGCCCGTTTACACTCTACTTTCTTTTGAAGCCTCCTCTTCTATGATGGTATTCGGTTTTGCTCCCTTGCTACTTCTTGTGTTTCACCCGCATCTCTGATTTTTGCCCCATTGCATTTGGATGCTGTTTATGCCAAACAGTATGTTGCATCGTGCAGATCTTCAAATGTTTGGATGTCCAGGGAAGACGGGACGACTTGATCGTTGAGAATTTGAACAATGCTTGAAAATTTTCTCGATGATTTTTGTGCAGGAATCCACGGTCTTGTGGTTGGATTGAGCCCTCTGTACATTTGGAGTGTTTCTCTAAGAGTACCTTCTATCTGTTGGGTGAGACCATCCTGTGGATATAGATTCTCTTGCTCTGGTAGTTCGCTTGTTTCTTCCTGTTTGGTAGTCGTAATATTATTTTCTGTCTCTGTTGGTATCTCTAGATAATGTTGTTCTAGTTCATTTCTATGTCTTACTTCCTGTTTGATTTGCTCAATGTTTTCATCTGATAATAATGTGTTTCTCACAATCGCTCTTCTTTGTCTGCTATCCTCTGTTCGGTCACTGGTATGTTCGGGTATTCTTTTGTGAACGCTTCATGCATCTTCCGTCTATAAACCGTCATCTCTGTTTCGAGTCCAGTAATTTGGAAATAGGTACGCATGATGAATGAGTTTAGTTGTGTTGTCCATTTCATCCGTACTTTTGGTCTTCCCGCTAAAGTGGTCTCAGGTAAGATTGAGTTTCCTTCCTGGGAAACATTTCTAGCGGGAGTAGCCCTAAATGTTGATGATTGGCTTATAGTTATGATTTCGGCTTGCTTTGTATTTTGACTGGTCTGTGGTGTGAGGAGCTCAAAGTGTCCTGAATCTAAGTTGCCTATTAAGAGTAAACATATGGTTTTTTTGTGTTGTCTCCTATTTATAACCGTTGGTTTAGTTTTGATTTTTATCGTGTGCTCTCTTGTTCGTCGTTGTCTATGATGTACATGGAAATTCAAATTCCATATTTCCGAAAGAGCCAGCATTTCTAAGTTTGTTCCATAGGTGCTTAATTTCTTCATATGCATGTGATAGTTGTCGAAGTCCATCCTATTGTCATCTTCGATTAGAGCATAACTTTTGAGTTCAGACCAGTGTTGTTTCAAGTAGCTTAGTGGGTCTATTCTTAGTTGTTCGTGACTATTTTGGTGACTATATAGGTGTAGACTCACTGACCTGAAAAGGCAGCTTCCATTACCAACTATAGCATTTCTGATGAAGGTTTTTGATTCAGTGGATTCGGCTGTAGCATTTTCGTCCACAGAGGCCCTCCTGGTCAACGCTCTGTCACCACTGTTCCGCATGCTGTCACTCTCAGCAGTGGCTCCAAGAGTGCCCTGGCGATCCCCAGGCAGCGGCTCTTTTCCGAGGTAAATTGTATTCTCCATTTACATGGGTAGTACCAGTTTTTGTCCACTCCCTGGCCCTCCTTCCCTTCTGCCCTTCGGCGAACCGGCGAGCATCCCCATCGGCAGGGGCCGCTCCCGATAGGAGAACTGGCAAACACCCACGGGTATTATTATTATTATTAGTATTATTAGTATTATTATCGAAATTGACAATCAATTTCTCAACTAATGTTGGTTTCCAAGCCCATCCCGGATGCATGCAACAAAAGTAGTGGGCTGGTGTCTATTAGTTCTATATGTTGTCCTGTAAGAATTTTCTCTGAATGCCGATGAAGGTGTTAGTATGCAATCATATGATCTTCAGGTTCTGTTCTAGTGTTTTTGGGACTAGTCCAGTTAATGATTCGATGAAACCATTATGAACACATGAACCTTATTCAGTCGCCACATCTGCTGTATCTCGATGTCCAGCTCCGCATACTTGGCTTTTTCTCTTGATATTTATCCAACATGTTGTTATTGTTGAGTACAGCGACTTCAACCATGAAGCTGTCTTTGTTTCCTTATTTAACAGTATCACATCAGGCCGATTATTCGTCACCCGTCTGTCGGTGATAATTGCCCGGTCGTAGTAAAGTTTCAAGGCATTATTTTCAAGCACTGAACTTGGTTGATTTTTATAATAGGTCACAAAGGTGTTCAGGAGCCCATATTTATTGGCAAACTTCTGGTGTATGATGTTACACACATGGTTATATCGCTGGAGGTAGTCTGTGTTTGCTAGATAAGTGCAGCCAGATGTTATATGCTGTATAGTCTCTGATCTCTCGCTACATTTTCGACACTTATCCGATTCAACGGTCATTGGTGATGAATTTAGTGTAATTTCATGTGTTAATAACTTGGTCCTGTAATGCCATCACAAATCCTTCTGTATCTGGGATAGTTATCCATCCTTCAGCCACCTGTCGGATGCTTCCTTATCTATGTGTAGTTGATTCAAGTCATTGTGATGTCGGCCGTGCAGTGCCATTTGAGCCCACTTTTCTTGTTTGTCTGAGCCTGAAAGAGACATTAGGTTGATGTTGTCACTTGCGAAATAGAGTGGAGACTACGAGTTGTCACATAAGATCACTATGTGGTGGGCGCTTGATGTTTGTGCCTCGTTGGTGAGAAAATCTTTCAAGTTTTGCAGCTGTCGGGAGTTGGCACTTGGTCAAGTCGACAAGAGATCTTTCTCCTTCTCTTCGTGGTAAGGTCATTCGGAGAGTTAATGATCTTGGGTGGTGTGACTTGTACTTGGTCATCATTAGGCGAGTAGTTCGTTGTAGTACCTCAAGCTCCGTGTCAGTCCATTTTAAGATTCCGAAACTGCAGGTCAATACGGGCACAGCATAGGTGTTAATTGCTGTAATGAGATTTCTGGCGTTCAGTTCTGAGAAGAGCTCGCACTTTTTGAACGCACTGATCTTTCAGCCTAATATTTCCTTGTTTATATTGGAGCAGTCTAGCTTGTTGGAATCCTAGGTATTTGTAGGTCTCTCCTTGGTTCATCGCTGGAGAAACAGTTTATTTCTCCATTGGGTAGGGCTACATCAGCTTTATTGACTTTGCCTTTTTCGATGTTTAAGGCTTTACATTTTTTTATTCCAAATTCCATATGGATGTCTTTCGAAAAGGTGTATGTCACATCAATAAACTTTTTTAGTTGGTTATGGTTTCCACCATAGCTCAATATCATCCATATCATCCATATACAGAAGGTGGGATATGGTTCAGGAATTGTCTCTATTGGCTTTGATTTTAAAGCCATGCTCTGTATTGTTGAGCAACATGGATAGGAGTTTCATAGCTAAGCAGAACCAAAGTTAACGAGTCTCCTTGGTAAATTCCCCTATTGATGGGTATCTCATCGGTGGTGAGAGATTGATCACCATTATAGATCCGCAGATTCGTTCTCCACTGGTACTTGATAGTTGCCAGGAAATTGATGATCATAGGGTGAATTTTATATATTTCTAGTACGTCTATGAGCCAGGAATGTGGTACACTTTTTTTTCCTTTTCCATTATCTCAGAGGGTAATTGCTTAAAGAAAAGTATATTTTTGGAGAGGGAAAATCAAAATGAGATTTTGGCTATAATCAATAAATTTGAAAAACAAAAAAATTCTAGACTAGGACGAAATCAGAACAGAAGCAATAAAAAATATTGCGTCGGAAATTTTGGTACCATTGTCATTTTTAGTAAATATGTGTTTTTCCTAATTATTTAAAATTTGTAGTAATATAGTCGTTACACAAAAGTGAAGATAGGGAAAAAATGTAAATTATAGAACTATTTCATTGCTCTCAATTTTCTCAAAAATAATATAAAATATGCGTAAGCACAGAATTGTTAAATTTGTTGGTAAATATGAAGTTATTTCTGAATCTCAATTTGGCTTCAAAGAGGGTAGGTGTATGCAGGATGCAACACAAGTATTAACGTCGCATATATATATGAAGCTTTAGATTCCACTGACAATAGTTTATGAATCTCTATAAGCCTCTCTAAATCCTTGGACACAGTATCCCATACAATTTTGCTACAAAAATTGGAGCAGAATGAGCTTGTAGAAATGATTTTTAAAAATAATTTAGGACTTACCTTTCGTTGTGAACTGTGAAACCTGTATCTAAAAATTTTGAGCAGTACCGAAATAAACAAAAGAGAAAAACATTCTTATTACGGCAATAAAAGTTACATTGAACTGGAAAACCGCATTTGGGAATTTCAAGCAGTTCAAACATTGCAAAAAAAAAAAACAATTTTTTTTGACAGCTGCCAAAATATTTTTTGTAAATAACGTCACTTAAAGTTATATGAAATTCTGAAAACACTATTTAAAAATTTTTAGCAGTTCAAAAGTTACGGGGAAACACATTTTTTTGCAGCTGTCATAATTTTTTTTTATACATTACGCCACAAAAAGTTATATGGAACTGTGAAAACTGTATTTAAAAAATTTAAGAAGTTTAGAGGTTACAGATGTGACCCTGTTCGAGGACAGAGCTTTAATGGCGGATTGACTATCACAGCATATATAGTTATGTTTGTCGTGGTATCCTCTGGAAAGGTTTTCCTGTACGCAGTCCAAGATTGCTGTAATCTCAGCCTGATATACAGTCGCATACCATCCAAGAGCAAGACTAATTCTTGCCCTGGGACTCTCCCCATAAATTCCCGCCCCAGTTCCCTCCTTCATTAGAGAGCCATCTGTAAACCAGACAAGACCCTCCGGTTTGAGGAAGGATGGGGAGGAATCCCTCCATTGTTCTCTCTCAGAAACAATTACACAAAACCTTTTAGAGGCAATTGAGAATAATGGCATCTCTCCTTGCTAGGAGAGGGTCTGATCTGATCAGTTCAGTCCAAACTCGCGTATGCTCAAAATTCCAGTCTCTGTGTATCCAACGACCCCAGTCGTTTAGACGAACAGAAGCTTTCCGAGCCTCTTTCTCTACAAGCAAGTGCAGAGGACTTAGTCCCAGAATAGCCTCCATAGATCAGGTCGGTGTGGTTTTTATGGCTCCAGTTATGCCCAGACACGCAAGTCTCTGGAGCTTGTCAAGCATCCTCCTGTATGTGGTCTTGCGAGTGGCGGGCCACCACACAAGAGCGCCATAACTGATCATTGGCCTTATCATTGACGTGTAAAGCCAATGCACAATACGAGGTTTTAAACCCCAAGTTGATCCGAAGGACCGTCTGCACGCCCATAGACACGCTGTGGTCCTTTTTGTGATCCTTTGAATATAATCCCTCCAGGTCAGTCGGGAGTCTATTAAGACACCCAGACACTTTACCGACCCGGAAGGTCTCAACTCTTTCCCAAAGAGGGTGAGCCTCTCAAGGTCCACTTTTCTCTTATGGGTAAATGGTACCATTTCGGTCTTATCCGGATTAACAGAGGGACCGTGTTTTTGGCACCACTTTTCCAACATGGCCAAAGCCCTCTGCATGAGCCTTATAATGGTGTTTGGGAACTTGCCTATTACTATAATGGCAAGATCATCAGCGTAGCTTTGAGCATAAACTCCGCTCTCGTTGAGAGTATGAAGCAGCCCATCCACAACCAGACACCACAAGAGCGGAGAAAGAACTCCGCCCTGCGGACATCCTTTGACCACGGACGAGCATACTGTCACGCTCCCAAGAGAAGATGTTATGATTCTGCTTTCAAGCATGACGCGAACCCACCTAATTATAGCCCTATCCACGCCAAAACTCTCAGCAGCCTCACTAATGGAGTCAAAGGTGGTGTTGTTAAACGCCCCCTCGATATCCAAGAACACACCCAGAGCCATCTCCTTGGAGTAGACCCCCACCTCCAGTCTACTGACTAGACTATGAAGCGCCGTCTCCGTAGACGTGGACTGTAAGCGTGCTGGAATGGGTGCATAGGATTTCTACCCAGTGCGCCGTTTCTTATATAAGCATCCACAATCTTCTCCATGGTTTTCAAAAAAAAAGAGGATAGACTGATGGACCTAAAGTCCTTAGCAGTTTCGTAGCAATTACGACCCGGTTTAGGAATAAACTCTACCCGAACCCTGCGCCAGCGTTCGGGAATATATCCCAAAGCCAGGCAAAAGGCGCCAAAGATCAGTAGTTCCTGACTTTTCTGAAGAAGCGCCGGGAATATTCCATCTGGTCCCGCACTCTTAAATGAGCAAAACGAAGATATTGCCCACTTAATAATGTCTACTGTAACGACCTTAGCGGCCGTTTTCCAGTCAACTGGGCCTGTCCCTACTTGGAGAGCCTGCTTAGTAACCTCATCATTAGAGAGGACGAGAGCCTGGAAAATGAGTTTCCAGGAGCATTCCTAGAGCCTCCTCTGCGGTGGTGGTATATCCACCGGTCGGAAGCCTTAGAGCCCCACGCTCTGTCCTCGACCTTTTGAGAGAATTCTTTGAAGTCTAGCGGCTTCCGGAAGACCTTCTAAGCTTTCGCAGTAGGTCCTCCAAGACCCTCTCTTTGAACTGCGTATCAGTTCTTTGTACCTGCGTTGAGAATTCCTATGTTCTTCCCAGTCAGCAGGTATTTCGATCGCATGGCCCTGTTAAAGAGCCTGCGTGTATCTTTACGAGCCTTTTCAAGATCCAAGTTCCACCAAGGTGTTTTCTTGGTACCTCGATAGGTCCGCAATGCACAATTCTCCTCATAGGAGTCTATTATGGCTACCTGTATAGAGTTTGCCACATTTTCCACTTGCCTTACTCTACAGCATGGCATTAGTGGCATATCTAACCGCACTTTAAGCGACTCCACATAGTGAGCCCAGTTGGTTGTCCTCGGGTTTCGAAAACTACTGAGCTCCATGTCATGATCAAGGTTTAGCTTAAAGAGGATGTGTCTGTGATCCGATAAAGATGGCTCATCAGACACCCTCCATTCCCTAACAACCGGAACCAGCAAAAATGATGTCAGAGTTAGGTCAATAACCTCCTGCCTTCGTGACGTGACAAAAGTTGGAGTGTTTCCCCGATTTAGAATTTCTAAATCAGTTGTACTGAGGTACTCTAAAAGACTTGCGCCCCTCGAGTTGGTGTCAGTGCTGCCCCACACAACGTTGTGTGCGTTGGCTATTAAGTCAATAAGTTCCCTGGTAGGTGGGTCCTCTCTTGAGTCATAGGGAAGATAGGCTGACCATACTACAATGGGTTTGAGATACCCTGCCTTATCCTTAAGAATCAGTTTCAGAGCCACTAGGTCCCTGGAACAAAATTTCGGTAGTGACAAGGACTCAATAAATCTGTCATCGTAGATGCATGTCCTCGGGTTCAGGCGGATGTCCCTTTTATAATGTAGAGAACTTTCTATCTGCCCTACACCTCGCACATGCCCCTTGTAAACCCAAGGTTCCTGTAGGAGGTAGATGTGTGTTTGCCCCACAGCTATGTGACGGCCTATTAATGAGGTCGCTCCTCTGCTGTGCTGCAAGTTACTTTGTAGGAAGAGCACCCCTTTGCCCATTGGAACGAGCTAAGGGTGATCCTCCGTCATCCGGGAAGTTGTGTCCTCCGACCCAGATGCCGCGCTATGCACGTCTGAGACAGAAGCTCAGCAACTTCCTGCTTAGCGTCAGAATCGGGGTCTAACCGCTGAGCTGGGTTTGACGGAGAGATAGCTCTCCCCGCTGCTCCGGCTTTGGTGTCGGTGGAAGTTTCAGTCGAAGTTGGAGCCTTTACCTTCGTCTCAAAAGTGACGTGGGAGACCCCAGCATACACCTTAAACTTTTGACGTGACAAGGCCTCAAAGGAAGCCTCATCAATGCCAAACACAAGAATGAGTTTCTGTTTCTCCTCCTTGTGATAGTACGTCCTCCAGAGATTAGTTCTTAGTCCTAAGTTCTGTCTCTGAAGACGTTTTAAATTCACGTCCGTACTGTCCGGACGTGATCCACGGACGATTGTCGTGGGAACGTGTTTCTGAATTCTCAGAGATGCATTATCCCATGATTGGAATGGTCCCCTCCAACCAGTTCAGGGACCACTGATCTTCACAGTTCACCACAATGGCTCCCTGTTTCATCAGCCGGAAACCGCTGAATCTGGGGAAGGGCCCCTCCACCATGCCGTCTACGACGGTATTAAGAGATGCCAAGAGAACTCCATATTGAGTCTCCGAGATGATCACATCCGGATATGTCTCCGGTATAATGGTCACCCTGAGACCTGCCGCTGCCGCCTGCCCGTATGTGAGAGTGCCCGTTTTTTTGGGTCTCTTCTCAGGCTGCTTGCTTTTTTCAGTCCCTGGGGTGCTCCCTTCGGACCTGGGACGTTTAATCCCCCTCTGAGCTAGAGTGTTAGGCCCTGGCTTGACTGCGCCCTGGCCCGAGGTGATACCTTCGAGCCTGAGCCGTCTAGCCCTGGCCTTCTGAACACCAGATCTGTTCTTTTTCTTAGAACCGCCCGGTGTGTTGCCAGTCCCCTTTATGGAGCCTTGTTGAGTCGTCTCCTTTTGCAAGGAGCCAGCTCTACTACTCCCCTCTTGGGAGCCCGGTTTCATAGACCCTTCTTCCGAAGGGCCCTTAAAAGGTTTGCTGCTATTTTTTTTCATACAGTTCCCACGAGTAACTCGGAAAGGTGGTCCACCGCAGCAGAGCCGGTTACTGAGGTAAGGCTGTGTACTCTGGGAGGTCGCCTGGTATCCCAGAGGCTCCGTTCATGACACCCGATTTGGACTCGGGTGTCATGCAGCCCTTAGCACGGAAGCGCACACCGTGGCTTGAGCCCTGTGTCCCTCTTAGCTTCAGAGCTCCAGTCTAGGCCACCCATCGATTCTCTCACGGTCGTAGCCATGGAGTCGTACCAATGAGAGGCCCCTGGAGTCTCTTACTGAGCCTCACCACTGCGTTCAAAGTGTGGACACGCTGGGAGGATTTTACTGTCTGAGTAAGCCAAATACATCTGAAAAACTTTTAATTCACAAATATGTTTTTAGGTAGGATTTTAAATTTTGTGTTTGTGAAATAAAAATCCATAATTAACTTGTTTTTTATTAGTTTATTATGGAATACAGTTAGACATTTATTATAAAATTGAGGTACCATAACAATAAAAAAATACCGAAACGACAAATTTAAGCTTCTGTTGAGTATTATAAAACTATGAAGGTCTTTATTCTATACAAACTGGTCAATTCAAGTATTTATATACAATATACTGTCAATCTAAATGCCTTGACTTTTTTCAGAGTTAATGTCACTGATTGTAATCAATATAATCCTGTCAGTTCGTTTATTCAAGAATAAAATCAAATGAGAAATAAGTTGCAAGTTTATCAATATTAAAAGATTTTGTCATTTAATATCAGTGGTAGTCTTATTTTCCCCCATTAGTAAGTATTGTTTATTAAATTACTTGTATCATTATTGTTCATAACCACATCCTGATTCTCTAAGTAATTATTTAGTATAACGTCAAATTTAATTATCTATTTAACTGTAATAGGTTTACCCTATTTAAAAAAAAAATCAGTAAATAAGTATTTTTATTATTTTGTAAACCAAGTCGGCTTACTGGTCTCTTAAGAACTGGAAATATTGGGTATTATAAACCTAATATAGTTTAGTAGATATTTAAACATTGCGATATATTATATCATGTTTTCATTAATAATAAGGACACTAATAATTTAAATGGCGTTACCACTAAACTTAAAAGTGTAAATTAATAAAAATTACTGCACATAGGTATAAGAAATCCCGAGGGAAATCCAAATAATATGGTTTATTAGGAAACTAAATATATTTTCTCCTAGTGTAAAGTTAGGTATATAAGCGGGTTTTATTGACCCTGATTTTTAAAGTCACTAAAGAACCCTCCAATAATATTATTTTGAGGTGATCGTAGGTTATGGTTATTTTGAGCTTATATTAGTCTTTGTAGTATTGTATAATCGTGATCTGTGGTTTTGACTGTTTAAAACACATTTCGGGTCCCAGCTTTCGGCTCCCCAGACATTTCTATTTCAAAGTTTTATCTGTAAGCTTCTGACATATAACGACCGAAATGTCAAAATGCACATAAAAGTACGATTTCACACGACGCACACGACGACATACAGATTTTTCAATTTTAGTAAGGACGATATAAATACTCGCAGTGTCAGCAGCTTTCTTTTGTTTCATTATGGCGGCGACGCCTACTTTGAAAAAAAATAGTAATTTTGGTTTTTAGAGCTAGGAATATAATAACTTGTAATACATCATTTGCTTTAAAGCTCCTATCGAGGAGAGCAGGGAACAGGGAGAGCTGGAGCTTTCATTTTACCTTGACCAGATTCTTCTGAAAAAAGTATCTTATTATGGTATTATTCCTGAAACCAGGTAAATCCCTTAAATTTTAGCGAAAAGCTACTGGTTAAGTAAATACTTACTAGGTATAAGTACTTTAAAAACCATGAATTTTATTTTTAGTTCAAAATCTTGTCACACTTACCAAAGTGAACCTCAACCAGGAATCAGTATAATGTTTTCCACATTAACTTCCTTGCTTGGCTTCATATGGTCTTTTTTTGTTTGGCTACGCAACAAGGAAATTTAGAATCGAATTTATTAACTAACATTTTATGGTTTTTGTAGATCTGATTTTAACATGATTACGGTTGTGAGGATTAATAACAATTTGGATGTTTTTACCAATAGGTATGATGTATCTCCTTAAAAACCATGTTAATTTCTATTGCATTTTAATCTAATTTTGTAGTGTGATATTTGATAATAAATTAAATACTGTCTGTATAGTGATTTGATATTGAAGGTAAAAATAGTAGATACAATTTTGCAGCAGGCAAATAGAAATTTTTTTTTCCACAAAATGGCTCTTTACCGCCTTGCATTGATCCTTTGTCTACGTAACTTCAAAGTTTGAAATGGTAAATCGTACTCATGTCTTTGTATTTCTGCAGCGCGTGAACCCTTTTGAACCCATTTTTAAACGAAATGTAATTTAAATTGCCTATACATAACACATTTTTTTGAGGTCGGACGTGCAGGAAGTTTTTTCTAATACGTAGGTACCTTTTCATCTTACTTTGAAATTGACTAGACCTTGTCGCTAGTTTTTCACTTTTTGCGTGCAGTTCTCCCTTAAAGTTGATTTCTTATGTATACCCACTTTCATATTTTAGCGAAAATTTATATCAATCCGCCTTTGTTAGCATTAATGTAATATGGAATTGCAAATCCGGCAGAGAAGGAAAATTGGGGGTTGTATTAATAATAAACAATAATTTGTTGTATAGTAAATTGAGTAAATTGAGCTTTATCACTTTACATATTGAAATAGAAAACCTATGTCAATCCCTCTAATTTGATAATAATTTGTTGTTAAATAAATTGGGATTTACCCACTTTTATGAATTGAATTTAGTTTTGAAATACTTAATAAAATACTTGATTGATAATCAGTTTTAGTTAGTTTTAAAGTGATAAGATCTGCAACCCCGTCAGACGGTGAAATTCGAAAGTTATATTAAAACATTAATTTTTGTAAGGTAAATTGAGATTTACCCATTTCCATATTTGAATAAATATGCGTATATCGATCCCCCTTAATTAGTGCTAAAAATAAACAATAATTTGTTCTAAAGTATATTGGGATTTATACACACCCCTATTTTAATAGGATATTTATATTAATCCGTCTTAATTAGTTTTAAAGAGATATGGACTTGTAAACACGTCAGAGGGTGAAAATCGGGAGTTGTAATTAAAATAGACAATATTTTATGGTAATGTAAATAGTTCTATATTTTAATAGAATACTTATATCAATCCCCTTTAATCGGTTACATCGATCCTCCTTAATTAGTAAGTGATATGGACTTAATGCAGTGGGTGAAAATGGGGGGTTGCAATAAAGATAAACAATAAAGATAAAAGATCTAAAGGTTAGAGTTTATTCGGACTGTGTGGTGGAAGAGCCAAGATAATAACCCCATTTTGCTATGCCAAGCACATACGCAGACAGAGATAATGATTAACATTGTGAGATTTTAAAGTTTATCACTGCTCTGATGAATAAAGTGTTCCATAACCTCTACAAACAGGTCGATGGTCATCCGCACATGATTCCTGACGGTGCCTCCTGTAGCATATAGGGTTTAAAATGTTTCCTTGGAAAGACCATGGCTGTTCATGGACATATACAATATATATTAAGAACTAATATTCCTGAAGAGCATCTCTGCAGGCAGATAATTATTTCTTTAAAGAAGACCTGGAAGGAGAAATAGAAAAACTAAAAAAATTTGACAATAAAATTTTGTATATTTGATAATAAAATTTTGTATATTTTATAATAAAGGTTACTTTGATTTTCTAAATCACGAGTAGTTTTTTTAATAGAAGTTATTTACTTCAGGTACTAAAATACAATTTTATAATGCGCAACAAGATGCTTTCTTAAAGTTAACTAAATCTAAATAGTGTTTGAAGCATTGATATTGAGTATATTATCATAACTAATTTTCGGCAAGTGTTTATCTAGATAACTATCTGATAAAGCAACAAAAAATAAATAAGTAAATACATTCTTTCTTCTAATATGTCAAGCGGTTCCAGTCGGTGGAACCCTACCAAGTACCAACTACCGAATATACGATGCGAGCCTCGTTTTAAATGACCCTTCGTGATTACTGACCCGGTGCATTATAGCGCTCTTAGGGAAATTAACGCGGTTTTTCCTCACGTTGCGCAACGTGTTTTTCATATATACTTAGCGGACGTATTTTTCTGATTATTTACCAGAAAGAATGGTAAAATCTGTACTAGAGCATACCTATCTTCACTACTGAAGCCAAAAGGATGAACTAAATTATTTAAACCTCGCGATTCTGAATGAAATTATAAATTTGCTGAGATTCGAAATTATCAAATATGTTTTGAAAATCAACAAAGCTTTTTTTCGATTATTATGGAACAATACAAGATTTGTTGCCAAAAAGTGACCAACTTTTTATAGTTGCTCGATATATACCTACAAAAACAGAAACTCGTGAACCATTTTAGAGTTTAAATTTGTAAGCGATTGTACAGAAGAAGGACTTGAAAGTACACCAAATGTCGATTACTTTCAATGTGCTGTGTTAAATTTAGTTTTGAACTATACAGGTAAACATATTTCCGAAGTACCACAATTTTTTGACAATTTAGAAATAATACAAAATTTTTTGAATATCATAATACTTTGGGCTATTTTTTGTGTTAGTTGTTATCTAAACGACAAGTAATTGTTATTTATAGGGGCTTTTTTAAAAGTCCAGGTCAACCCCTGCGTCTGATTGGTCTAAAATATAACATCAGTTCCCAACGCTAATTTTTATATATAAATAATCATTTTCCCAGGTTTCCATTCAATTATTTTTGAGAATCCGTAGAAACAATCATCAGATGATCTATATTATTCGTTAAGAGCGCCCCAAAAACTTTTTTTCCGACTTGAATATTTCGGAAATACATGATTTTACATCATATTTTTTCACTGAAATTGTTGAAAACTGATTGATGAAAATTATTTCTGCAGATTTTACAAAATCAACGACTCCTTTTGTATTTTACCCTCATTTTATACAAAACGAAGAGCTATGCGTTTTATTATAATCTTAAAGAGAGAAATTTTGTAGGCTGTCATGCAAATATATTGTTAGTTGTAGTTTTCGCACGACCATAGGGCTGCCAAATTTTTGCAAAGTGAAAAAAGGACATTGGACTTTACAAAAATTTGAAATGGTGGGGAGGGGGCAGCACAACAAATCACTACTTTGAAAAGCTCTTTTAAGATCAAAATAAGATAAAGTCTAGGTCTAGTCTAGGATTTTTTCTATTTTTTTTATTTCTAAATAAAGTTGCCGATTCTAAACAAAAAAATTATTTATAACATGCTATTGCCTCAATTTGAAGGAATATTTTTTATTGGATTTTGCTGCCTCCAAACAGCATTATTATTTTTTATGGAGTTAAAGTTAAAATTAAAATAAATTGATAATTCTGAACGAATTAATTCTATAGAACAACAATTTCTTTCGTCTCGCCATTTGATGGCCACCACAGAAAAAATTCGTTCAGAACATGCCGCACTGGCAGATAATACACTTAACAAAAATAAAATTAACGAAAAAAGTTAACAGCATTATCAAAACTATTAAAAAGAATTTGCCCTTTTTTTGGTGTGTTTAAATTTAAAAGATCGTTTTTCAGTTTCTTGGTAACTTTCAGAAATCTGCATCACCTTATCAAAAAGCTGGTTTACATTGATTTGCAAGTTTTGATTGTTAATTTTTTCGATCTCCAAATTTTATTTTTAAATTTACTTTGCCGACCACACTGTGCCAACTGTCATCAGAAAAGTCATACCATTTCTCAACGCATTGGATCTTTGGTAAAATGCATTAAAATCACTATTTAGTTTATTCTTGCTGGTCGTGGCAAGATATTTCAACTTAACTTTGGTTTCAAAGCCTTAAAAATTGTTTTCGGGAGAAGTCACGGATAATCAGTGTAGTGCCGTGCTGCTGGCTGCTAGAGATATAAATATAAACCAACATTTTAGAAAACACGTCCAGGTTTGGTTAATTGGTATTCATAACTATATCCTTTATATAATTCAAATAGGCTCAATTTTGAATGCTAATATCATATTAAATGCAATAAAACGCAAAAAAACCTTTTTCCGCATTAAGTAATAAAGCTTTAATTTTATCTCATGATATCACCGTTAAAAAATGGTAGTTATATATACAGGGTGTTTAGCAAGGAAAGAAAAATATTCTAAGAATGTGTTTAGAAGATCGAAACAATTAAAAAGAGAGTGAAGCGACATGAATTGACTATGACATTTCAACGCCAACTTGTTAAAAAAACCATTTGAAGTAATAATTTAAGGATATGAAGGTGTTAAAGCAGAATTTAAATTATTACTCAAAAACGATGTATCAGACGAAACAAAAATAGACAGATCTGTTTCCTTTAGAACATATTACCAATTAAGAAAAAGTTATTAATTTTGAAGAAAAGCAGTGTCGTTCATTTTTTTCCGTGAAACATATCTCATTCTATATTGTCACCCACGCCACTGGTCAAACTATTAGAAATAATTTTGTTCCAAAAGATGCCCCTTTATGTCATAGAAATGCATATCAAATTTTAATTTGATATCTAAAATCGTTTCCGAAATATAAGAAACGAATTTTTTAAATTTTCTTTTACACCCTGTATCTCGGAAACTATGCATTTGGGGACCTATAACTATATAATTTTTGAATTGTTTTGACCTCCCAAACATATTTTTAGAATATTTCCATTTCGTCCCGAAACACCCTGTATAATGTATGGAGAATATATTAACATCTAATCAAAAAGTAATATGGCTTCCCATTAGGAAAGTTTTAGAGTAGACTCTCCGAAGAACGATAGTACAGTAATATGGAGGCAACGCTAGTGCCCCCTCAATAATGCGCGTGCGCGGGATGAGAGGTCTGGTGTGAAATACCCTCCCTGTTTCCGCTGTCTTCTCCGGGGCTTCGAAATGGTTGAATATAATATAGAAGACCAAAAGAGGATAGATGTGGTTGTAATAATCACTCTTTTATTTTAAAAACATATACTTTTGTAACTATAGACTTACTACTCAAACAAAAAATTATATCATTAACTAAAATCCTGCGTTTTGACTAGTCAGTCTGCATATATTAAGTATTTTTTTTAATTCTTGTGAGTTCCCAAAAATCGATTTTTAAAGTACATGGAGTTTAAATTATAAAAATGTCGTTTTGTGTTAGTTCTTATGTAAACTACACACAAATGTTGCCTACCTATTTAGAGGGTATTTTTTTAAATCTACGTGCATCCCTCGTTTTGATTGGATGTACTTTTAAGTTGAGAATTAATACATTTATTGTTTTAAATGTGGAAGGGAGCTCCAGAGCATATTGGGGAGTTCTTGTTGATCGTTCTTAAAGGTTCAAGTACATTTTTGCGATTATTAATAATTCTATGATAAAATAAACTTTAAACAAATTGCTATATTGTATGTCTCTCTGTTGATATGTCCGTTTTTGCGTCTGTCTGTGTGTTTGTGTGTCTGTGTTCTGTGGATGAAAAAGAGGGTTTATTCGTTTTTACACTAGCATTAAAATTGTTATTTTTATTATTCACCAATCTCAGTATCGCTTCAGTCTCGAAATATGCTGTTTTTCGAATGAAATCGGCCTCAATGGCAAAATCTGTAATAGCTTGCAAAAAAAATTAGAAAATGCTGCTGAGGACATAGACGTGAAAGAAAAGACCTTCAATATTTTTCGAGTATTTATTTTTTACAATCTCAAAACATCCTCAAGGTCATTTCAATGTCAAGCAATTTGACCTTCAAAATTTCAAGGTCAAATGGGTCCAAGGTCAATTGGGCTAGGCATCAACTTGATCTTCAAATGTTCAAGGTCAAATAAACCCAAGGGCAAGTGGGCGGGGCACCCTCAAGTTCAAAGAACGTCACAGAGCGAGGGGCAGGGACGTAAGAGGAGAGGGTGTTGACCTTCAAATTTTTAAGGTCAAATGGACGCAAGGTCAAGTGAGCGGGGCCCCTCAAGGTCTAATGACGTCACAGGGTGAGGGGGCAGGGACGTAAGAGGGGGGGTCCTCCAAATGATACATTATTACCCTACTAACACCGCATAAATTACAAATTTATTATTTTTAATAACTTCCAGCAACATCGTTATGTTGTGTTATGTGATCTGTCGACTGTCGAAATAATGATGAAAATGCGCACTTAAAGAGCGAAATTCTGTACTTTCTGCTATTTGTATTTATCTGAATAAGTTGTGAGTTAGTATATCTGAGAAGTATGAAAGTATGAGGTAAAAGGTAGACCTGAAACACAGATTAGAGGTTCTATATATATATATATATATATATATATATATATATATATATATATATATATATATATATATATATATATATATATATATATATATATATATATATATATCATTTTACGTTAATTTTGTTTAAAATTAATAATAGAATATGAAATAAGCTGACACATTTTTAATAATAATACGTCTACTTCTCCAAAATATTATTTGTTCCTTCATATTATATGTTTGGTTTAGTTTTTATTATCTAGTTTGTATTTCGTTTCCGACCTAATACCTGAGAGATATGTTAAGGTAGATATATTTTATAGTAACTTTGGTACAATGCAGTTATATGTTAAGTGATCATCAAATTTTAATTTTTTTACTCACTGAAAATATTTGTTACGTTTATTTTGTTTAAAACTAATAAAATATGAAACAAGCAGACACATTAATTATTATAATAACTATACTAAAACAAAGTTTTATTTGTTCCATGATAATATGTTTAGTTTTTTACTTTTTTTTATAGTTAGTACAACACCTACCTAATACAGTGCTAATACCTAGGAGGTAAAAGTAAGGTAGATACTTTATTATAGTACGAGTCCCTTTATACAACTTGATAGGAACTTAGTTGGAATGCAATTGTATAGTTGATATTGATTGAATTGATAAAACATTTATAATATTAGGTGTTCTTTGTTCCCTGTATTGTGGTGGCCTACTTTTCTCTACTCTATTTATTATCCCATTTTCTAGTAGGTCAACACACGTAACCTGTTTGTATACAGTTTAGCTTACCAATATGGCCCGTAATGTACTTACTTCTAGTACGGCCCTGTTGTTGGTCCTCTTCAGGTTACTTTCAAGGGTCCGTAGCACCAGGCACCTTATTTATCCCTTCTTAGAACTACACTTCTTAAATCCTAAGTTGATATATTTACTCCTTAGATAGTAACATTAATTCAGGTTCCGAGTTAAGGTAATTTTAATTATGATGTTGTTATACGTAATAAGTGAAAGGGAGCTTTTACGGCATAATAACTTTAATTGTTTCCAATAAAGTCATTTAATTAAAATTACTTTAAAAGTGTATTCTACTATCTCTTTTCGTAAAGAATTCAATTATAATTTCGTTAATATTATTTGATCCAATACACTTTCCGATATTTATTCCTACTGTTAATTAAAGTGAATTATTTTCAGTTACCCAGTCCGCATTCCTAACTATTTCAAACAGATAAAACTTAACTTAATTTTACTAGATCCTATAGTCAGATTTTATACGCTACCTAACATCTCATGTCTTAACTCAATAGGCTCTCTTTACTATTCCTTTCTATAATTCTTAAGTCGAGATAAAACACTTAAATTCATCTGACTAAATTCCTTTTTACTAATTTATTTTCAAATCAATAAAATATCTAAACGCACTCATTAAGTTTCTTATTCCTCTTTTTTTTTGTTAAACGTCATTAACCCTAATTAAATTCCCTAACGAAGTTTATAGTTCTACCTATTGTTCAAATCACCTGACAAAACTCAGCTTTATTTATAAGTTCCTATTCTTGTCTTAAATTCAAACTCGATTAATTAATTTAAATGCACTGGAATTTCTATCATTCTGTTAAACATTTAGTTAAACTAGCTAATTATTAATTCGGTCTGACATGGTAATAATTCAGCCTGCGGCTTCGAACATAATGAGAGAATTTAAACTATAACTTTTATTTAAAATTAAATCTCTTTATTCCACTTTTATCCTAAATACTACTCTGTCGCGCTGTGATCAAAATTCCTCG
Organism: Kuschelorhynchus macadamiae; assembly: GCA_030620095.1. NCBI lineage: Eukaryota > Metazoa > Arthropoda > Insecta > Coleoptera > Curculionidae > Kuschelorhynchus > Kuschelorhynchus macadamiae. Next base: position 1,056,426 of record JAUTXW010000278.1, on the reverse strand, counting down.
CATCGCAAAATGAATCTAGACAGATGGGTGCCCTATGTGCTAAATACCGAGTCGCACTCATCGACGGCCTAAGTGCCTAACAGCTGATACGGAATTAGGTTATTGACCGGCCACACGACGTTTATTTACTACCTAGCCTAGAGTCTAAGGATAGATTTTCAAGTACGGCCAAACATAAACACATTTTGAGATTTAAAAAAACACTATTTCTATTAAATAATAATTACGGCTTATTGTTCACACTTTGTTTCAAACGACATAGACAATGACAATAAAAGTTCACAAGGCACAATGGTTTACATATTACTTACTCGTTAAGTCAATTGTTCTTTTTCGGAGAATAAATCCTAATGCTGTATTCCGGACTGAAGTACGCGCAAAAATCTATCCAGTTTGATTTTTGTTCATAGTGCGGACGACAAAACTAACAGGCAAACCAAAAAAAATTAAATTAAAAAAATGAAAAACTTCAACTTTTTAAATTGACTTTAACATTTTGAATTTGGGCAGAGGTTCTCCTTTAAAGTGGATTTTTAGAGTAACTGATTTTCCATTTGGGCATTACGACGTTTAGCAAATGGTAGTCGCTAATAAGACTGCTGATTTCCTCGCTCCGGCTGCTTTTATAGCCAGATTTGCGCTTCTTTCTTTGTGCATTTCCATATATGGCCCGGTTTTTGGGCGCTCGATGAGCCTGCTTGCGGCCGGCGGGTCGTCAGCGGAGAATTTTCAAAGTCCGCGGCGCAAAGCGGTAAAACCAGGCGACATAGTGCGTATGCCGATGCCAGGAAATGACTCTCACTCTTCTCCGATTTTGTTTCGTCTCGCTGCTCCATGCTATCAGCGAAGCACGGGACTTAGCAATTTTCTACCTTTTGAGATTAAAGGTGTTCTTGTATTTCGACCACTTTGGTGTATCGTTAATTAATTATGCCTGTTAAAATCCCGATCACCACATCACACCCTCGTTAATTGAAAAAGAAAAGGTTGATTTCCTTTTCTTTTTCCCTTTACTTGTCACCTCGGCATTCCGCACAAAATAGCATTATGTTGTTATTCCGCTCACGCCTCATTACGAACAATTGACTACAACGTCCTTAATTATTAAGGTCTACACTTTTGCTACCTACTCTTAATTTATTAGATTACTCTTAACCTTCTCACAGAAAGGCATATTTAACAGCTGTGCTTTTGTTTATGGACCCCTCATTCGGGTCGACTTCAACTATACTACCCACTTGACTGGTGTTTACCGTTTACAAGGCATCTAGCAATTTGGGTCATTGCCTTTGTTTTTTGTCATTCACACCTCTGTCATTCCAGTTATACTTTTAAAAGGATACCTAATAATTTTTGCGATTAAAGGATTAACTATAATTATTTTATTTACATAATTTTCCTTTGATGGAAGTAATATTTCATTATCTATTAAAAAAAATTTTTTTTTGGGGTAGGTGGTACCCTTACACGAGACGAAAATTAAATACCCTTACACGAGACGAAAATTAAAACTGCTCATGTTAACTACGTTCCTGAATCATTTTTGAGGCCATTCAGCCAATTGATTATTTATTAATCATCTCCACGAAAATTTCCTTTTAAGTTTCGTCCCTGTACTTTCCTTATCGAGAGGGGTGTTTCATCTTACATTATACAGCTTAGTGTCATTCGTCTTTGCGAATTTCCCTGCGACACTTAATACCTGATACAACCCTCTTTTGTAAAAATTTTTTTTCATTTACACTCCTCGTTACTACTCTGTCCCTCTTTCTATTTCTACTTGGTTTTTCTTTCTTTTACTATTTTTTTGTGGTCGCCGTTGGCAACCAATACTTTTTCCCAATTTTACAATTTACAATTCTTGTTACCTATCCTACTCATTTATTCCTCTCTCACACTCAGTCAATATTAATTAGCGTCACTTAATTTCCTTAACCTTAACCTAACAGGACAACCTTATCCTACCTAACCTACTTTTTTACTTAATTGTCTCCGATTTAATTACTTGATTATTTAACGAATCTACTTATCCTATAACAACAATTACTTATTTTATATGAACTTCTTTCTTACTTAACCTAGAAACGAAAGTCTTTATTATTAACCTAATCCTAGAACGAAAGTCTTTTTGTCCTTACCTACCGAACTACGTTTTTTTTTTTTTTTCACTATCCACTTCACGCCCTTTTGTCTTTTAGGTCCCTACACACTTACTTAATTTAAGAGTACTTACAATTACATGTTGTCCCACAATCACGTCTCCTTCCCTTGGGGTTTCTCACCTGCAGAATCCTCTACGGAGGTCGCAGACGGCTGTCGACGGAAGGTGGCCCGTAATCCTGTTGTCTCGACGGAATAGAAGTCGGGGCGCACCTGAGTCGTGGCGACCTGGGGATCCTCTCTGGGCCGGTGTTCTCTGTCGGGGGTGGACGGGGTTTGGAGCAACGCGGTGGCTACTGGCAGGGCCGGCAGGATGAACCTTGGGGTCCTCCGGAGGGGCGCCTGCACTGGTGGAGCAGCGGGAATGGGTCCTAACAGCTGGGCGCGTCCGCGAATGGCACTTTCCTCGGCTGTTGGGGAAGGAACCAAATGTCCTTCGGGACGAACCCTTCGCACTAGTGGAACTCGAACTCGTGGAGGCCGCACTCTCTACCGCCGGTCTGTTTTTCACTAGGTCCATGATCGCGGGATCCGCCGTGGATGGGCTAATTCCTATGTCGTGACGAGGGCTTGGGCCAGGACACGTAGTGGGTTTCGCCCGACACACCTGGCAGGTGCACGTCGGAACTCCCATGATACCAAACAGATCCCAGTGGAAAGAGGGCTGGTACAGATTTTCGGGGACGGGGGTGCACATAGCACATGTAAACAGCCCCGCTGTCCTTTGCTCCCGGCTAGCTCATGCAAGCCGGAAGACCATGTACTCAGTGTGGATCAGGTCACTCCACAGCCCAACCAATGCCCGGAGGGGTCTCAGGTGGTCCTCGCATGGGGCATCTCCTCCAATAACGTGGAATAGGTCCCTTACATGATATATGGCCACTCGGTACAACAGGTTCCGCATGGGGAAGTCTTTTACCATACGGACATAGGTTAAAAATAATTCCATCCACACGGCCATGTTAAGATTGTTCTATCTCGGCACTACTCTCTCTCGTTGATTCCTGGTCGAGTCTGATTTCCTTATTTTGTTCCTTTTGTCTGGGTTGCATCTCGGTCAAAGGCCTTCCAACTAATAGGTGGCAACCTTGCTAGTTCTTGGCGAAGAGAACAGAAGGAAGTCTTTGTTAGAGGAGGTGCAGGTGGTCGATGTTGCGATTCTTCGGGCTGATCTCCGCTGCATTGTATGATGGCGTGTCTGTTGCCCTCGGCACTTATACCGGGTGAATTTAGAGAATGACCTTTTCCGACCTGCTCTGTTTGTTCTTTCCCCTCTGGGGCTGCTTCCGACGTGTTTTCGGTATCTGACCCTTGCCTCTTATGATGTAAAATAAATAGGGTTAAGGTGTCCCAAAATGATGCAACTAAATGGAGACTACACCCCATTACTTTATGGATAGCTACGGCATTCATAGCGGCCTCTATTATAAATTTAACGAATTTAAATATGAAATATAATCCTAAAATTCCGCTAGTCCATTCTCCGATGATATAGAAATATCCATACAACTTCTTGATGATGGAATTACTAAGCTTCTCCAGTTCTTCTCGGTTAAACATATTTAAGGAACTAAAACCTTGTCTGTCTACCTTTTGTCCCGCTAATCCTCTCACTACGATGTTACTGAGAGCTGGTCTCTCGAGGTTGAACATAATGGAGTCCTAACCTTATTTAATTTCTTTGTACGTGTAAAGACCACTAAAACCTAAATTTTGTATGGTCTGAAATCTTGGTAGGTCTTCCGAGTCAGGTTTCAATTGTTGTGGAGCTACATCTAAGACCGGATAAGGGTTAAATCCTACCCACCTATTCTCTATATAATAGATGGGTGGTATAATCGAATTACATTCGATTTGTTCTCCATGTTCTTGCAAGATCCGGGTGATGGGCGACATATAGTAACTTTTGTTGTAGGCAGTTACTGGAAGTTCCATAAAACAGTTCTTCTCTCTTCTCTCTTCTCACTTCAACGGTGAGAGCTAAACATTTCATTATATACAATACTTCTCCTGACACTTTTGTTGCAACGAAGCCTAATTTGTGCTTCACCAAAGCGGCTATCGCATTGATTCAACGTAGCCAACAGTAATCGGTTTTTTAGTATCTCCCTGTGTAACAAACATCGTCTATGTATGGTTTGGGCGAATAGGGCATTCAAACTCCTTTTATAAGATTGTTCGACGAACAAAAGTTTGGTATTTACATAGGTGATCAAATCGGCATCGCGCGTACCTAACTGCGATGTAAACGTAGTCACTTCGTTCTATGTTTTCTTTCTGATCACTACAATACGCGGGTGTTCGCTTTGCCACATTTTTGTTCCGCATGATTCTTCGGTTCGAAGTAGTTGGATGGCAAAATTCCGGTCTTCGAGACGAATGACTCTCCTTAATAATGGTCGCTCTTCCTTCATAGAGGACTCCGAAGTGTTTGCATAGGTCGAGGCTAGTTCTGTCCCAGGTGGACATTCCTGTTACGCTGTCCATGCACTCTCCCTCTAGGAAAGGACATCTAACCCCACTTCGTAAATGAATCTCGTTGGAGTCCAATGTGACTTTAGCATAATAGTCCTGTAAAGAAATCTTAATGTTAGCTTGGACTATCACATCTTTCCATTGTCTTCCATCTTCACTATATTGGGCACCGCTGCACCCTCCGTCTTGGCTATAATGCTCCCTGCAATAACCAGGGACGTGGACATAGTCGAGTTAAGTTTTAGTTTGCTAATCACTTGTCCATTAAGACCATTGAATTGTCGGAATGCATGTATTTTTCTGCACTCCTCACTACCTGCGTCATATAGATACGTTAAGACACCTTCAGGGACCGCTGATTGATGGGAAAACATCCCACAATGGGTTATAATCCTAGTAATTTCTATAAAATATGTATGCACTCTCACATAGTCAAATTCACGCTTTTCTAACACTTGTACAAATTCTTCGGTTTCTTTGTACCCAGTATCCGGATCTGGACAGTGGTTAACATCACGCAGAGACACTACAGAGATATTAGTCTTCGGGTGTCGACAGTCATAGGCTAGTATACTTGATTCCGTTGTTTGTACAAGTACAGTCAACAAGCTCAGCACTGCCACGAACTGCATCTCTGCAACAATAAATCACTGTCAATTCTTATTGATGGTACACCCTGTGTTTTTTTTGTATAACTAACGTGCTTGTTCATGCGTGTTTTTTTTTTCTGTGCTGACGTCCAACGGTACCTGGTGCCACTGCCTTTTTTTAGTAGGGGACATGATCTTCGAACCTTTCTGGGGGTCGAATTTCCCTGGTCCTGGTCCTACGTCTTTCTATCGGTTCTTCCACCTCCTGTGGAGCTTCTGAGTCATTTGAGGCGCCTCCACTCTCAGAGTCGGTCCTATTTTCGTCCTCTGAATCAGGACCTTCTATTTCCCTTCTCTCTAAATTTTCGTCCTCGTTGGGCCTTCTTTCTTCTTGGATATTTTCTTGGGCTGCAAGTGGTTCCTCGGGACGTAGCGTCTCTTCTGGGGCTTGTGCATCTATCTCTGGGCCTTTGTATGGTTTTAACCTACTTAAATGCACTATTTGGTCCTTGTTGCAATGTAACTCCTTAATTCTATAAGTTACTCCTGATTTCTTCTCAATAACTCGATACGGACCTGCTTATTTCGGTTTGAATTTCCTCGCAACATTTTTCCGGGTATTACTGGTTTATTCACATAAACTAAATCTCCTAGGAACAGTTCGGTCCTGGCCTTTCTGCTATTGTTTTTATCACATCGAGTTTCTATAGATTTTTCAATACAGGCTTTTGCTCTTTCATGTGCTTGACGCATTCTTTCTGGCCATTTCGCTTGCATAATTTTCCGCTAGATCATACCTTATTCTATCCTCCCGTACTGTTAACTTAGATGGCAGCTCCATGTCTCTTCCAAACATAAGGTAATAGGGGCTCTCTTGCGTGGCTTGATGTCGCATGTTACGGTAAGCTAATAATACATAGGGTAATATTTCATCCCAACTATTATTATATTCGTTAACAAAATGGCTAACCATAGTTTTTAAAGTTTTATGAAATCTTTCTACAATTCCGTTACCCTCCGGATGGTAAGGGATGGTTTTTAGTTTTTTAATTTTTAAGAGATTACAAATTTCGGTAAACAAACTTTCTACAAAAAGCTTTGGCAACAGTTTCGGCTTTTATGTCTTGTAACGGCACACATTCGGGATACCTAGTCAAGGAATCTATGCATGTCAAGATATATTTAATTCCTTGCTGGGTCCTGTTGGGGGGACCTACCAAATCTAAACTTATTCTAGACCAAGGGCTGTCGGGTAGTTTTATGTATGTTACACGAATGACAGCTCTCAATAAATGTTTTTACATCCTGTCGCAAAGTATTCCAATAAAAATCCTGCTGGATAAGATCTCAGGTCTTCTGCTGTCCTGGGTGCATTGCAAATAAAGACGAATGGTAATTATGCAATATGTCAGGAATGATCGCGGCAGGAGCAACTATCCTGTCGTGGCGTGCAAAATCCGTTCTTTTCCTGTAAATTAAATCTTCAGGGCCACAATAAAAATCGGGGTCATCTGATGTAAGATTTTCCCTTATCTGTAAAATAACAGGATCTTTATCCTGTAAATTTTTCAGTTCTTCTTTGCTCCATACGGCACTGATAATAGGTTTTATTGTATGTGGCTAGTTAATTAAAGCAATAATTTTCACTTGTGTTTCCTCGGATCTTAATCTAGTTAATGCATTTACCCTACTATTAATTTTTCCTGGCCTATACCTAATTGTAAAGCTATACTCCATTAAGGACATAGCCCATTTTGCTAATCTTGAACTAGGGTCTTTTATAGTCAGTAAATATTTTAACGGCCGATGATCGGTCTCAACAATAAAATGGGTCCATGTTAAATATACCTTAAATTTCTTCACTGCATATACGACGGCAAGGCATTCTCTCTCTGTCGCACTGTACCGTCTTTCGGCGTCATTTAACGTGCGACTGGCATAACATAAAGGGTGTTCGACACCATCGTGCACTTGCATCAGTATAGCAGCCACAGACTTGGCGCTAGCGTCTGTGTTTACAATAAATTCTTTATGAAAGTCCGGGTATTTTAAGATAGGCGCCGTTATTAACGCTTGTTTAAGGGCTTTAAATGCGTCGTCTTGCTCTTGGTCCCGTTTGTACTTTACATCCTTCTTCGTTAGATGGGTAATCGGTTGACTTATTTTAAAGAAATTTGGCACAAACTTTCTATAAAATCCACACAGTCCTAAAAATGCTCTGATTTCTTTAATTGTTTTAGGAATCGGGTAATTTTTGACAATGTTAATCTTATCGGGATGTGTGGTGTACCCATCTTGGTTTATGATATGTCCCAAATATTCAATCTCTGACTTTAGAAAATGGCATTTCGTTGGTTTAAATTTTAAATTGCTCGCTCTCATTTTTTCAAATACATGTCGCAACCTTTCTAAATGAGTCTCAATGTCTTTCGAAAAAACTAAGATGTCATCAAGGTATACTAAGCATTCGGTATACGTTAATTTTCCAAGTATGTGATTCATCATCCTACTCCACGTAGCTTGTGCATTCTTTAAACCCATTGACATTCTTACAAAGTGGTAATGATTGTCAGTGGTGGAGAAGGCTTTTTTTTCTTGATCCTCTGGATGGAGTGGAACTTGAAAATATCCCGATGCTAGATCCATGGTTGAGAAGTATTTTGACCCTGCTAATCGGTCAATCGTCTCGGAGATGTTAGCCAACGGAAAAATATCTGTTTTTGAATAATTATTCAGCAACCGGAAATCTATACATAACCTATAACCTCTTCTCCAGCATGCCTTTTCTTTTCCACGAGTAATGCGGAAAAATTCCATGAAGACTAACTTTCTACGATGATTCCGTCGTCTAGCAATTTCTGTACCTCTTTTCTCATAATTTCCTGTCGCTGAAATGGAATCCTATATGGTCTTCTATTAATAGGAGGAATATCTTCCGTGATTATCCTGTGTACTACCTCATTTGAAGATTTAATTGCTCTAATATATTTTCACAAGTGTTCGTGTCTACTTGTCGGATGGGGATAGGCCTTAGCAATAACACTTTTCCTCTGCATTAATATTTCTTCCTCTGAGATATTAGTTAACTTTACAGGAATCTCTTTTCCTGCCTTACATAACACTCTCGCGACCAGCAATATTTGGGGTAATTCGACATTTGGTTCCACTACCAAATGCTGAGCCTTAACCCTCGAAAAATCCACTAGGGTTGCTGTGCAAATTGCCTGGCACATCGGGGGTATTTTTAAATCCTCTTTCAAAAATACTCCGAAAAACTCCGGTCCTGAAGATGCGCACCTTGATGCCAACACTTCAGAATTCTCCGGTTCACGTACGTCGTCGCACCTTAATACGTCCCTGTCCCTGCCTTCCTGGCACTGGGTAACGTCCCGTGAAATTTCACACTTAACTTCAGGCATCTCCTTCTTCAGTGTTTCTTTATTGGCACTTCTTGTAATGCTTTTTTTCTGTTCCGGTTTCTTTTTCTTGGAAGCTGCAGCCTTCCCAGAAGATATCACAGATTTCGGCTGTTCTGGTACGATTTGTTCAGCACTTGTGTTCAGGCGACGGTCAATCACCTGATCATCATTCTCCGTCGTTATTGACCGTTACAACGAAGAGTTAAGCCTCTCATTCTGTAGTACCTCTGTTGTTTTTTCTAAAATCTCACTAAAATTTTTTAAAATGGCATTACATTTTTCCAACAACACGTTAACATTCCTCAGAGCTAAACCTTCCTCATCCTTCAAATTTTCCTCTTGCTCTTCTGAGTACATTTCTATCATTTGATTAAAACCATAAAAACATCCATTTCCCCAATCAACTTTGACGTTATATTTAAACAGTAAATCTATTCCTAACAAGACATCCGCATTAAATCCTCCCGATTCGATAATCATAAAATTATGTTTCACTGTGGTTTTTCTTGAAAACGTTATTGGTAATTGCACCTCTTCGTACGTGGGTATACTATTTCCCTGTACATCTACTAAATTTGTCTCACGTCATAGTCTTGAACCCCTGGACAACGTTGGGTTTTACTAGGGATACAACTGCTCCAGAATCAACTAAAGCCTTATATCTATATCCATTAATACTAATATTTACACTATTCGCAGGCTTCGGGGTTCCTGTCGGCGAGCATATGTTAATCCCTACTCTGTCTTCTTTCTTTATTCCCAACCTCCCTGGTTTGCAGTAGGAGTTCGGGGTTGTGTAGTCCCTGCGGTGGAGTTTAAATACTCTCTGGGCTGATGCCGGTTCTGTTGTCTACAATTTTTGGCGATATGTCCTTTGTTACAGGCGAAACACCTAATCGTTGTTGGTCTAGGTTAGTATTTTTTGTTAGGGCATTCCCTTATAAAATGCCCGGTTTTCCTGCATCCGTAACATTCTGTTTTTTCCTTTCGACAGAATTTCGCTGTGTGCCCATAATTTTTGCAGTTATTGTAGTACCATCGCGAATTATCCTTTCCCTTTCGTTGGACGTGACCTCCTGAACTTCCTGAGGGTGTTTTTTCTTCGGTTATTATTCGGCACTCGCGACTAGTGAATGGTCTGACAAAATTTTCTACCGATTCCTCCCTTTCGGCATATTCTAGTGCTTTTGCCAATGTGTTCGGGCTCCTGGATAATATTCTTTGTTTCGTGGGCATTAGAAGTCCGACTATAAATTGGGTGATCGTGTCCAATTTTTCTTTCAGGATAAAATCGGTCGTAGGCACTCCCGTAAGGGTGAGGGTTTTATTCGCAAGCAATTTTAGTCTTGTTAAAAATTGTCTGCATGGCTCTCCAGTTCTCTGTCTGCATTCCACAAAGTTTTTCATGGTCGTACCTTTTACACAGGGTAGTGTAAATTGTGTTTTTAATTCCTGTCTTAAGTCTGCCCATTTCGTAGTGTTCTTCAAGTCAGGCACGGCTTCCAGAAATTGTTTGGCTTTTCCTCTAAGTTTCAGACGAGCAATGGCCACTTTTTGTTGTTCATTCCATCCTGTAATTAATGCGGTTTCTTCGATGCCACTGAGAAATTCTTCTATATTTCCTTGTCCATCGTAGGTTTGTACTGAGTCAATCCCTAAGACAATATTATTCGTAATTGTCTGGACTGCTGGGGTAACTGGCGCTGGATCTGTCATTTTGATTTTTTTCTTTTCTACCTGGGGATAGATGGTACTATACAGGTGGCAAGTTCCTGCTATCTGGTGCTATTCTATTTCTATTCCTATAATATCTATCTAATCTATCTATCTAATAATGTTCGAATTTTTCTCAATTCTCTGAGGATTTTTAATCAAAATACCCCACACTTGTACAGATAAGTAGGCCACCACTTTGTGGTGCGCCTGCGGCTTTGAACATAATAAGAGAATTTAAACTATAACTTTTATTTAAAATTAAATCTCTTTATTCCATTTTTATCCTAAATACTACTCTGTCGCGCTGTGAGCAAAATTCCTCGCATGGCATAATGAATTCAGACAGATGGGTGCCCTATGTGCTAAATACCGAGTCGCACTCATCGACGGCCTAAGTGCCTAATAGCTGATACGGAATTAGGTTATTGACCGGCCACTCGACGTTTATTTACTACCTAGCCGAGAGTCTAAGGATGGATTTTCAAGTACGGCCAAACATAAACACATTCTGAGATTTAAAAAAACACTATTTCTATTAAATAATAATTACGGCTTATTGTTCACAATTTGTTTCAAACGACATAGACAATGACAATAAAAGTTCACAAGGCACAATGGTTTACATATTACTTACCCGTTAAGTCAATTGTTCTTTTTCGGAGAATAAATCCTAACACTGTATTCCGGACTGAAGTACGCGCAAAAATCTATCCAATTTGATTTTTGTTCATAGTGCGGACGACAAAACTAACAGGCAAACCAAAAAAAATTAAATTAAAAAAATGAAAAACTTTAACTTTTTAAATTGACTTTAACATTTTGAATTTGGGCAGAGGTTCCCCTTTAAACTGGATTTTTAGAGTAACTGATTTTCCATTTGGGCATTACGACGTTTAGCAAATGGCAGTCGCTAATAAGACTGCTGATTTCCTCGCTCCGGCTGCTTTTATAGCCAGATTTGCGCTTCTTTCCCTGTGCATTTCCATATATGGCCCGGTTTTTGGCGCTCGATGAGCCTGCTTGCGGCCGGCGGGTTGTCAGCGGAAAATTTCCATAGTCCGCGGCGCAAAGCGGTAAAACCAGGCGGCATAGTGCGTATGGCGATGCCAGGAAATGGCTCTCACTCTTCTCCGATTTTGTTTCGTCTCGCTGCTCCATGCTATCAGCGAAGCACGGGACTTAGCAATTTTCTATCTTTTGAGATTAAAGGTGTTCTTGTGTTTCGACCACTTTGATGTATCGTTAATTAATTATGCCTGTTAAAATCCCGATCACCACAGTGTCCTGGATTTTTTACAGATTTTGAATGATCTGTCCTAGATTATAGAAATTTACAGTTGCTAACTCTAAGTTTACATTGTTCAAACTTTGACAGCTTAACTTTCAGACATCTAACTCTCTATATAGGATTTCCGCTAGTCCTACCATAAAAGGACCAGTGGTGGTTGGTGCGTAAGAGCTGCGGACCTGCAGAACACAACTACTTTAATAAATATCTAACATCTCTGTAGATTTTTGTCTAACGGCAACAAGAAAACCGCAAGTTTCACGGCCTGAGGATCTCCAGTCTCCAGCCAGCGTAGGCTCGGTTTTAGTAAGGGGAAATCTGGATCATTTTTAAGACCCGGGTCAAGGGATATGGGTCAGTTTAAAAACCCGGATCAGCGATCCGGATATAGGATTTCTTTAAATTCATTAAAATAGCTCCATCTGTTTGAAAACTTTGAAACCACGCAACATCGATTTTATAGACAGCATTGTCCGTACATTTTTTTTAGTTTTTCCCGTTGAGTGAAATGAGTGAAGCTTTCTCCAGTCCTGTTTTTTATTTACAAACTTCTATGTGATAGGGAAACGTTTTAAGTGATATAGTGCATTAAATATTTTTTTCAATATTTTGACATTTTTCTTTTTCACGAAATTTTTTTTATATACCTGGGAGGATAAATGTAAAAAATATAATAGGTTTGTTCCACAGATATATACGTTTCCCCGTTAGGTTTAATATGCTCATGCCTTGATTTTATTCTCCAATTCTATTCCATTTTATGCTGTTTTTTTATAAATAAAAGTAGTCGTGATCGGCCCGTACAGCACATTGTGTTGTTGTGTTTGGTTGCCTGTCCAAAGTAATAAGTACATAATTTTTAAAGATATACTTTTAGTACTTTTTATATTTTTACTGTTACTATTGCGGAAAATGCCCCAAAAAATTTTACACAATCTATAATTTTGTTTAAAACATAACGAATTTTGGATACATTTTCATTAAAATCTCTAAGGGATTTTCTGTAAGCTGTGTCTAGCTGAGTGCTAGACACAGCTTGTGCTATCAACACTTCCGACCATAGCATAGTTCACCGAACATATCACTGATCTGCAGAAAACGCATGTTTTTTTTATTTTTTCTTTTATGTGTTTTAAGTCTTTAACACCGGTTTTGCACCATAATGAGTCCGACGAGTCCTTAGAAAACAACAAACAAACATAACAGTAAAATGAGTTAGAGACTTCACAACCACATATCCAGTTAATTAAATCGTACATACTTTTGTAAAAGTTTCGATGAACCTCTTTATTTTTGTCTTTACTAGTTTGTCGTATATTAAGTTTTGGCAAATTGCGACCACTTACTTTGAATTCCGTTATTTTCTCAAAATTAAGTTCGTTAGCACTCTTTAGTTGTTTAATTTTTTGCACTACCGACACTTTATTTCATCTACATTCACAACTCAAACACAAACCACCTTGAAATTGGCTATTTTTGCAAAATTAAGTTCGTAACCACCTTTTAGTGGTTTATTTTTTTCTACTAGTCACTACCATTTTATTTCATGTATATTTCCAACTCACACATGGATCATAAAAATAAAGAAATATATATTACAAAAAACAATGTATAAATCAATTTTCATCGGTTAAAAACGTTCGAAACAATATCGAGTTAGAATATCGACCGCGCGACCTTTGAACAATTGACCTTTCGAATGCCGACATGATGCCGCGACCGATCGATCGAATTATGAGAAGAGACCGGCTGATCACCCAAAGCGCGATTTCATATTCCATTTGCTATCACGTTCCGCTGCTGCTCGGTAGCTGTGAAATCTTCGGTTACTTTCGCCAAGCTTTAAGGAAATCAGGGCAACTCGAACTGCCCAGCCTAGCTTAGTATAGCGTATTTTATTACGCCTAAGGAACGCAACGAGACCATTCGAACCGCCGCGCGCGGTTAATAGTGTAGCGTATTTAACTTTTCCCAATGTTCGCGTTTTATTACAACTATTAGGAGTGACGAATAATTTATTTTCTGAAATATTTTTTGGGGGTCATTGACCAAATGACCCTATGGAAGAGCCGCCACTATTAACTATCATCCTATTAGCGTCACTAATTATAAGGCTATCTAAATTTCAATATACACATCGCACAAAAAAAAGTAGAGATTTAAATCTGATATATAATCCAGACAATATAAATGTAGGTTTTAAAGTAATGGTGTAATATGTCATTTGAAATAATAAATTCACGAAGGCAACAAGCCAAATTAAGATTTTACACGAGATTCTCACCATAGCGAAATTCATATTTCATGGCAATCGGCATTCAACAAGCTAATGACCGACGACCCACACCCCATCATACCACTCTTCTTATCAATCAGACCGGTTCGAAAATCGCTCTATTTCGGTCGTCGGCACCGCGGCTCAGTTATCGATCCGAAACCCACAAACGATGATAATGCATTGAAAGAGCCGAACCACTAACTGAGCCATATATCACTGACAAACACAACTGAACGCTTGGCTTGTCTCTATTTCAAAGATCCGTGATCTGTTTCGCAATATTTTCAAGACTCTCGTGGCTCAGTATAAAGATCCAGATCAGTCGTGAACGACACATCTGTACCCGCTTTTTGCTGGTCGCGGGACTGTGGATGCACAACGATCGATTTTTGAAAAAGACACGTCGGATTGATCGAGCGACGCACATAGCTTAAGAAGGCGATTTAAGGATGATTTGCGGCTGCACGGCGGCGGAGCACAAGGGTTGCCTTGTTTATTTCGAACCACGCGCGCGGCCGTGTTTTGTTGGATCGTTCGTTCTATTGGTTCTATTTATTTACGTAAATATGAATTCAATCGGGTATTTACCAAATCATAGTTTTAGCTCTTTGGAGAACGGAGACAAGATTAAATAAAATTAAAGAACTTGGTCAAGTGACACTATAAATAAACATTGAAGTTAGTGATTCAAGTAGAAATAAAACATACAAACGCCATTAAATGATAGGGTTTATAGTAATACAAAGTAATTTTTTGCTTGCGTATTTTTAAAGCAGAACACACCCTTAAACATCTCACCCTCCGCCACTGAAAAGAACTTTTAAGTATTTTATTTGTATGTTTTCGAAATTGGCCACCCCACAAATAATAATAATAAATATATTTTTACAGAAATTTTGTACTGAAATATTAGCTTGCCAATTTAAAAATTAATGTTTTGTGTTACAAGAAAACAGCTATTATAAGGTACATAAAATTCAGTTAATAAAGCGATAAAGCACTGCATATAACAAATTTATGCCAAGAGCTATACTATTCTCGAGTACCATTAATAATTTTCATTAAAGCATAGCTCAAATTGCAGACAATTAAATTGCTGTTTTTAGAAATAAAAAGAAAAAATTTAATAAATATGGCATGGTAAAAATAAGCAATAGGTATATTTAGTAAAATACTCCCTATAAAACAATTTTAAATGTAAAACTATTGAACTCCTTTAGACATTTTTATTAAGCGGAGCCCAAATTAAGACACTTTTGTTACTCAATTTTTAGACATAAATAAGACATTATGTAAACAATACGTATATTTGTTAAAAATATATAATAACAAATTTGTTTCCTATTTCAATCAATAAGTTCTGTTTCAGCGTTGCCGGAGCAGTAAACATAAATTACTGGTAGGCTGAATGTCAATTCCTGGCAAATTACTGGCAAGAGGTTGGGTCGAGAGAAGTGCCGCAAATCAAAAAGATATCTTTTAGCCGGAGGTTAATAAAACACCAGATTATACAATATATTTTTATAACTTAATTAATTTTTAACATTCACAATAAAGTAGTAGTAGATATACAAAAAAACTATTTTATCTATATATACAAAAAAAACTATTATATACTACTATACAACTACATAAAAGTAGCTGTTATATGCACATATTTTAGCAAATTACAAATAAACGAGCAACATAAAAATTAAAAAGTGTTTCAACAACAAAATAATTAGTTAACAATAAATTAAAGTTAAGAACTGAAAAAATTAAAATCTAACTTTTCCAAATAGAAGTACTTTTTAACATTTTATCAGATGGCTTGAAATTTAGTACTCCACCATTATTTGCAAGCCCATCTTTTGTTGCCATAACTGCAACCACGGTGTCGGTACCCATTCTATTTCGCAGATCATTTTTTATTATATTCAAATTGCTAAAAACTCTCTCCACACTGGCATTCGAAAAAGGCAATATAAGAAGTAAACTAAAAACAATTTTTAAATTTTTGAACATGGGTATGTTACCCGCATTTTTAAGATCAAATACATTAGACCAATATTCACCTGCATCCAAGTCAGGATTGAGTTCTAGAGATTTATGTTCTAGTAAAGCATGTCTTTGCCATTCATTGTCAAGCTCTTGAAGATCTACATGTTCTTTCAAAAATGGAAATCTATCAATCAAAGGAAGCAAGGATTTTTGTTCAAATTTTTGGGCAATATGTGGATCCAAAATATCAATAATGTTAAAAAGCTGATCTTGAAACTGAAAACGTTTTTTTATTTCTGACACCAATGTTTTATAAAAATTCAAGCATGAAACAAAATATGTGTTTAAACTGTTATTGTCAAAATTAGGGTCGCTTTTTAATTCTGTCAAAGAATGATGAGCAGCTATTCCCAAATATATTTTTTCAATCTTCAAAAATGTTCTAGGATTTGTGTGATCTAATTTATTAATGTCTGTGTTGGTTACCTCAGAAAAGTCTATAAAATTACAGCACAGTATTTTTAATAGTTTCGATATTTCCGGCTTTAATTTGTATAGAAGTGGTGCTTCGGACTGGAACATTGTATTAATGTTATTGAGTAGGTTCAAGACATAGACCATAAATTCGAGATAAATTTTGGTATACTTATTATTTAATATTTCAAGTATTTGGTCATTGGTGTAAGAAGGATCTTCCAAACAAACCAACCTGAAATATTCCCTAAGTGGTTCGTACTGTTCCAAGACCCGTTTGCAACACTGTTCTACTGACAACCACCTGGTCTGGCTAGGTAACAGAATTCGATGTATTTTAGTACCAAAGAAATGTTGGAATTCTTTACATTTCTCTTGCCTCTGAGAACTTCGACTGAAATGTGCACTTATATTGCGAAGCACATCTTCAATTCGTCGGGGCAATTCTAGACATGCTTTAGATGCACACAAGTGTATCATATGGCATGAGCATTTAACTAAAGCAATGTGTGGCAAATCCGTTTTTAGGTGTGAAAACACAGAGTTCTGTTCACCCACCATGACATTGGTAGTATCAGAAGAAAAACCGATTAAATTGTTGAGAGGAATTTTCTTTTTAATCAAGCAAGATTTTAGGGCATCATAAAGGTCACTAGCCTTTCCTGAAGTTAGTTCAACCATGTCAAAAAATCTAGTTACTGTTTTATTTTTTTAGTTACAGTAGAATATTATAGTAAAAGCACATTGTTTTATTGTCCCGACATCTGTTGTTTCATCCATTATTAGAGAGAAGAAATTACCTAGTGGTTGAAGCAAAGCAAAAAGTTCTTCTTGGAAATGTTTTCCAAGATTTTCTTTTATGGTTAAAGTAGTCTTTGTTCTTTTGCAAGCAAAATCTTTAGCAATTTTGCTATCAGGAAACATTTTAGTAAATAAGGGGCTCAGGGTTTCCATAGAATTGAAGGAAATATTTAACTCTGTAATAGCCGCAGCCATCATAAGTTCTGCATGTTTAACATTATAAAAATGAGACTGATCTTTCGTCATGTCCCGTAGATCCCTATTTCCCTTTACCGTTTTTAATAAGCCTAAATGTTTTTCGGTTTTGCTATGCCTAAGGATGTCGTTTTTGTTCGGAAATATTTCTAGGTTGCACACCTTGCACATGCCATATTCTATTAATGACTCGTCTTTTTTATACTTCTCTGATCTAATAAGCCATTCCTTAAATTCTTTGAAGTCTAGCCATGCGCTATTAAACCTGTGTAGCCTTTTCCTCTTTATGCCTACGGATTTCTCTTTCTTTATCTCCATATTTTTATCCATAACAGTTCCATGCTTATTTGTGTCATCAACTGTCTAAAAATAGGTAATCATAAATGTTTGTTATAAATTCTACTTTAAAGACTTGCCTGGATATTGCCAGAACTAGTGCCAGCATCTGCACTCGTGCAAGGAACCTCAACAGGCTTCTCTTTCTGTGCCAGCTAGAGGAAGAAAAGAATGTTATTTCATAACCTACCGTAATGAAAGAAAACAAAATCTTAATTTAATATCTCAATCTCAGCCACAGTACTCTGCAGTATATTATAAACTATCGATGCCCCATATAATATTGAACAATTTGATCAAAAAAAAAACATGTAAAATGTCTTATCCAGAATATTCTTATAATTGATAATATTTTCTTTCGACTACTGGCTGTAGAAAGTAGAAACTACCGTTATTCATTTTGCATATTTACCTTAATTTGCGTATCTCCCGGATCCATGGAATCCGATCCCTTTAGAGATTTTGATTTTATTAACCATTTGTCCATTTTTCTTTCTAAGTTATTTCTAATCTGACACTCGTAGTACAATCAAAAATAACAGTTTTTCAATATAATAAAAAATCTCGATAGAATTTGAAGTAATCCTAGTAATCTAGATTCCAATACCGTTTAACATGCGCTATCATAATGGTAAATAATGAGCATAACCAGATGTATATCTTACTTTACAGTGAATCCCACGGAAAAAAACATAATGCAACAACATAAATATTATATCTAGCTCTCTTACGCACGTTTGAATTTATCAGGAATGGTGAGGTGACGTATGTCTTCGTATAAAAATCATGACGGTAGTGACGTCGTCTGTCGGTGCTTCCCAGAATCTCGGCGATTAGTATGGTGTGCGGATAGCGATAATTTAGGTTTCAGAGAGGGAATACATATCGATATAATGCTTCTGGGCATTTTCGTAATTTTTGACTATTCCTGGTATTTCTTCGACTAACCACCATTCCTGGCATGTTTACTGGCAGATATGATAATTCCTGGCAAATGCCAGTAATTACTGGCAAAACGGCAACACTGTTCTGTTTTCACCCTTCACTAAGTTTCTTGATAGCGGAATATAATATAATAAACCAGGTTAGTGCTGGGCGATGTTCATCGATGGTTTTGAAACATCGATGTTTTGTTGGCCAATGTCCGATGTGTCACTATCGATGTTAAAGGCGACAAACATCGATGTCAACATTAATGGTTGTCATTCGATGTTAGAAGTTTGACGTTGAGGGAGATATAATTCGATTCTACAAATTTAAATTCTGTTCCAAAATAAAAAAATTAGTTTCAAACGAAATTAGGTATTTTTTATTGATTAGCTAATTTTATCCGAGTTGGCAAAGCTGGCAACCCGCCACATCGCGGCGGCAGGGGTCTTATGTCTAGCTTCGGCGAAATACAGATATATAGTGTTTTTATTGATTTTAAGTTTTATTTAAGTAGACGTTAACGAACGGCAAGAGCCGTAAAGACGTTACGTGATAAAGTATATTCTAATGTTGTAGAATATCGTTTTTAATACCTACATTTTATTTTACATTTATTGATAAGGTAAAAGTCAGTCTTATTTTATTTTACAAAATATTTCGTGAGATATTGGTAGTAATTGGTTTAAGCGGACTATTATTTAATATGTGTTGAAAAATTGCCTATTTATTTAAGTGCTTGAATGTGTATACCTTAAACAATGGTAACTTATAATGCGCCTTAGCACTCTTAACTCAACCCCGGCAATTAAAAAAATATTTTTTTCCATACTTAACATGCAAACATAGAATGACACCGATGTTGATTTAACATCGATGTTTTATCGACATCGATGGTTGCTTTCGATGTCAACATCGATGCTAAACACAAAGATACATTTCTTCTACGACCATTCTTTCTCAAACACCAATATGTTGTAGTGACCAAAAAAATCCAGTGGGCAGTCAAGCAACATGGCATTTTATCCCTCTACGACAGATACATATTGTCAATGCCATATCTCCATATTAGCGATGGGAACTCTCGAATAAAATGGACTACCGAATAATTAGTAATAATTCGTAATCAACTATGGAATGACTTTATTCGAATAAATTCCTTCGTTTACATCATTTTAATTTATAGATTACAGGACAAGTCCATATAGAGTCATATTCAAGTTACATAGCTCTCTACCCACATATAATTATCAAATAACAGTTTTGTTTTTGTTACATATAGTTAGTTACCCTATTTGAAGTTTGTTATTATTTTTAGATTATAAATAAATTGATTATATATCTTTTATTTTCGATTCCACCAATTGATATTTTGTTCAAGCGTACTGCAAATGTAGAAATAAGTTATAAGAGTTAGACAAAACATAATGGTTAGTTTATCATTTAGTTTCTCTAAAGACATTGTGTTAAACTTGAGAACAGTGTAAATAATCCGCGCACGTGACAACACCGTTCCTTTAGTCATGCGGCGTTTGAAGCAACATTTCCCGGATTTCCCCCTAAACTTTTATCTAGGGATGCACGATCCGCTCGCAAGTATCGATATTTCGGATCGATCCGGATCGGTCAACAAAGTATCGGTACAGTAAAAAATCGACTAAGAAAGAATCGATACTCAAAATATCGATATATTTTTGATCCGGACTATTATAATTTTGTAAATAAAAATGTTAGGTTAGAAATGTCTGCATTCTGCAATTTTTAAAAATTTCCATATAATGATAATGGAATCTTCTTGTTTTTATATCAAAGGATCATATTTAAACACAAATAAAAAATACAGTCATGGATTAATATCTGGATTTTATTATTTATTTTCTATATAACATAACCCATAACCTAAATTTACAGGTAACAGAAGCAGAAAATATGTAAGTCTATCAAATATTTGAATTTTTTTCCTTATTTATTTACCTTAACATAGGAACTACTTAAAAAAATAGTTTTTATAAAAACCATAAACAAATCTATAAAAATGCTAATACTATAAGTACTAAGTATAACAAAAGAACAGAAACGAGGAACATTCCCGGAATAGTTCTATTCTATAAAAAAACTAGATACCTAAAAATAATTCGACCTTAATATTTTATAAGTCCCAATATTCAAAATCCAGTGATTTTAAAAACAAAAGTTTTGTCAATCTAGCCCCATGAAGTCGATTACGACTGGGAGTTAAAATACTTCCCGCTTTGGAAAAAAGCCTTTCCGAAGGAACTGATGTTCCAACGATTGGCAAATATTTTTTGGCCAGTTCTTTTAATATGCAAGAGTTAGTAGTATTCCAATAACTAAATGGATCTACCTGTATATTAATTGTTGGACCATTTAAATACATTTTGAAACCATAATTGAGGTTGCCTTTGGTATTCGTATCAACATGTTTTTCTGCATAACTTGCTGCCAGTTCATCATGGTAAGCCCACACACTTTCAGCATTGGTTAGTTGAGCTTGAGTTTGTCTCTGTGGATTATCATCATTATGATTCTTTTTTAATTCACATAACTGATTAATAGACTGGTTTATAAAATTAACAGCATTAGCACATGATAACGGATCGTTAAAATGTAGCCTCTTAAAGCGTGGATCTAAAATTGTTGAAACAGCTAGTAATTTATTTTGTTCTATGGCTCCAAATCGTTTTGAAAGTTCATTTAAAGTGTTTGCTTTTAGACTTAATGTTTCCTCAGTTGAAGGGGATACATTTTCAATTTTTTTATCCAGACAGTTTATTATTGGAATAATTTTGCTACTGGTTAAGTATTTTTCTCCACATATTTCTTTTGAAACAGCTTCAATGGGAGATAAAATATATAACACATCTTTTATTTTTTCTAAATCGGTAGTGTCAATCATAGTTGGTGATTTTGGGTTTTTCAGCAGAATTGGTGCTATGTGTTCGTACAGTTTAACAAACCGTTCCAACATATAAAATTGGGAGTTCCATCTAGTTGGGACAGACTGTATTAGCTTTAAAATATTATCAGCTTGCTGCGCTTTCCTAAGCTGATCAGCAGCCAAAACACTCTGCTTAAAATAGGTAACAATGGATTTTACTTTACCTACAATAATTTTTATATCCTCAATATCATCCATAATTCTTGACGCTACTAGATCTAGGGTATGAGCAAAGCAGGGGAGGTGCTTGTTTTTTCCAAACATATCGTTAACCGCCTTTACAATATTCGCCCCATTATCTGTCACGACTGCAATAACTTTGGAAGTGGTAATATTCCATTCTTCTAAAATTGTGGACATGCACTGCACTAGATATTCAGAGGTATGTCTTTCTTCTAATTCGAATACTCCTATAGTAAGAGATGTTAATTTATTTTTCAGCAAAAAATGACTTGTTATCCCTAAAAAGCTTGTTGTATTCATAGTCTCAGTCCATATATCTGCCGTAAGGGTGATATTATCTATTTGTGTAAGTTTCTGCTTAAACATACCTGATAAAACATCATAGTTTTCATCAACAAGAGTAGAAATTTTGTTTCGTCCGGGAACCTGGTATAATGGTGCAACAGTTTTCATAAAATATATAAAACCTTCCTTTTCAGAGCTATTTAGGGGTAAATTGTCCTTCGCTATCATAAACGTTATAGCATTGGTGATTTTTCCTGCTTTAGTACCACCATCTAAAAAAAAACTGTACTGTAGCTTAGCCTTTATTTTAATTTCAAAATAAACTTTTAAGTTTATAAATTTGTGGTTTTTGCGCAAATTTTAGCTAGACAGGTCACACATCACACTAATATAGATGTAAAAATAATATTGATGATAAGAAATAATTTTTTGTTAATTGTTGTTCTGATATGATTATCTTTAATACTTTCTAAAAGTTGCCGAATAAATCAAATCTAAAACGGCAAAAATTATACTTAGGGGGCTATGAAAATGTTTAACCTTGTGTATATTCCAAATACATAATTAGCTAATTAAAATGATAATTGTAGATAAAAAAATTACCCGAAAATGACTTAATAGTTGAAAATGATTCAGTAATTGAAGACTGACGAGAACTTGAGGGGCGTATAGAGCTCTGGCTAAAAGAGGTTGATGGCATTGGTTCAGTAGTTGAAAATGATTCACTGACTGAAGACTGACAAGTACTTGAGGGGCTTAGGGAGCACCGGCTAGAAGAGGTTGATGGCGTTGGTTCGTCAATTAAACAAACTACAGAATCTGCTGAAGTTGAAGCCACGGACTGCTGGTTTTCACTACTGTCCTTATTTATTATGTTCTTGATTGGCTAAAATCATTATTATTTTTATTTTAAATTGACTATACATATTTAAAGTTATAAATTTAAACATTTTTTTTGGGCTAATTAATTAAAGCAGCACTTATTATTCATAAAAATCAAATTACCATATTTTCTTCTTCATTCTGTCTACCTTCATTCGAATAATTTGGATGTCTTCTTTGCAAATGTTTTTTTAAATTTGTTGTATTTCCGGCTGTTTTCACATCACACTGACACAATTTACATTTTCCTCCTGACTTTGTTTTAATAAATAAATTCCATACACTGCTTCTTACAGGTGGCATGGTAAGTAAAATTGGTTGAAAACACTTAACAATATAACAACCCTTGATACTATTTACAATAAAATACCTGTACTAATAATTGCTTATACAAATTACAGTTATAAAATCAATGCTTTTACTAGGATCATTCACAGGCACAGGAGGAATAAATGTATTTTTAGAGTATAATCACAATTTTCAGTATTTACACACGTTCAAGTTCAAATCTAAAAAAACATCACTATCAAATTTGTAAAACAAAGAAATACGATTTGGGATTCCCGGATATCAATTAGAGTGGTCTGTCACTGTAAATCCCCATCCGCCCATCCACCTATCAACCATATCTATAGTTTCACAATTTTCCAAACTTGTAACTCTCATAGAAATCTGCAATCCCCAGCCAGAATTTAAATTTTACTCTCTTATGCTAGATGACGCCACTATTAATGTAAGAAATAAATACTAGGGATAGTTCGGATCGAATGATATCGATATACAGTCCTATGTATCGATACATGGCAAGTATCGTATCAAAAGTATCGATACAAAATATCGAGTATCGGAGGCAAAAGTATCGATATCCTATAATATCGGATCGTATCGTGCATCCCTACTTTTATCTAACAGCGACATCGTGCTGGTCTTAGCCGTCACCTCCGCCATGCTACGTAACCAAATAAGTTAAAAATTATCTCTGTAAATGTGGGTTCAGGTAAGTTTTTTCCATTTCTTCAGTTTTATACGTAATTCTAATAATAACTTTTTCCATAAAGTCTGACCGTGTTCACGTTCTTAACGGCTAATGGTTAAAAGTGACAATAGCTTGATTTGTAAAATCAAAATATAAAATTCAAAGTAAAAAAACCATAGGTTTAGATATTTTACAATAACTACCTGGCAGAAAAAAAGCACTCTAGTGTCTAATAATTAATACTGAAACAAAAATTAAAAATCTGTACTTGAACGCTTATTGTCTTTAAAACTAAGTTTTAACTTATCCTTTGTTACTAATTCTAAAAAAAGAAACGGAAAAAGAAAAGTTACCAGAATACACCTTAAATTTAAGAGTGCAAATCCACGCTATATAATTTCTCGTGTTCATTTTTCGAACTCAAACCTCAAGCGCCACTCTGTAGATGACGCATCAATGTCGGAATTCGATTATTTTTTAATTTTTTCCAAAATAGGCTATATAAATAAATTAACACGTTCAATATTTAATGAACATATTATATATACATATATATATAACATATTTATGTACAAACATTAGTTTCACTTTTAACGAAAAAATTAAAATATTTCAGAAAACGCTTAACAGTGACGCAACATTGTGGTATCCCCTCCATCCCAAGCAAATAACTTTAGGAGTTTTACATTCCTTTGATAGAAAATTCAAAATATTGCACATGGCATGTATTTCTTGCCTCGTTGATATATCTATCTTTGTTGCGAAATGAAATAAAACGAGAGAGAGCTGTTAAAGAATACCTCTTTTACAGACTATAATATTTATGATCTGCCCTATTGACTGTTTTTTTTATCATCTAGCCGAAGTAATAATTGCAAGGCCTTTCGACTTTCGGCAACTTTCGGTGTTTGCCGATAAAAACAAGTTTTTTTAATATCTAAATACCCGGAATATTGGTTTCCTTATATTTCTATGATAGCTTGAGTCTTGGGTTGAGAATTTCCTGTTTGTTTATTATAGGTGTGTTTTAAAATGACTAGTACTTGTATTTTTAAAACGTCGACGTTTAGTTTAGAACTTCTCACTTTTGTGACTTTGTCTAAGCTTTCTAGATATTTGTTTATGAATTCCTGTGTTACCTGTGTAATTAGGATATGTGTAATGAGTGTAAAGGGCGTAAAAATACGAGAGCAGCAAGACCTCGGCGCGGAACTGCAAAAAATTTTGCAATGAGAATCCTGGGAAAATGCAGAATAAGGTAAGTTCAAATAATATAACTATAGGTGCTCGATTTTGAGACCCTTCATGAATTTGAAGAATTAGAAATTACTGATTACAGTACATACATATTAAAAATATCAACATATTTTTTACGTTTGGGACTACTTATATAAACTTTTATCTGTATGTCCATGCTATAGTAATTTTTTAGAAGGTACATGGTGGATATGTAAGTACATATCTTTTGCTTGAAACTTAAAATAGCCCAACTTTGAAGGAGGAAGACTATTTTGTTTTCAAACAATGATGAAAATAAATAAAACTAATAAATGTGTTTTTTATAGGTACCTAGGCAACACGATTCTTTTAGAATTTTCTGGTTCATTTTTATTTCATATTCATATTTTTATACATGAGGTGAATTCTCTCTGAAATTCACATAAATACCTATGGTTTTTATATTTGTAAAATTTAAATATGTTTTGTAGGATTAATTTTAAATTTTAACTTTTAACGAAGATAGTGTACCTTCAGGGGTATAGTGATTTGGTAGGTATAAAAACTTATTTCCTGTTGGTCATATAATTGTAGTAGAAATTAAAAGCTCATAAAATTAGACACTTTTTATGCAACACTAATACTTTCATAGTGGTAGTCCCATAATGCTGGCTGATGCAATTTAACTCACCGGATCCATGACAATCTGTGCAAGAATAAAGCTTTTAGTTATCAGTATTATATTGATCCTTTTTATGTGACTTGCACTTAGAAAATTTTGCTGTTGCAGACAGTAGCAGGCTTTAACAGCGTATACCCCCACAGTTATCATATCACAAAGAGAAAATTATTGGGAAGCAACTTTTTATCGGTACCTAATTTACTAAGGCATTGCTTGCTAGTGATAAAATAATTCTTGCTCATGGCTATGCATATGTAACATATTAAATATCTTAGTCTTGTATCTGCAAACAAATAAAAATTGATCTTTTATATATTTTCAATCTGGTTTGATAACTTTATCTTCAAAGACACCCAATCAATTTAAGAAAAACCATATGAAGCAGTGAGTTAGAGAGAGACGGACAACACTATTACATAGTGGAGTGGATAGGTATCAAACCAGATATAATTATAATCTGCAAGAAGAGACCCATTTGAGGGACATATAATAGTCAGGAGGTCCTATATGAAAAATATAATTTATAGTAGTATAGTAATCTTGTAAAATTGACAGTCTTTTTTTTTTTCGTTTTTTACAAGCTTGGTAATTTATGTAATTTTTTTTAATAAGCATTTGACCCTCCCACACTAATAATATAACAGACTTAATATTTGGACAGCACATATTTAAGATTTTGATTTTGATAACCTTGATTTCTTCAAATTTTAAATACTTTTAATGTATGAGTGCATTACATAGTTGGATTTTGGAATGCAAAGGTTCGTTACAAAACAAATTAAAAAATCCAGGTGTGTATTTAAAAGTTGACGATAGCCCCTCATTTACGAAACATCAGATTCAAAATATGACAGCACCATAAAATGTTAGACAAAAAATTGCTTTGGCAATATGTTTACAACTTTAAAAAAATTTTAGGATTAAAAAAGTTACTGCATAATTTTAAAAATGCAATATTTTATTCGTTTCTAAATATCTCAAGAACATAATGGCTAGAATTCGCCTGCAGGTGCTATTAGGCTTGTAACGAAATTGTCTAAAACTTTCTATATTTAACCATTTTTCTATCTCTTGCAATAAGCGAAATCTGTTTTGTGATGTTACATCCTCTCCAAATATGAAAATACAAATTTTCAGAAGTCAAAATCTCAAAAACAAGTAAAGATACTACATACAAATAGCTAGAATCTGGGACAAAATTCAAAACCCAGAAGAAATTGGGGTTTTATTTAAAAAATAAAAGTTGATACCACCACTACGTTTTATACCAATATTTCTAAAATGTAACAAAAATAAGTAAAGTAAATAAGCATCCAAATGTGTATTCCTCTTTTTTTTAACTGGCAAGTTTTTTTAATACAGAATTGTTTCTAGTTCAAAATTCCAGGTATTACTGGTATTACTCTGTATTGTCATATTTATTATCAACTTGAACGAAATTGTGCCATCCAGAACTGGTATTTTATTTGTTAAGGCAGTGTGCAAGTCAGCAAATATCACAGGAATAAATACATGTTTATTACTAAATCCATTTTTTGAAAAAAAAAGTATACATGGTAAGAAATCTGGCCTACAACACAACTGCCTAAAACAGATATGGAACCTCTAAGTTTTACACAAAATCAATGATAATTGAATAATCATTTTAGATAGAAATACGAGCAGAAATATTAAAATATGTAATATTATTTATTGCTTCTTTTTAACATTATCAATATACAAGGTTCAGATGCTAACATTGATGGTAATTTTTTTTAAATATAATACCATTTTTTTTATTACATGCTTAGTTTTTTAAGGTCTTTCTTATAGCATCAGCTTTTAGTCTAAATAGAAGAAAGAGTTTTTCTGATAAAAAAAGTCGATAAATTCACCTTTACCAACAAGTTTCTTCGTACAGAATTCTCTTACGAGACAACACGGACGACCATATAAAACTGAGGTAGGAGTGCATAATTTTTGCTCTTCTAAATTTCAATCGAAATGGGAAAACATGTTTTTTTTTGGGATCCCGGAACCCTAAAATGTAAAGATCAATAAAAATCTCTTAGGGTGATTTTTTCACGATTACAATACTTCCCTTTTACGAGACCATAAGAAAGATCATACAAAACTGAGGTAGGAGTATACAATTTCTGCTCTAAGTAGAATTATTTTGATTTTACAGCCTTTCTAAGTATCAAAATGTCATTTTTCAAATGTCATATCTCAAAAAAAATTGAACTTAGGATTTTTAAATATGTAGAGTCAAAAGCGCAACGTAATAAATAACTTAACATGTTTTAAAATTTTTCCAGACATAATAACCTGAATTATTCAAATTTGTGAAAGGCTTTAAAGAGGCACGATTTAAGTATGCGCTTAAAACTGCAAACAAGAAAAAATATCCTACAACTTGTATCACCGAGATATCAACTAATCAATTTAATGTTCCAAAAAAGTCTTATTGATCTGATTACTTTTACTACTTTATAGATATTACTTATATATTTGTTTAAAGATATTCTAAGTAAATAATATATTTTTATAATAAAATATATTTTTTGGAATCTTAGTCTTATTATTTCAGTTTTTTCACTTCAAATGTATGTCTTAAAAGCTACCTGACATTTTTTTTCTTTCACCGCTCTCTCTATTTTTGGAGCCTCACTTGGTTCCCTCAAAAACAAAAATGCATGCCCCTGGGTATTATCATATAAGTGTCATAGGTATACCAGTCAGTTTACCATGTTGTTAAGATCTAATAGCACGTTGGACATGCCAAAGATATTTACAAAGAAAAATAAATAAATACAGTTCCCTAATATTTCAGATAATATTACAACAGTTTCAACTACTATGTATGCATCTTTTATTGTAGGGATGATATTAACAAAGGCCATACATATTCAACCAGTTTTGCAAAGAAGCTTGATAATGATGTTGAGAGTTTAAAGTTCAGTAAAGATGAGTCTCCAGCGAGGTCTCCAGGGATATCTTTGTGAGTATAAATTAAGAGATCTTTCAGTGAAATATTTGAAAGTATCACATATTAGTAAAAGTATTCCTAATACAATGTGCCAAAATGAATTACGAAAAATTTTTTTAAAGGTTTAGTTAATTCAAATAGATACTAAAACCCTGACAAAATTACAATAAAAAAAAAAGATTATATATGCACAAGTGGTGTTTGCCCTGTTTTGTAAGGGCAAACAATGCAAGGTGGCAAAATGTAAGGTGTTGGCTATAGAGACCTTATTCCATAATTCTGGGCACTTGGTTGTACTGTTTTACAACCACATTTAAAAAGTAAAAATTTGTCTTGGTATAAAATATGTGGGATAGGGAAGGGGTTCACATGAAGAGAAATATAGTTTGATGATGTGAAAAAAAATCTAGCATCATATAAGAAGACTGACGCTTATATAATTCTAACACCACTTTTGTTTGTTCTTGATTATTACTGGATTTACTAATATTATTAGTAATATATATATATATATAATATATATATATATATATATATATATATATATATATATATATATATATATATATATATATATATATATATATATATATATATATATATATATATATATATATATATATATATATATATATATATATATATATATATATATATATATATATATATATATATATATATATATATATATATATATATATATATATATATATATATATATATATATATATATATATATATATATATATATATATATATATATATATATATATATATATATATATATATATATATATATATATATATATATGAGACTGTTTGAGAAAACATAAAACTATACATACATTGTTCCTTAATTTTATGCTCATTTTTAAGTAGGTCATTCCTTGACATATTTTATGAGAATTCATATAAACATGTTTCCTATAGTCTATGTTTTGTTTTGTCTTTGAGATACAGGCTGTCTTAATAAAAAGAAAAAATTTTTTATAGATATTTTAAATATATTTCACGACGATTTTGGTCAAGCATTGCAAGTTTGATTGGATGACAAGGGGGTGAAAGTATTAGGATTATAATTATCCATTTAATGGCGTCTGGGGGAAGGGCAACATAATTCATATTAAAGAACAAGTAAAGTATGCCACTGGTTTATAAAAAGTTTTTATTTTTGTTTAGGTCAAGAGATTAAAACTACAGTTTTTTGAAACTCGCCTTTTTTGTTCTCTCTTTTTACTCTATATTTACTATATCTCAATAATATTAGGTTTTTCATTTTGTAACTTCCATCCAATGTTAAGCTTGTTTTTGGTATGCATTGGAGGGCTCGTGCAAGGTAGAAATTAAAGAAAAATTAAGTAAAATTATTTATTAATTGAAATAGTATTTAACGCATTGATTGCAGTAGCTAAAGTTGGTTTTTAAACAACGGTGCCTGAAGTATACTGCATTTCATATAGGATTTACTTTAGACATTTCCTCCTTAAGAATTACATTGACCATCATTAATTTTAGGCTGAAGGGCAGCAATATATGTACTGACTTAGAGAAAATGTAGACACATCTTCCTGTGTGACTATATTTTTGTATAGCTTGCATTTTCTGTAGACTTGGTTCATTTATACTTATACTAGTTGTAATAGTAGTGGGAGGTACAACACAAAATTCTATAGTTTCTACTATTTTTAGAAATATATAGAGTATTAAGATTCTGGGGCAACTTGATATAGTAAGACAACTGAATGGCATTTATGTATTGAGTAGGCACATCTCTCTTTGCGAGTATGTTTTTGTATAGTGTTCATTTCCTGTTAGGCTTTGTTCATCTATACTTCTATATAATACTCTGATGTATTACATGCTCCCTAATATTTTTAAATATATGAACATTTTTCTAGGTTACTTCAAGAAATACAATTGGGCAGTGGGATGATCCATTTTAGGGAGAAATTAAAAAATACATATTAACAGCTTCAGTATTTGGCAGAGTATGTAAAAGGCGACATAACACTTAATGCAATAACCTGGTCAGTTCCATTATAAATCTAAGGCATTTTAAAACCTATTACACACTTTATGGAAAGCAAAAAGAGAGTGTTGCAAGGCAGAAATTCGCACAGTCAAGACCAAATGCAAAAATCAAGGAACCTGCCAATTTTATTCATGAAGAATTTAACCACTTAGCTGCTACAAAATTTAAAAAAAATAACAATTGTCTAACTTAAAAAAAAGAGTTTTCTGTTAGTAACCTTAACATAATATTAATTTCTTATACCTAAATATTCCATAAACTGTGTCTTTTTTGGAAAAAATTTAAAATTGCTTCTCAAAAGTGTGTTAAGCTTGATGCAAAGTTATCGTGATTTTATTATTTTATTATATTATATTAATTAAAGATTTTCAATAGTAAATAGATATCTTAATACAAAAAAGTCGTAACTGACTAATTTAGAAGCATAATCGAAATTTAAAACTATTTTTTTAATATTTAAGTGCCTTGGACAAAGCTATAAAAATTGAAAATTAGAATTGCTGACCAAAATTTGACATATGTAAAACTATAAAAACACCTTTTTTTATAGCACTTTCTCCTATTTTAGCAAATAACCCCTTTCTCTGCGACTCCTTTAAAGAAATATATCAATTCTGGCAGGGAACACAAGTCAGGTGACTATTCCCTCTAAGTCATTTTTCATACTTGATAAATAAAATAAAACAGGTATGACAGGTAACGCAGGTCACATATTTATTTTCGAATAAGCCATTTTTCATCCTTAGTAAAGCAAAAGTTATTACCTATGTTAAATTTTGAGAAAGTGACTTAATAAAAAAAATTCCCAATATGATGGGAACTTTTTCAAGGACACTGTATATATATATATATATATATATATATATATATATATATATATATAATATATATATATATCTATATATAAAATATATATATATATATATATATATATATATATATATGTATGTATATATATATATATATATATATATATATATATATATATATATATATATATATATATATATATATATATATGTATGTATAAATATATATATATATATATATAAGTATGTATAAATATATATATATATATATATATATATATATATATAGATAGATAGATAGATAGATAGATAGATAGATAGATAGATAGATAGATAGATCTTCTGACGACCAAGCGGAAGATAAACCCAATACACTTTGAGGTAGAAGGCATTAGAGTAGCTCCAAAAAAGTATATCAAATACCTGGGCGTGTGGCTAGATACAAAGCTAACATTCGCGGAACATGTAAATAAAACAGTACAAAAGGCCCAAAAGACAGCAGCCGCGCTAGCCAGATTAATGCCAAATATTGGTGGACCAAGACCTTCCAAAAGAAGAATACTATACAGTGTAATTAAGTCGCAGATACTGTATGTCGCACCGATATGGCATTCGATAATCCACAACAAAAAAACTAATAAAAAAGTTAGCCAGAATACAACGAGAAATGGCAATCAGAATATGTAGCGCATACAAAACTGTATCAACTGAGGGAATACAAACCATAGCAGGCGTCCCGCCAATAGAGCTTGCGATAAAAGAGAGAAACGAAACTTACAGGGGAATAGGAAAGAAGGTGGCAGAGGAAAACCTCATGGCAGAATGGCAGGAAAAGTGGGCAAATGGTACATATGGAAGGTGGACATATAGCCTTATACCAGATATTAGAAGGTGGATAAATCGGCAGGGGGGTGAGGTAGATTATTTTATCACCCAGGCACTCTCGGGGCATGGGTGCTTCCGAAAATATCTGTATGATCGCAACAAAGTCATAACTGCAGAATGTAAATATTGTAAATATCCAAACGATGATGTGGAGCATACGCTTTTTGTCTGTAGAAGATGGGAAAACCCAAGGGAAATTTTTGAACAGACAACAGGCAATACTTTTAACGCCATGAATATGGTGAATATGTTAGTAGAGTCAGAAGAAGGATGGAACCAGGTCTATGCAGTAATCAGGGAAATTATAGAGACCAAAGAGGAAGAAGACAGGGGCTAAGATGGCACAATCACATTGAAGCAATGCGAGAGCGGATACCAGTGTGATTGACAGGCCAAAAAAGAGGAGGGGTTTTAGTGGTTAAAAGTCCCACACTACCCACGATATACAGTGTCCCCACACATAACATCTAGTGGGCGCCTCTTGAAGGTTTCCCCTCCTCTCCAAAAAAAAACAAAAAGATATAGATATATATATATATATATATATATATATATATATATATATATATATATATATATATATATATATATATATATATATATATATATATATATATATATATATATATATATACACGCTTTTTTCTCTTTAAAATAACACTACATACACCAATTTAAACAAACTTAGACATGAGAAAAATTACGATTTACGGCAGCCGATTTGAACGTGAATTTTACAGAAATACATTTTTGAATTCTTTGAACTATGTGGGATATTAAGGAAGAGGAATGTATGTTTAGGTCATATCTTAGTTTGTTACGGTGGGTTCGTGTAACAAATTTTAGTTTTATCTTTTTCTTTAGTTAATAAGAATTCACACCGATATTGGTTGTTTTTTGTCATGTAACATAAAAAAAATCAATCAAACTATTCTTAGTGGCAAAAAATTATGCCAAATACAAAATTTTGGAAAGAATTTCTTAACTCAAAATTGTTCTATTTTAAAAAATAGTAATTTATAGATTTATTTGACCCTACGCAAAGAAAACGAATTGATGTTTCACATAGGTATTTAGTAAAGTATACCTAACTGAACATTTCATTTCAAAATAAACAAGTTTATAAAATTTCCTGCATGCCTTTAAACGTCCTCAAATGTAGTTTATCATTTTTATATCGGGTATGCAAGTAAGGGTAAGTCCATTGTATAAAAAACAAAATACGCCTTGAGCGGGTGAAAACTTTCTCCCTAAAACTATTAAGAAAATAGGAACAGTTGTATAGAATTTAAAAGTAAAGTAAGTACCTAAATGTACTATAATTCTGCCATAGCGCAAAACATGAATAAATATGTTGTTTCTACTCTTTTTTTGCTAAATTACAAACAGCTTTTTATGAACCATGACAAATTATTTTAGCATAAATTAAGCACTGAAATTTATTAGTCATGAAATGTTTTCAGGTATATCTGGGTAGAAGAGTGTTTTTTCTTTATTTTGATTCCAACTTCTACAATTTGTTATAAAGGTCAGAAAAAAATAAACTTCAAATACAAAATTTAAAAAAATATCCCCAAGATTCTAAACATATTTAGTCTCGTTTGAAATCTTAGAACTGCAATGTCAGTAAAATGAAAGTTGTTCTACTAATGGTTTAACTTCTAGTCTAAGCAGATAAAAAAAATGTTCTGCTTTTACAAAAATAAAAAATTGTTTTGCAAGTTTCTGATGGGATTTTTCTTACTTCTGATAGGTCTAAAAGATAGCAAGAGAAAAAGTTTGAATATAAAGTTTTTTCTTTTATAAATATTGAAGACGGATGAGGGTGAGAAAATATAAAAAACTCTGTTTGCAGGTTAGTCATTTATTAGGAAATAATAGAATTTACATAAATGGTATTTATATATTACAATATAATCATATACATTTTTAAGATTAGGAAAATAGTATCTATCTACAGTAATAATGATTTATTGAAGAAACCAATAGCAAAGTTTACTGAATATAATATATAAGTTCCTTCACTCCGGGTCGGAACTTTGTCGAACGGGCTAGACAAGCCTGCCGACTGGGACAAAGCCCGTGCCGCCTTGACAAAAAACTTCCAGGGGAGATTAGAGTAATAAAATAAAAAATGTAATCGTTTTCTCCTGAGTTGCATATTGTGGGGAAGGCGATGTCAGGCGGTGTTCGATTGTAAAATAATAATAGTAATAAAGTTTAATATTTATTACTAGTATCCGACCGTTATTAATTTAAAAAAAAAATTAAGGAAATTAATTTCATGTTTAAATAATCCGTTCTATGGACGTGACTATTCGTACGAGATGGAGAAAAGAAAAATATCACAGTCGAAAAGCATCACCATTTTTTACATTGTTTTATTTATAAATGGTATAATTCATGTTTATAACAAGCATTGCCATGTCATAATGCAATAGCCGGGATTTTTCTAACGTTTACGAAAGGTACTTTCTGGTGTCCGAATACGTAAATATTTCCCTTCCTGGAATATTGATTTTTAATGGAGAGTAGAAGTTTTAGCTAAATTAAGCCGGTAATACAGAAGCATGTTGCTTTTTGTTTTAAGTTTTTTTATTGGAAAACTATAAAAGTTATAACAGTGTAAGAAATGCGTTCTTAATATTATTTGTTTATAACAGAGTACATCCCGGTTGTTGTTCGAAAATGGACATAGTGTCTTAAGGACTTTCTATGCGATCCATGAGGTACATAATTTAAACATAACTTTGATCATACAGGGTAGCTCACAAAACCATAGCAAACCAATCTTTCTATTTTTAATAAGACATAGAGTATATTCGTTATATTTTATTAAGCTTATTTAAAGGCCAATTCGAAAACACTATATTTTTTGGTTTAGCTTATACAGGGTGCTAAAGAGTACACATTCTGAAGTATGCATGGACAACTTGGAAACCAATGAAACCATGTATAAGTAAATATAGGATAACATATGATATTACCCAACCGCTTTTCGAATAAACTTTCCAAAATGCAGCAAATGCACTGAGTGTCTGATTAAAAAAAAAACAAGTTTCGTTTGCTATGGCTTTGTGAATTGTGAGCTGAAGTGTATGATCAAAGCTATGCTAAGACCCTATATCTTATGAATGACACTTTATTTTATTTTGTACATCAACTGAGATATTCCTCAGTCAAAATTTCATGGGACACCCTGTATATTCACCATTTAAAGTTGATTTGGTTTGAATTTTGCTGATAGACGTTTTTTTCAAATTGGACTTAAGTGGCATATTTAGTGTTTCACAAGACTCTTGCAAATTTTTTGTTCTTGTCTTGTTCTTGCTGCAAGAACAACACAAAACTCTTTTATATTTATTATTTCCCTTATCCCTTGTTATTTACCAAAGTGTTATGATTCAAATCTGAGTACCCCAAAACCCATAAAAAGGCATATTACGGAATTATTAACAAAAAATTGTTGTTTTTTTATCAATTAATCCCCCACTTCACCCACTTCTTCTCAACCGATTTTACTCAATACCATATGGATTACTACCTTTATACCAAATTTAAACTCGATAGCACAATATATCCTTTGAAATTTATCACAAACTAACAGACAGACAGAAAATAGATTTCGCCGAAATTATGTTTTTACACTTTTGGGGTCGTCGAAAAAAAAATTTCTTTTTGCCGATATTATAGTTTTCCATATCTTAGAGATATATAAGTAATAATTTAACCGCCATTTTGTTTCGCCCTCTTATATTCGTTTCACAATTTTAACAGTTAACTTCTAAACCAAAATCAATTCTTACTTAAATATTTTATTAGGTCGCCATTTTGTTACGCCATCTCGGATTCGTACCAAAATTCTACCCGTCGATTACTACGTAACACTTTGTGCAAAATTTGAGGTG